>VZTR01020111.1:3262-65495 GCA_013400775.1 Chaetops frenatus | reverse complement strand
CTCCGCGTCGGCGGCACTGCCCGCCCCGCCCCGGGACGTGCCGCCGACGCTTCACCGGCGGAGCTCAGTTCTGCGCCACCCGATCGCTCTTGTGCGGGATCCCGCACGCTGTCCCGGGGGCTGCCCGCGGTGCCGGGCTCCGGCCTGGCCCCGGCTCCCAGAGCGCAGCGGGAAGCGGTCGTTTGGTCCCAGACATCGGCGTCCGGTCTGCACAGCTTCCGCGGATGACCGGGGCCGGCGGCGGGTCGCCGCCGGCCGGAGGATGCTGCTGCCGGGAACAGGAGGAGACATGGAGGCCCCCGGGCGTGTCGGAGTCACGGCAGGCCGGAGGTGGGGGTTCCGGCCCCCCTGCTGCCCCCGACCGCCGCCGCGGCTTTCCCGGGGGTCGGAGCCTCCGCGCCGTAGAGGCTGCACCCTGTTGCTCACCGCAGCTCGCGAGGTTTACCGCCAGCCGTTTTCCCCCGAGGCCCGGACGTTTCCAGGAATTGCAAGAAAAATCCTGGAGAAAAAGCCGTGTTGTCACCACAGTGTCATCTGAGAGAGGGGCAATTCCCTGGAAATGGCCTTATCGCAGACCTCGGAGTTAAAAACCGAGGAAAAACACAGAAAATGCAACACTTTGAATCATTCATTTAGATTTGAAATAGGACAACTCATGCTCCTCACCAGCCCTCCAGAAAGGAGCAGGAAGACTGTCTTAACTGGGAAATATAATCTATCTGGGATCAGAGACAAGGTGAAAATAGTGTAATCTTAAAATAGCAAATGGAAGGTTTTTTTGTCTAACTGGAATTAGGGCTGTCCAACTGCTACAACTACATTTTTTACCTTACTGTGTTTGGACTTTCTGAATGCAGGCTCAGCTTTATGTTTCCTACACATGTAGCATGTGGTTTTGGTTTGCTTGCCATGTTGGGGTTTTTATCTTTCAGTTACTCTTATATACTCTCTGTTCTTGTTCTATTCTCACTCAGATTTTTACCCCCAAATGTTTTATTTAAGTGCTAGTACTGAAAACAGTATCTTTAAAGCCAAGAAAAGCTGCTCAATTGACTGTGCACCTCCTCAAGTGCACTCCATTCACTCCGTGACAACTTGTTGGTCCCAGCACACTTCTGCATCATTGTATATTTTTCTACACTGGCCTAAACCTCCCTTCCTCACTGTCGGTGCCTGGTCCAAGCAATGGATCACTGAGACTAGTTACAGCAAGTTAAAGAACTTGTCAGTCAGCCTGAGCAGAGCTTCATCTGGAAACTGGTCAGTTAGTGCAATGTCTGAACCAGTAAGTCCCCAGAGTGCTCCAGGACCCCTAGAAAAGATGGCATAAACAACTTCAAGTCCACTAGGTACAGCAAGAAACCGGAAGGGGTAAGATTGCTGAACTCCATCCTTCACAGTAAGGCTGCTGTGCCTCCCGTTGCCAGGCTTGCATTCCTGCTGGTGTCCTTGCTCTTTCTCTCCACGGAGGGCTGAGTTCCTGCCCTCTGTAGTGCCTTGCTTGGTAACCAGCTGGCGCATTAAGGGGTGACTGATTATGATGCACCAGGGAGGAATCTTATGGCAGAGAGGAATGCATGTTAATGTTGCAGATCTTTGTCCTAAGAAGTGAAGCAAAGAAGTTTAAATTTTGCCTGTCTTGGCTTTACTGAGCCCACTTCAGCTTTCTGACCTCTGGTTCAGGTCACGCAGGGAAGAGTTCATTCAGAGCACTCCTGCTATCCTTCTAAACCTCAGTAAAATGTTGTATTATTTGCCATGGCTTAGCAAGGGGCTATGAGGAAGAATGTAAGGCTGTAGGTCTTATATATGTATACATATATAAGGTCATACATATACATATATATATAGGTCTTATATATGTCTATATATGTATAACAGCCTTTCTTATTTCTAAACATTTAAATCTGGTACCGTTCAACCTCTTGACATACTGAACTTGAGTGAACATCAAAGTGACACAGATTTTAGAGAATTTTATAATAGTTCAGCATGAGAGGTTAATTGAGTTTTAATCTTCTGATAAGTGCCTCCCTACATTGAGTAGATTTGCCTCAGTACAAAAAGAAGCTCAGAGAATGCTGAAAGAATTGGAGTCCTGCTCCAGGCACTGGAGATTTGGCATTTTTACTGGTAGGAGTGAGACACATACGGGGCAAGAAAGAGACTTTTAATGATTGGGAATAATGTTACAGGAGATACTGTTTTCATTTAATACCCTTGAAAGTGAAATGTTCTGCATAATGTGTTCCACTATGTCCCAAGATATCTCCCCATATGTTCAGTATATACTGAATGCTACTGAATTGGACTATGCTGTACAAAAGCTTATGAAACAGTTCTGAATTCCCTCATACCCTGTCAGGAATAAAGCAGCCTCAACACTTGCCCTTTAGATGTTTCCCAAGGAAACCCAGGAATCAAGAGGGCTACACCTGGGTCCTGTAAGGGAACATACCTTTCATACAGGTGTATGAACACCTGTAAGGGTTCATACCACAGGTATGGTTCCCCTCCATAGCCACCTCTCATTCCTGATTTGAGCTACTCTGCAGCCCTGGCTCAGACCAAGCTCCGTGGCTCATTGCTTGGGTCTTGCGTTTTGTGTAATGTACCCCATACAGCACTACTCACCAACAGAATCCTGCTTTTGCACAGTCACACCACTGCTGCCTCCTCTGACCCGAGGCCAGGGGTGAAGTCCAGGAGTGCAGCAGAGCCCTCTTAAAGCCTGGGTGCAGATGTGACATGCTGGGTGATGCTCTGGTAGGAACCATCTCTTGAACATCCCCAGGACACTCTGTGGTCAGTGATATTGGTACAGGCAGCAGGAAACATTCTGGAATCATTGTTACTGTGATAAGCAGCTTATTCTGCATCATATTTTCAAGCTTGTTACTACATATTTCTAGATGTTCACAGCTGATTTCCTATTCATTTTGAAAGAAGAAAGAAAAAACAAAAGCAGGTGAGGTTTTGCTGCTTTATGAAGAAGCAAATATGTGTGACTCCCTGTGTACCTGTGACAATGCAGATGCAGACAGTGCCAGGGCTATGTATTGAATGCAAAGCACCAGGTGCCTGAAAAGTGGGATTAGAGAAGGTCTTTCTGTGGGTGTTCACTGTAATTACCAAAGAAATGCAATTTATGACAAATTTTTGGAGTATGTTTGGCTGGGGTTCACCTGGTAGATTTGCAGGCATCCTCCAGCATCCTCCAGTGGCAGAAATCTGGTATAAGGATGTTTTTAGCTGTTCCCAAATTAGTTCCTCTTTGTTTGTGGCACTTTAGTGAGCTCCAGGTTGTAGTCACCTCCCCCTTTTCTCTCCTGATGCTTCTGATTTCAGGTAAATATTTGAGATTAGAAGTGGCTCTGGGTAAGAAATGTGACTCTTCACCTCCATGCAACTTTGTGATTATGACATACTATTAATAACCAGAATCACCTCTAATCCCACAATTTGGAAATGGTCAGCTCAAATTACATTGGTGTCTTTTTAACAGGAACAACCTTTCTTTAAGGGATGTGTCACTTCCAGATGCAAGAAAGGAAACAGCAGCCTGCTTCAGACATCAAATAGGAGTTACACCCATCCAGAAATGAGACCAGTGTTTTGGGCTATGAAACCCAAAATCTGTCTTTCAAATTGGACTGGCTGCTCTGCCTGAGCAGGGGGATAGTCACTGCAGTTAAGAAAGTCATCTTAATTGCTTCTTCTCCTCCAGCAAAAGTATTAGTTAGTGGAAGAATGGGATAATGGGATCTCTTCATTATGTGTGAGATAATTGCAGAGCTTTGGATCTCTTCCTATTTTAAAGACTAAGTGTCACCCTTTTTTTACTAAGAAGTACTTGAATATTATAGATATTTGTTGCACCCTTTTTTAGACAATTGTATCAACTTGCCCTTAAGTCCTCACACTTCTTCCTGTATATTTACAGCAAAAGGCAATTGAAAAGTTTGAGAACTATATACCCTGAACACTGTAGCTCTATAAATGTGATGGCAATGCTAATGCCCAATGGAATGAATAAAATGTAAAGACGTTTTTAAGCATTGCTTTAAACATTTTACACCTGGACATCCTTTATTGCTATTTCTACATCTCACTGAACAGTTACAGTGTTGGATGGACTTAGGAATCCACATGCATAAGTCAGGATAAGTCTCTCCATTATTAAAATTCCTGTTTTTCTCCCTTCTCTGACACTGCTGATATGGTAAACACAAGCGTTATCTTTTACGAAAGTGTCTTTCCTTGAAAGGATCTTTTTCCTTTATAAGCCAAGCAAGGCAGACATTTTTGTGGGTGCTGGGGGTAGAGGTGGAGACCTAAGCTTAACATATAGGATAAATATAGAAGAAGTAGAGAAAAGAGAAAATATCTGGCATGCGGTTACAACATAGGCTAAATAAATTCCAGTGGTTACTCAAACTAAAAGTTTTGGATGTTTCTTTTGGGAGGGTTTTTGTTTGTTTGTTTGGGTGAGTTGTTTTGTTTTTATGATAGCAAACTAAACATACTGTCATCGAATCTGACAGCACCTTTGATGCAGAGGGCATGCTGAGACTGAAGGGGAAACCCATAAATAAATAAAGTCTCTGGGAAATTGTGTGTTGTGAAATGTAGGGTAATTTCTGTCCCTTGGCTGCAGCCATCTCTCCTGACCATCTGAGTTTGCAGCACTGACCACGAGGTTCCAAATAAACTTTTGTCTCTTTTTTTTCCCCAGAAAAAATGGCTTTCAGGGGCAGCAGGATGCTGCGCTTTGTCTGACCAACGGCGCCCCGATTGCGACACTGCCTGGACACTCCCTGAGGCACTGGGAAGGCGGCGGGATGCTCCCCATTATTGCCCTAGGACATGCGGCGTTCGCCAGGGCTGTTATTTGGCCCAGGAGAACCTTCCCTGTACGCGCAGAGATTTTCGGTATCACTGCTTGGGAGAGAGACACGAATCCTGAATTCAGCCCAAGGGATTTCTGGCCACCAGCGCTGCCTGGGGATGCCCGGGCCGGCCGGCCCGCGGTTCGGGGTCGCCGCCTGCGCTGCCGGGCAGGGTCTCGGTACAACGAGAAAATGTTTTCTTTCCCGAGGAGGTGACTGATCCCGACACTGGAAATCCAAGGGACAGCACAAGCGCCGTCAGCCACAGCGGGACGTGTGGCTGCTCCCCTCCCGCTCCCCGCGGAGTTGCGAGACGGCGGCGGCTCCGGAGCCCCCCCCACCCCGGCCCAGCGGGCAGGGCCGGGGGTAGCCCCCGCCCAATGCCGGGGGATCAGCCCAAGCCGCCCACTGTCTGCCCTGTCCGAGGGCCGCTGTACCCGCCAGCCCCCCTCGCGCCCGGGGACCCGCAGTCGCCGCCCGCTCCGCCCCGGCCTCAGAGCCGCCTGCCCGTCCCGCCGCGGGCCGGCTCTGCCAGGCTGGGACTCGTCCGAGACGGCTCGTTTCCGTCGCCGCCGGTGCCCCCGCCCTACTCCCCTCCGGTGGGTCCGGGCGCGGCAGGGCGGGCCCGCAACAGGACGGCCCCGGGCCGACTCCGCCCCAGCCGCGCGGGGCTGGCACGGCAGGGGAAGATGGCGGCGGCGGGCGGGGGGGGCGCCGCGGTGTCGGTGCTGGCGCCCAGCGGGCGGCGGGTCACGGTGCGGGTGGGGCCCGGTACAGTTCTGCTCCAGGTGGGGCCCCGGCGGGGAGCGAGGGGAGGGGGGAANGAGTGGAGCACAGTGGCAGGGCCGCGGGCAGCCCGTGACGCCTCTCTTCTTTCCGCAGGTCCTCGAGGAGGTCTGCAGGAAGCAGGGTGGCAGCCCCGGCGAGTACGGCCTGAAGTGAGTGTTGCCGTGGGGCCGGGGTCGGGCCCGGCTGCCTGCGGCCGTGGGAGAAACCCTGCCCTCGGCCGCTGTCCGTGCCGGGCCTGGCGCTGCCGGAGCCCACGCCCGGTCCGCGGGCTGTCCGGGGCCTGGCGGAGTCCGCGGCGGGCGGTGGGAGTGCCGGGGCCCGGGGCACACGCTAAACTCTGTTCAGGTAGGTTCCCTCCGATGTCCCTGGGCCACGTTCCTTTCGCTGCTGGCACAGAGGGCGAGGCCCTGTGTCGCTGCCACGGGATACCCACGTGAGCACCTCATCCAGGCCACAGACCAGCAACGCCCATCTCCCCTCTTACCTGGAGGTTTGACCCTCTGCTTTTATGGTGTCTTAAATGAGTGGTCATCTGTCTGAGTAGCACTAAAAAAAAGAAAAAGAGTACATTGGTATTTAACCAGGCTTGGTTATGTAGTTGGTTGCTCTTTGTCTTTTCAAAACCTTTAAAAGCAGAACATAGATTTGGGTATCTTCTCTGTGACCTCTACCAGCTGCAGATGTTTTGGTGTGCAGAATAGCTTTTGTTGATGATGCTTTTATAATTATCAATTGTTCATTATTGAATCGTGTTCTGTGGCTTCTAGTCAGCCTCCTGGGATCTCTCTTGCACAATACCTGGACTTTGTGTTGCTCATAGGCTCTGTTCTCCTTCAGGTTTCAGAAGAATGTTTTGGACCTGTCTTTGCAGTGGAGATTTGCTAGGCTGCCCAACAATGCCAAACTGGAGATGGTGCCAGTCTCCAACAGAGCAGGAGCTGCAACCATGGTATGTTCATTTACACAATGTGACCTGATCTGTTCAGTTATCTGTTGTGTTGATATGATCCCATCAGATCTAATGAGCAAGGGCACAGGTCAGCGTGGTCAATGCCTGTGTGAGAGACCAGCTGAAGACTGGTTGCAGTGCAGTCGAAAATGGTAATTAAGTAGCTGAAAGTCTACTTAGAGTCTGCATGGGCATGGGGTACCAGCTGTGCTGAAGGAGAGGGGGACTGTTTGGGGAGCTGAAAAACTAGTAGTCATGGATAGCTAAGAAGTTAAACTTCAGTGATGACTAATTCAGTTCCCTTTCCTAATTTCTGGTTCAGTTGCTATTGACATATTTAGCTTTGAACTGTTGATTTTGACTAAATCTCAGATTCTTACAGAATTGTTTTTTGCTGCTTTCCCAGCATTGGTGTTCATGGTGTGTTTACACAGCTTTAGAGTCTTTCGTGACATGTCCTGTGGTCATCAGTGGCCACATGTCCCTATTTAGTATTATTTGTAAAGGGCTTATGGATGCTGTTTTCTCTAGAAATTATGGCCACGTTTAGGAGTATAAAAATCTTCCATACATATCCCTGTGGCCATAGACCTAACTTTTCAAGCAATGCATAGGTGTTACTGAGTGTCAACTTTCCATGTTGTAAAAATGATGTGTGCTCTTACTTAAGTAGTCTGGGAATGGAAATTTGTCTGTCACTAGCAGTCATCTTGCTATTTGTTAACTTCCTCATAGGAGGTTTCTCAATTTTCATCGAAGTTTCAGGTCTACTGGTGCTGATCTCTTAATGTCTGTCAGCCAAGCAGTGTTAGTGGTGTTTGTTATAGGCATTTGTTCTAGCTGTCGGAGAGAAACTGATTAGTTGAAAAGTGAACTTTGTGGTGTGAGAAGGCTTTGGAGTCCCTGCTTTAGTTTACTGTGTAACATAGTTTTGGGGGTCCCTGATATTCATATTTTTCTCTTTCCATGTTCTTTGTTTTGGCACCAATGCATTTTTTTCCTGACTTAGGGGTAGGAAGACATTTGTGCTTCAACTGATGTCTTTACTTTAAAAAATACCACAAACCAGTAGCATCTGCTTAAAATTTTCAGTGAAATGTTGTGGTGGAATGGAGTTTGTCTTCCAGAGAAAAGTGTTTCTCTTGAAATGGTGCAGTGATGATTGTCTGACATTTGCATCCAGTTTGGGAGGTACTGAAGGAAAACAACGATTTTATTTTTTTTCCCTGAAGTTATATTGCAAGAAAGGGCAAGAAGGACTGTGCATTGTAGCAGAGGGGTTATAGTGTGGAATCATTACTTTAGATCACAAAAGAGAAGAGCTAATAGAAGTGTAAGTTGTTAATATTTAGTTGCAGTTCGGCAGAACAATCTGCGGAAGTGAGGCTTTCCTGGGAGTGCTGGTTGCTGTATCATGAAGGTGAGAAGATGCAGCAAATGCTCGTGTGAGGAGTGGAGTCTAAACAGAGTCCCTGCCCCAGAAACTTGAGCAGATTTTACATGAGAAAATTTCACAGTGTAAGAAAAGACTTTGTACAGAACAACTGACTAAAAAGAATTCCCTGCCACAGGGTAAAAAAAAGGGAATTTTATAACAGCCAGATGACTGTGACTGGGTTGTAGTGACAGTTGAGATGCAGACTCAGCCATGCCGATTGGCTACAGTAATGTTGGGGATGAATTTCATTCTGTGTCTTTTGTTATTGTATGTTCTATTAAGATTATATGTGTGGAAGTAGGTGTGTTTTCCTGTAGTGACAGCAGTTACCCTACAGGCAGAATACAGGTTTTCATAAATCATGAATTTGTTCAGCAAATCTGATGTTGTAGAAATAGAAAACTTTTGGATTTGCCTTTGCATGTGGAAAACATGGTTTCCTGTAAGACAGTTCTTTAGTGAAAAATGGAACAAATTCTCTTTGTGATGGCAGGTGACACAGGAGCACCATCAGTACAGCTCTGGTGTTAAAGTTGTCAGTCTCTTGTTTAAATGTTTGTAAACTTAGATGATAATTGGCACTGGTCTGTATTATTTTATGTAGCCCCTGAGACTTTTCTAATGGACTGAATAGGACTTTTTGTGACACGTTTAGCTTTGAACTGTTGCCCAAAAACTGATGCAACTGGTAGTCTGAATTTCTGGGCTGGATTCATACAGAATGGTGACGTCAGCTGTCATCGCTCTGCTATATCTGAGAATAATCTAAGGCTTGTCTCCCATGTAGGAGAAACCAGGAGGTTGTGTTAGTGGTGGGATGAAACATAATTGTACTGTCGGCTCATTGTTAATGATGCCACTGTTTCCTTTATGTAGAAAAATTCCTATCTCCAGCAGATCAGCATTTGCAGTCCTGTGAGGACTGGTGGGAGCCAAGGCAGATGACAAACATATTTCTCCATGGAAATCACAGTGCATTGCTGGAATGTGTGGTGTCTCTTTCCCATCTTTCTGTAGCCCCTGCCCTCATGCTTGCACACACATGTTGCATTCAGTGAGAGGCTGCATGGAGAGTGTTAGTAGGGACACATGAAAACATAGAATGAAAGAAAGTGGCTTTGGCTATCTTGGGCTAATGTCCTTCTCAGGCTTTGGAATAAGGCCAGTTTTTGTGGACTTCTGAAAACTAAAGTTGACAGGAGAAACCAGGTTCTATCTAGTGGCTACAGGACTTTCTATGATTTTTCTTTAGACGGGTGAGCTAATTGGGAAAACTTGTGAATTAGACATTCTGAAAAAGGCTGAATATTCTCTAAAAGGTAAAGATAACACCTGAAGTGCTCTGCCATTCTCTAGCTCTTGGTTAGCTGCTAGATTTTTCCCTTGGGACAATCAGGAGTTTGAAGTTCTTCAGGACCAACCCCAGCATGTGTTCACTTTAGAAATGCCTTGGTGTTTTGGTTTTTTTTTTTGTGGGGAAGAGGTCGGGAAGAAATTCTCTTAGGTCTATGTGGCACCTGCTAATGAATGTGGATGTTCACATTCCAGGTTGGAAAAGACCTGTTAAAATCGGCAGCTAGCTGGCCCTTGCTTTTTTCTGCAGGTGTTCAAGAACTTGATAATTTAATGACCAGAATTACTGTTGAGATTTTTTGTTACTTCACACTTAAATTGTATGTCGAAATGTAGTGGTTAGGAAGCATTAGTGAGTTGCAAGTTACAAACTTTGTTTCTTTGGACTGGTAATGGTTGTTTAGGTCTTCACTAATGCAGTGATAGATGGGGACTGTGTTCATTGTTTCTGTGTGTGGATGTGCAAGTAAATGGTTTTGTCCCACGGAAGTTGTTCTGCAAAATGATACTGATTCATCTGGTAAGAAATAGAACACCTCCGTTGCTCATGATGACACATTATTTGAGGTGTTTGCATTGGCTTTTCTCTGAATATGTTTCAGTTCAAGATATGGCAGGGGAGAGGGGCCCATGAAAGCTGGTTAGTATTCCAGGATGGCCTCCCCCATGCTCAGGGGCCATTCATCGCAACAAACAGGAATTCAGGCCAGAATGCCTGCACGGATGAACAACAAACACTGAAATATTTTAAAAATTTGTGAAGAAAAATAAATTTTCATTCAATTTTTAAATGTATTCATTGTGGTGTTCTTATAGGTTCGGATAGCATTACAACTAGACGATGGCTCCCGTTTGCAAGACATCTTCCGCTGCCAACAGACCTTGTGGGAACTTCTCAACCATTTTGCAAAGACTAGGTGAGCAATGCAGTGAGAAAATACTTTTTTGGATGGATCTCTGCATGGCACTAATTACTTATTATGGTGACCCAGCTAAATCCTTTAGATTTGTAGAATTTGCATTTATTTGACTGTGATTTCTCCTTTATAACAGAGACGTTTGCATTTTCCTTGCTCTTTCAGATTTGACAATCCATAGTTGTATTATTATTTTTTTAATCCAGGAGTAGCACTCCTGATTAAGGGCATAAACTGTTAACAAACTGCTAAAGCTTTGAAGATACTGGTGTATGTTGCACCACCTTCCTTTTACACAAACCTGTTTGAAGTCAAGTTACTGCCAGAGATGAGGTGCTAGCCTGGATGATCTTGATCCCCAGTATTTCTGTGCTGCAGTTCCCTGTAGTGCAGCGGGTTCTTGCTTATGGGTTGCTGTTGCTTTTGAGGCTTGCTGTCATGTAAGTTCTTCAGGGAAACCTGGAGCTCTCTGCAGGTTAATGTGGAATCTTCAAAAGACTCATTAGATCCTGTTTAAATGGAAGAATTTCCAGTTCTACATTTATTGAATATGTACATAAGTTAGAAATCTTACTATTTTAGCCCAGTCTATGTTGAGTGCTGCCTCTTGTCTTTAGTTTTGACTTTAAAAGGCTGTATTGTTTTGAAATGTCAGGATAATAAACTTTTCTTGAAGAAAGGCACTTCTTTTCTGTTTCTCATGGTTTGGAAGAGGAAGCCTTGAAGCTGTGACAGCCATTCTGTTTTTAACTGTGGACCAGGTCTACAATGTGATATTTATTCATAAGTAAAGGAACAGTATTAATGTAAATACTAGAGATAAAAGAATTACTTTTCTTCTAATTGAGGAAAGAGGTAGGACAAAAAACACAGGTATAATTTTTCTGAGTGTTTTAAGTCCCCTCTTGTCCCTTACTATACCCGTTGTGCCCTCTGTGAGGAGAGGAGTGCCTGTTGCAGTTTGGGGACTGCTGGGAGGTGGTAATTATTGACAATGACAAATAACCTTTGTGTGGCTTTCTTTCATATTTGTTGATTATTTCTTTGGTTTAAGTTTCAAGTTTTTCATAGAATTTTGCTCTTTTGAAGTGGTTTTATTGGTTACAGGTCACTGTAATACTACTATTTAATACATTCATTGCTCTTCTTAAGGTTCTAACTGCTGCAATGTGCTAAGCAGCATAACTTCAGAACACAGCTGCTCTTTTCTGCCCTCTGAAAGCTGAGTTCAGGTGTTTGGATGGACTTTGCAAACTTGATTAAGTTCTACAAGCAGCAATGGTGCTGTATGTGATTTAGACACAACAAGCTGGATGGATTTAATGGGCTGAGTTGCTGTTCAATGTGTTTTGATTCAGTCGATTTAGCTGACTGACTAGTCAGCTAATTGTTGATGTTTGCCGAATCCTTCCTTGGACTTTCCAACTGGAGATGTTTTCCTGGAACACTCAACTGCTCTAAGTGCGTGAGGGGAAGTATTCTAAATCCACTGGAATTTCCCCCGAGTTTCCAGCATCCATCTTGGCTAATTGGGTCTGAAGAAGATCTGGAAGCTATTGTAGGGCTGCTCCTCCTCTCAGCGTGCGGCAGTCCTTGCACAAGATGTTTACAGGCCCTGTCAGATCACTACATGAAGGAATCTAATCTGCTTGTCATTCCCCTTCTGAAGAGCAGCACATCAAAGAGAGGACAGTATGTTTGATGTGTGTGCTTGCCTCAGTGGTGCATGTAATGGATTAGCGGCAGCTGGAGGAGGGGCCTGCTGCTTCCAAGAGTTAGACAGAACTAAGTCTCTGGGGATCTTTGCATGGAGTCTCTGCTCCAGAGGCTGGTTGAGGGCACAGTGTTGTCTGCTCCATGAGCAAGAAAGCCTGCATTTCTATCTCCCACTCTTGCCTGCCTTGCAGCTTCAGCAGCTGTATGGGCTGTTGTCCATAGAGCAGTTGCACTTTGGATACTCAGAGACATCTTTGATAATCATTATGATTCTTCACTGCTTCTATGGGGTCATTCATTCGGTTCGGATATTTTCCATACATTTTTAGAAGACTCTTCAAAGAGTTGCTTGGATTGAAGTGGTAAGCAGTTTGTGGAAAAGTGTATGAAACTAAGTTCTATAAGTCAAACTGACTTCCTCTCCTATTGGTCTTAAGGGAGATCCCTGTCCTACATAACTCCTTGACAAAACTTTGTTTCTGGTAATATTGCATCTCAAAATAGAAGTGTTTAAATTATGTGATGTTGAAGGCACAGTGTTTTAAGTAGTGAGACTCTGTTCATTAAACTCCTTTCCCAGAAAAGTCAGAATGCAGCAAGCATTGATCACTCTGTTCCATGCCCCAGTTATGATGCTTGCAAATTTAGGCACAAGGTAGGGAACATACCGTAAATGTACAAGTGTATGTGTAAGTGATGTACTAGATAGAAGCAGTGTGAGTTTCTGCTTAAATTTTGTGTCACTTGAATGCCAAGTTGATCAATGTTTTGCAGATATATTTAGGAGAAAGTGTGGTTATTACTGCTACTGGGGAATTACAAATAATGCAGGGTAATGTGAAGTTGAAATATCTTTCCAAAACTTCTAATTTTCACTGAAAACTACTGGATTTTTTTTCAGGCTGCTAAGGTCCTTCAGGTTTTGGTTTTTCTTGTGAAATTCACTGCAGGGACTAGAATCTGGTGGCTGAAGAGACAGCTAAGTGGAAGTGTTCACATAACCCTGTACGTCAGTCATTTGCGAAGCTCCTTAAGTGTTCAATACCAAACACCATGTTTGGTTCAATACCAAACACAGACATAAAATGGCAAGCTGACCTCAAGAACTGCAGAGGTCTCAGAAGGTGGGCAAGGATGTGTCGTGTTCCTGGGCTGCCAGGTGGATTTCCTTAACTGCTTTGCAGAGAGGTGGTTTCTCTTCAAGTCATGGGTCATGGGTGATGGTTTCCTGATGGGGTGAGTGGAAAGCCATTCCCTCTACCTACCTGCCCCAGACTGGACTGCAGAGAGCTGTAAGATCAAGAGAGTTTACTATGAGGAGGAATTTCAGCTGTTTTGTGTTTCACAATAAACCAACTGTTGCAGTGCAGATGGTACATACAGTTCTTTACCAAGGGGTATCCTGGTGCAGCTGCAAGCACAGGGAGTTTGAGACAGAATGTGCTAAGAAGAGCTACTGGGGTCTATGGAGAAGGATGAATCTTGTCAGTTCTCATTGTGCAGATGGGGAATATCCTGGGCAACGTTCTCACCTTTTGTGGTTTCCCAGGCTGAGTTAGACTGAAATGTCTTAATCTGAAACTTCTGAAAAAATGCTTTTGAGAATTCAGTCAGGTATATCTTTCCAAACCAGCACTGTCTTTGGGTGGGCAGTGTTTTCCTGGTCACCTCCTAGATTGGTAAGCCTGGGATGAGAAGCAGAGTATTCTCCTCAGTCTCGTGTTTTATCACATTCCCATCCGATTTCACTTTGAGTTTCACTTTGCTGAAAGTGGAGACCAGTGTGCCAATGTGACAGAGTTTCTTCTGGTGTTGAATCTAAGGCTCTCACTGATTCCAGTGGTTCAGCATAATGTACTGGTTATTCTGTTAAGGCTTTTTACTTTTCTGTAGACATCTGAGGTTTTCTTGCTGAAAGTGTCAATTCTTTTTTTTTTTTTTCCCTTTTGAAATCACATTGTCTTGGCTGGATGAGAACTGAGACTTGCTGTGATAGGCTGTGATTGTCTTTTCCCTGTCCGTCTTTTGTGTTTGATGAGGTGAATAAAGCTTCTCTTTTACTGGAATGCTTCAGAATTGCTTATCTAGAGGAAAACGGGAAGAGTAGCATCTTACTGGTTTTTTCCCATCTCCTTAATTTATGTCTTCCTTTGCAGATGGGCTGTCAGGGATTTGCATCATTGCTCATATGTGTCCTACATCACTGAAATGCTTAGATATGGGTTGATGTTCACTTTGTCTACAGTGGCAGCCTTTCATTTGGCTTTACTTTTTTCATGGTCTCCAGTCTGAAAGTTTATGTTACTCTTTGTTTTTGTTTACTTTCTCTTTTGTTTTTTAAAAATTATGCTAAGACTGGCAAGTTCCTTGACCTTAGTTGATCTGCTTTAGAGCATTTTGGTTGTTGCTGTGCATATGTGAAAAGAAATGTGCCTCTCCCCAGTGAAAGTTCAGTCTAAACGGTAATGAAGTTTTTAACTTGGATTAAAAAGAGCAAATATAACTAAGTAATGTTTCAGACTGAGGCACACAAAAAGTGATGAGCTTAAATTTATCTAGTAAGATCAGCTAATTTCAGAATTTACTTTAATTATTTCTTTGTTTTTAAACGTTTAGGCTGTGTTTAAGAAAAAGTGAATGCATTGAAGCAAATTGTTTACCTAGTGTCTAGTAGTGATCCTGTGAACTGTGTAGTGGTTATTGCTGGAGAAACATGAAGGACACTGTTACCAGCTGATCTCACTTTGTACTGTTACTCTGCGCTGGTTTTGAAGGGGCTCGGCTGTTCTGCAGATGCTGCAGTGTTTTGCTCTTTCTTGCAGGGAGTTGATGGAACAGCATGGTGAATTGTCTCCAGTCTGTATTTACATGCGAGATGAGGTAAGGCAGCAAAGGCCTCTCAACTGTCTTATGTCCCTAAAACATAAGAAAACTTAGCTCTGCTTTCCAACCTGGAAAGTGTTTCTTTTGAACTTTGAGAGGGGAAGTAGAAAAATGTTGGTCTTTTCAAAGCATGACATGTCTGTATGGAAAAAAGGTCTCTTGGAACATAACCTTGCGCCATTGAGACCTCTGAGCCCATAAAATGAGCTCAATGACTTACTTGTGTTTTTCTTTCCAACTTCTTTTAAAGCTTGAGTCAATACAGTGTTTTCATTTTAATAAATATTTGCTTTTCTCTGTTTTGATCTTTTGCTATTAATGTTTTGTTAAATATTTTGTATGTGGATATTATGGAATTTGCTCTCCCTAGCTGTCCCCTTTACTTCCCACTGACCTCTGTGGACAGATCGTCTTTATTCTGGAATAGGTCATTTCAGACAGATGTGAGGTGTATGTAAGGAAATCATCTGTCTTGCAGTTCTGAGATGTTGCCTGTCATTTCTGACATAAAAGTAGCTTTGATGTAGTTGGATCCCATTTGGATGTGTGTATGGGATGAAAATATATGTAGGTCATCTTCCATTGAGATGATTTAATAAGCTATGAATTTGGTAAAACAGTACAGGTTGATACAGATGGATTCAGGTCTGGTTTCCAACTGCAGGAGTGTGTTTTCACCTGTTTCTTGTGTTGTGTGGTATTTCTTTGGATACAGGCTTCTTTCTATAAAGACATTACATCCTTTACCGGAGAATCAGAGGCCATAATTACTGTCCTCTGGTTTTGTTGCAGATATCAGGAAAAGATGCCCTGGAGAAGACAACACTGAAATCACTTGGCCTGACTGAAGGCAGTGCCATTGTCAGGTTGGGAGAAGCAAAGTTTGGCCTCTTTATTTTCCCTTTCCACTCTGATGGTGAATTAATTTTGTTTCAAGTACCAAAAGAAAGAAAAAGAAAAGTCACAAAAAAGATGTCAAACTAAAACATTGCGGCACTCAGAAATTATTGCCTTTGCCTGTTTATCTCAAACTGCTGCCCAGATGTGCTTCGCACAGCAGCAGATGCTGGCACTGACCAGTCATGTGCAGATTAAAAGAGCTTGTTTGTCTGTTTCTTTTTTTCTCTTCCTCCTTTGAGTGGAACAGGCAATTCAAAGTTAAAAGTCTCTGTAAGAGGGCAATCATCTACCACTTTATTCTTCCCTGCTCTGGATCTCAGGCAGTTAAGTCCCAGCCCCTGCAGGCTCTGCTGGCTGTTATGGGGTGAGTTTGGGGCAGGGACAACCTTTCTGTGATCTCCTGGCCAGCTCTGTGCAGTATATACACAAGGCAGGAGTCATTAGAAGCTCTTCTTTACAGTTGATTACTGTTTTTCTCTAGAAGGCAATTTTCTTCCAGAGGAGCGGATCCCAGTTCTGTTATTTTGCACAACCCCCTGACCCTCTACCCCACACTTCACAGCAACTGGAGCTTGTTCTCTGCAAGCATCTGGAAGAAGAAAGTTGTTAAATTAGGGTGTATTTGAGTCAGTTGTTGTCTTTGTGTTGTGGACACGTTGAGAATAGGGAGGGCAGTACTCTTAGGATTATGTTTTTATTTTTAATCATTTTGGTGTCTTCTTTAAGATTTGTCATGAAGAAATGCAGTTCATCTGGTGGGGAGGAAGCTGTGGGTACCACGGTGCCTTGTAATGAGCCAACAGTGAGGCGAGGCTCTATGGAGGAAGGAGTGGATGTGCCTCTACCTCAAGCAAACACATTTCCAAAGGACTTGGAGCACAGGGATGTGGCTATATCGTTAAACAGCTGCACACACAAGCAAGACTCGATTAAAGACTCCCATGCTAGCTTGGAGGAGCTCTGGCATTTCCCAGAACCTGAGCCTA
Organism: Chaetops frenatus; assembly: GCA_013400775.1. Lineage (NCBI taxonomy): Eukaryota > Metazoa > Chordata > Aves > Passeriformes > Picathartidae > Chaetops > Chaetops frenatus. Next base: position 48,675 of record VZTR01020111.1, on the reverse strand, counting down.
CCCCATTTGTCCCTTTTTTTGGAGATGGAGAGCATCTGGGGGACTCTCCTGTAGCTGTACCATCTTCAAAGCTGCCAACAACTTTTTCCAGCCCTGGAGGCCCTTCTAAGCCAAAGAAGTCTAAGAACAGCCAAGAACTGCAAAAGGAGCAAGAACAGGTAAGGGAAAATGTGTTTGCAGTTTGGGCAACAAGGGCTTTTTTTTTAATCCTGCATTGCCTGAGGCTGCACTCTCATGAGGAAAAAGATGTTTCCAGATTTAGGACTTTTTCCCATGTCACAGGATTAGGTGCCTTGATGACATACAGTTCCACCTGAGTTCGGAAAGGAAGTAGGAAGGATGTGAATTTAAGAATTTGCTGTCCAGAGGCAGGCAGAACTTTGAATCTCTAAATGTCCTTGATGAATAGTTCAAATAGAGGTAACACAGCTGCATTAAATCACAGTCCAGAAGATCCTACACCTCAGTGCCTCAGATTTCATGGACAAATGCCCACTTTGTTACCTGAGCCCTGTAACTTAATTTTCTTATTATTGCAAATGAAGCAGAAACTTTCCATCCTTTTCCTTCTCTATTTCTGCTTGCTTATAGAACTGGTTTTTGTCTTACTCTATAATATCTTGCTTCTTAAATAGTCTACCTCTGTCTAACTATTTCCCAGAAAGACAAATTGCACATCTCACCATTGTTGGTGTCTCTGAAGTAAAACTGTGTTTGTTAAAATTAAAAAGTACTTGAACCCTTGTTGAGATACCAGAACTGATGGCTGAAAAGTGCTGTGATGCCATCCCAGAGTGACCTGGGAATGACATGAAGTGTGTTTTCTGTAGGGCAGCTGGATGGAATTGAATGCCTTCAGGAAGGTTGGGTATATCTGGCAAGTAGCATAACATGATTCAGTTAATAATTTACTCCTTGTTATTATGCACTGAGAGAATCCTTCCGGATTCTCAGTGAGCAGCTCTTTTCTTGCTCCTTTGGCTCATCACTGGGGCTGGCTTTCATGTTCAGAGATCCCCTTTGTTGTTTCCGACTCTTTGGTACCTCCTAGAGTTGGAGGTTTGAATCTCCTCTGATGTGCTCCAGCCAGGATTGAACAATAGGAAGCTGTAAGTAGAAAGAAAGGATGCCTGGGGAGCATCAAAGGGAGCTTAGTCCAGGAGGAATTCAGCAAGATTGTGGATGCTTTCACGTTGATGTAGAGACACTGCCTTAGTTGACTTCTTTGTGGTTGCAGCCTATTTTTGATGAGTTCTGAATTGTTTAGGAACAGAAGCCAGACCCTGGAAGGACTCTGGAACAGTTCTGAACTGCACAAGTAGCAAAAGAGGCCATGCCAACCTGCAGTGGTGAATATTTCAGTATATTAGAAACATGTTTGGGTCTGCCTAGTCAGTGTTACTTAACCTTTTGGAGCAGACCCTTAACATAGAGAATTAAATAGGCTGAGTGATTTGTCCAGTCTCATGTGTTGTTTGCTTCAGTTGCACTCTTGTCTGTGAGGGATTTGGAAAGGAGGAGTTTCCATTGTGTCTGGGAAGGGAGAAGTGCAAGGGTTTTTGGGGTTTGAAGGGTTATCCTTCACCAGTCTTGTTGCCCACACTTCTCTGTGCGCTGGTGGGAGAGGCAGAACTCCATCATTTCACTGACTTCAGAGCCTGATGGGGAGCTGTGCTTTTGGGCATGGGCTGAGTGGTGGTGCCTGAAGGACTCACATGAACCAATGTCTTTCTCAGAATCACAGTCCAGTTCAAACCACTTCTGGAGCCGGCTGCCCTTCCCCTCTGAGAGCAGCTTTGGAAGCAGCTGCAGATTCTGCTGGGGGAGTTGTGTCCTTGTGTTAAACAGCATGTGATTTTGATGGCTGCTTTCAAGCCCTTTGATCTCTGGTACTTCTGCTGCTGATTGATTACATTTTGTTCCCTCCTCCACTCCTGCCATCTTCCACTCTCCTCCCAGCGGCAACAGCCAAGTAGGGCTAGCCACATGGCATCTGCTTTTTGTCCTTTTTCAGTCCTGAAGAAAAAAAACCAAAACAATACAAATTATTTTTAAACATCAAAGGTCCATTTTAGTACAAGAATCTTCCCATTAATGCTTTGCCTGTGTGTGGTTTTTGAAGCTGAAGAGAGGCTGGATAAAATCTGTGCCGGCATCCCTTCGTTTCTTAGGCTAAAGATGGTTTACAGGCAGCTGCAAGCTGACTTTGATGTCAGAACGTTAATTATTAGAAGGTAACTATAAACCAGATTCACTGTGAGATTAGAGCTCCCAGAGGTGCTGAGGAGGAAGTGAGTCTCTGGGGACAGCTTGCTGCTGTGTAAAGCACAGTGGCCACTATTTCACTTAAATCATAAGAGTTTTCCTCAGCTTACCTGCTTCCTCGGGACCAGGATGGTGACCACAGAGTGACCTGCCTTCTTCCTGACATCTGGCTTTGTCACGTAGGCTGCACTTATGTAGATACTGCTGTGAACATACGGTTTCAGCCTCATGATGAAAAATGCCTGATATTTCAGCTTTGGTAGAAGAACAGACTTTGATGAAGGAAGGTGCCAAACCTGAGCACAGCATCTTTGGCTCCTGGAAGAAGCAGGACAGCAAAATGCACAGCTTGCTTTCCTCCAGTTTACATAATGGAAAGTAGAACATCCATGTGGTGGCCATTTATTGTTACAGGAGATGGTTATCTTCCATCACAGTTGCAGAGAACACTGTGTGTGTGGTGGGCTGGGAAATGGGTTAGTATTCCTGGAGTCTCTTTTGGAATCATTGTGGGAAGTTAATTTTTGGATTCTGTCTGTGCTTTAGGATTGTTGGAGCCTACAGCAAGGCAGAGGAGTGAACACTTAGGACTGGAATATATGTCTGCCTTGTGCCATCTCATGATTCCTAGTGCCTTGGCAGATGCCATTAGCTGTTACTATAATTTGGATGGGGGCTGGCCCTTTCCCTGTGGAATCCCACTGCTGTTGGGATTAACTAAAGTCCTTGTTAGAGCCAATACTAAATGGTAACTTTAGGATTTGCTAATGCAGACATTGGAGTTCTCTCCATCATATTCCCAGCACCCTTCACAACATGCCATAGGATATGTGTCCTCAGTCTTTTGGGTTTGAGTTTTTTCAGAAGATGTCTGTTTTCACTACATGTTTAGAATGAAATGAAACCCAAGCCTGTTCTTGGGGAGGCCTGATTAATTCTCCTCTGGCCTCTGACATAGATGTGCCTTCACTGGAGCAGCAGTGGGCAGTGGTTGGGATCACGGTGCAGCCCGCTTCTTCCCAGCAGATGGTCGTGAGCACTTGGGGTCCTTCTTACAGCACTGGCACCCCCCACCCCGCCTTAAGCCGGGAAAAGCTGCAGTCAGGCTCCTTTACCCGCTCGTTAGGGCTGACCCTGCTCAACTTTCTAAAAGTAGCCAAAGGTCCCACCCACACAACCTCGATCTTTTAATTTCTCAAATTACCCTTTAGTGCCCACAAGTAGAGTGAACATTGCCTTGTAATTTGTGTTGTGCTTTAGACAATTGAGAAGACTCCTGTTCCCAAGTGGTCAGTGCTTGGGGGAGGGGTGAGTGGATGGAGGGAAGACATCCGGGTGTTAATTAGGATTGGAAAGAGTGTATGACAGAATGAGGGGAGAAGAAATGGGCAGCGGGTTCATTCACAGAGCCTATGGCATTGTCAAGATGACAGCTGACTAGGAAGAAATATTAGATTAGCTACCAAAATTTTTGTTCCTGTGAGCCTCTTCAGCCATGAGCTGTGTCGTCCCTCTATCTCTTGTAGCCTTCAGTATGCTGTTCTCTATGTTTGCAAGCTTTGTTCCTTTAAACAGTTTTGGAATTTAAAAATTTTGACTTGTCTGAGAGCCAGGAGGTGTAAGTGCCTCTTGTATGCTTGACTCTGGTCATGACTCGGTTTGTATTCACATGCAGGCAACAGCTGCTGCTTTGGGCAAAAGAGAGAGTAGCCAGCACATAACCTTTCCTGGGGAAGAATTCATTAAAGTCCTGCTGCCTGCAGAGATGGCAAATGCTCTTGATCTCTGTGGTTGGGGCTCAGATTTGGGTTTTTTAGGGGATTGTAGGTCTTGGTATTGACTTGTTTTGTTTTGTTTTTTTTCATAACTGCAATCACAGTTCTAGACTAGGCCCAGTTGCACTGGAAGGTTTGCCATTGTGACACCAAGCTCTGGGCTCTGGAGGCTGGGGGAGCAGACAGCCAGTTTCTCTGTGCCCTGCTGGGCAGGTGAGAGGGGTGCCTGTGTGCAGCTTGGAGTGCCTGCCCTCAGCTCTGATATGTAGGGAAAGTTGCCAGTACCTTTGTGTTAAGTACCTTTGTGTCAGCTGATACCTACAGAGAATTGCTGTCCTGCATCTGTGTGCTCTGGTTGCAGCAAAAGGTGATCTCAGAGTGAAGTACTTACTTTGTAAGTGTAAAACAAAAGAGTTTCACCATTTAAGGGATCTTTCTCCACACCAGAAACCAGGATAAAATTTTGAAAGGTGTGCAATGAAACCCTGCAGTGGTTTAGTTCAGAAAGCTGAACAGGTCAAAAACTGCCTTACCAAAGCAAATAATTGCTCTCTGGAGTAATGAGACATGGAGTGGGCCCTGGCTGGTAACAAGTACCTTTGGCTCTGTAGCAAAAGAATGCAAAGTGAACACAAGACGTAACACGAGCCAAGAGTGCATGGCAGATGGAAAAACTTCAAAGGGCTCTATAGTCAGTAGAACAAAGTGTGTAAACACAGACGTGTTTACAATTTACACACGTGTGTAAATTGAGTGCAGCCTGTAGAATGGTAAGGAAATGGTTACATACTGAAAGCAGTTTGGAGTAGAGCAGAGAGAGGTCAGGTAGGGTTTTGAGACAGAAGTAATTTCTGAATACTTCTAACAAGCCTGTAACTAGCTAGAAGCCTGGGTGGACTGCAAAATACCATAGTATTGTAAGTGAAGAGATTCCACAAGCCCTCCCTAGAAAGGAGTTCTCTCTCCTTACCCTTGGTGACTGCTGAAGTTAATACCCTGAGTTTCCTGGACTGACAGTGGAGAGAAGCCATCTGCTCACCTGGCAATACAGATTCCTGCTGCTGTTGGCAGGGATTGTGTCCAAGGCTGTATCAGCTGTAAAGAATGACAACAGTGACAACTTCTGTATGGTTAGTCTGATCTTAGTGACAGGAATTGCACACTAGTGATTGTATTTCTGTTTGCAAATTACTGTTTTTCAGGAGCCTTATAAGATAAGCAAAGCAATGCATTTAAAACTAATTGAAGCTCATTTTTTTTCTGTAGCTTGTAGAACGTGAGCCCCTTATATGTCACCTAGACCTACTGGAACAACTTCCTGATGGCCCAGAAGAGCTTCCTGATGAATTTTTTGAAGTCACAGTGGATGATGTACGGAAACGTTTGGCACAGCTGCAGAATGAGAGGCAAGTTCCCTTTCTGCTGTGAGTGAGATTTGCTGTGTCCTGTTTTTGGGCAGAGTGACAGTGATCAACAGAGCTTGTTGCATTTTTGGTCAGTAAGAAACACCTTATATTTTAAGTAACAGAATTAACCTTTTATTAGACCTCATCAGAAAGAGCAACTTAGCCACAAGTCAAGACCTGAGAATGTTTCAAACAGGCACACACACACACAGAGAAATTATAGGAAGCTGACTAACAGTGTATTGCACTGTTCAGGTAGCTTTCTTCCAAATATTCATGATTTTACTTTATTGAACTTCAGTTCGATAAAAACTCAGATGAAGATAAACTGACCTTCCTTTCACAGCAGCATTTTGCTGTCTTTATGTTCCTTAAAGAAATTAATTTCATGAATGTATTTAGTGTCAAGTGGGACAAAGCATTCCTTTAAACATTACAATAACTCTCCAAGACTTTGAAAAGTCTCCTTTATGCTATAGCCAAGTCCAAGTTGAACTTTTTACTTAGAGCTGATGTTTTTTTCCACAGGCCACTGAGTATACAGAATATGGCCTGAAAATTGCTCTGCTGCTTGTGGGTCTGGAGTATTTAGTGGAACAAATGTAGAGTCATTTGTTTGGGGATTACTGGAATACAGGCCCCCCCCAAAAGACCCAATTTCCAAATTTGCTGATGCTTTTCCCCTTACAGCCAGGGATAAAAATAAAGGCAAGTTACACATCAGTTACTTGGATACAAAGAAAAGGTACTAAAGCTGAGCGTGGGATCTGTTGAATCTAAACCAATTTCATTACTTACAGGAAAATATGTAATTATTTTCTGATATTTATTGTTTCATCTTAAACACAAGTAGACTTTTATATTGTACCCACTATTCCTTTTAATAGGCATCTGCAATGCCAGTTCATGAATGATCTGAAACTTCTAATTCTTTTTCCCCTGTTGCTAATTAATACTTACTAATTTTTTGTGCTGGCATTGTTTTTCAAGTTCAGTAGCTCTTCTGCTCCTGTGGAGTAAGCATGTCCAACCCTAGTCTCTGCTTTATTAGATTAATAAATCCATCTCTTCTTGAGTAGTCTAAGCAGACTTTCCCATCCTCTTTTTAGGATCTTTTGTCACATCTGCTGTTGTGAACTTACTTTTAAATTTGTACAACAAAAATAATTTTATATAGTATTGTTGCTGATGTTCAGTAGTTTCAGGGGGTGGGGAAAATGCTGTGAGGGATGCATGGAACAGTTGAGCAGTTGTCATCAGCCCTGCTTGGGTCTTCTGCCAGCTTAATAAAGTTTAAAAATACACTGTAAAATTACAGACATCTTGCCTTTTTTCCATGTCTGTAGGAAACGCCTGGAAGAAGCTCCACTGATGACAAAGTCTTTGAAGGAGTCCCAGGTGAAGGAGAAGTTGGAGCGTTACCCAAAGGTAGCATTTGTTCATTTTCCAGTCCCTCTGGCTAGTCCAGACTTGGGGATTGAGTACCTTGGGATTCCGTTGTGATCAACAGGCCCTTAAGCTACTTATAGGAAGATTTTTCAAATTCCCATCCCTATTAATTGTCTGTGGGACTTGCATAACAGTTGTGCCATGGGAAAACAGCTATACTGTCATATCGTTGAGTGACAGGCAGTATAGTTGCTTCTGTTCTGTTCCAGATGTCTCAAAACCTTTCTGCTGTGCACATATCAGTCTGTGTGACTGAGCCTTCCTACCTGCCTCTCTGTAGACATTTTGTTAAGAATCTCATTGAAATTTAAATGATTGAATGTTACAAGTTGGATTTATTTTACTCTGTAACTATAGTCCTCCGGCAGTTCTCAAGTTAAGTGCTTTCTGACCAAGCTGGAAATACAAAGGTCAGAGGTATGTCAGGAGGATTCCTACTGCTGTGGACACATTAAAATGCCAGTAAACTGTCTGCACCTGTCTGTGACGGACTGTTTTTGTTGTTTGTGCATCATTTAGCACAGGGAGCTCCTACTCCCTGAACAAGTCCTGCTGCATTTTACATTATAGTGCTTTGACAGATGAGCTTTTGTGCCCTCTTTGAAAGCTAGACAGCCCTTGTTCCCTGAGAAGCTGCACAGCACTGTTAGCCAGGTTGCTCTTCTATGCCTGTAAATACCTCAGATTTCCCCATCAAAAAAAACCAAAACAACCAACCAACAAAAACCAACTTGCAGATTCTAAGCCTAGGACAGGTGTTACAGAGCAGCGATAAACCACTGTCCTAATGGGCTTTGTCTCTGCTTTAGGTGGTGTTGAGAGTTCGTTTTCCAGACTGCCATGTTCTACAGGGGTTCTTCCATCCCACTGAAACTGGTAAGATTGATCACCCCCTCAAGCCTGTGCAGTTGTAACTCATGGCTCCTACCGTGACAGGAGGGAGTGTGTCTGAACAGGTTGTTCTATGGCCTGGCAAAGTAAAGCTGCTCTGAAAAAGCAGCAGCAGGTAGTTACACTGTCCTTGTAGGGCGCCTGAATGGACTAAGAAGAGAGTTTGGGCTAGTTAAATTAGCTAAGGGCTACTTGGTGGAGATGGCAAAATACTTGTGCACAGGAAGCTGTCCCACTTGCTATCCCCATGTTTGTGTCTAAATGATGTGTTACTGGGATGCATTTGGACACTTTCTCTGTGTTCAGGCATAAAATGTTTTTGGGGGAAAAACAACACCCCCTTCCCCTATCCAAAACAAAGACCAAAAAGCAGGAAGGAGAAAAAAAAAACGTTACCAACTGTACTAAGAAAGGAGGTACTTTTATGGCTCTGTCAGTTCACAAAAGGCAATCAGACCATGCACCACGTAGCAGAGAGATCCTCTTATTCTTAGCTGTCAGCCATTGTTACTTGCACAAACTTTTTTGATAATTTTGTAGGCATCCTTAGATTTTTCCAAGGGACCAGCACATCAAAGTGATTTGTTTTGTTTGCTTTTTCTACAAGAAATTTGTGATAGCAGCTGTGTACTTTGGAGGAAAAGGTGATCTCTATACAAGTTATCCTTGTCCAACATTTGAAAACTAAATGTCATTTAGCAAACCCCTCTCCTCTTTCCACAGTTGGCGTTTTGAGAGACTTTGTAAGAAGCCACCTTGCCGATGCAGAGTTGCCATTTTACTTGTGTGAGTGCTGTTGCTAATATTTGGCCTTACTTTACAAAGCCTGTTTCTAGCTATGGCTTGTTGATGCGTGAGATATGACCTGGGATGCCTTCCCTAAACACAGCATCACAGTGCAAAGAAGGTGTAACCTGCTTCCTTAGCTATGTTATGCTTCTGCCCAAGAAGCAGCCTCTGTGGGCACATGAATGTGTCACCCCTTCAGAGAGCAGGGACTCCTCCCATACTTGTGTTTGATGTTCTGTTTGCTAGGTGGTCCTGTTTTATAACTTGTTTTTTAACTTCAGTTGTTGGACCTCCCAGAATCGTCTTGAATGATGAAAGTCTGACTCTATTTGAGGTAAGGACTCACACATGGGCTTTGGTTCTCTCTGGTTTATGCTCCTCTTAAGCCTGCCTCAGGCTTTAGTTACTTTTAAAAGTAGCTGTATAATGCTGTGATCCCTGTAGGCTTTTGCTCAGCCAAGGCTAGTGGAACCAGGTGTTTTGGAGCACAAGCTCTTCACCAGAAGAGGTCTACCTTGTGCAGCAATAGGCAGAGGCACTCTGCGGGCAGGGGTGGGGATTTGCATTGTTTGTTGCACACTCCATGCCCTGCGGAGTTGGAGCTGTATTTAACCTGGAATGTTATTGTGAGAGCTCAGCTGAGTGTGCTCTGTCTGTAGCTGGGCTAGGATAGTAAGAAATGAGGCTTGATCTGGACAGGGAACTGTTTTCAGTTTCTACAGTGGGAGCTAGAGGCCATATTAGACAAAAATCTGACCTTTTTGAAATCACTATGTGAGAGTCAATGTACATTGAGGAATATGCATTCTCTTTGTGTAATTTCTTTTTGAAAATACTGAAATACAGGTTTTCAGATTCAGATTCCTGGATATTTTTCGCAAGTGTCAGATAAGGTGGTCTTGCCCTGGCCAGAGACTATTGGCTGTGTAGATCACACATGTGTTAGGAGTGATTGAGTGATTTTGCCAGTGACTTTGCACCAAACTCACACTGTTTAAAATGTTCTGTCATTCAGAACTGCATGGACCATTCCAGATGCACCAGAGATCCTTCAGAGCAAAGGCTTATGCAGCGGCTCTGAGAATTCTTGTTTGATGCTCCTGAGGGAGCAGAAGGGCTGGGGTGGGGAGAGGGATAGAGAAAGGGACTTTTCAGGCAGCATGGTGAATTAGATAGGGATTAACATGCCTCAGAAGTTGTTTGCAATGCAGTTTTCCAAGTTCTACAACTTCCTGACCAGGCCATGTGGAAGAGGTACATATGTAGCTGCTTTTAGATGATTGAATGTTCAGACCTGTATCTACCTCCTGTTGATCCTCTGATGCTGGTTCTGGTTTCCCTTGTTAACTTTGGTCTGTTTTCTAAAATGTTCTAAATCCTCTGCTTACCTCTGTTTACCTTTTGCCTGCCTCCCCTGCCCTGCAATACTGTTCTTTTATTTTCTCTTTCTCAGCGCACATCTCGTGTTTCTCTGGATGTCTCCTGGAACATGACTTTTTCAGTAAAACACTGAAATAATTACATCTCATTGTCTTTGAAATAAGAAACCTTATGGCAGGAATTTTGTTTAATTTGCTGCGTTAAAGCCTTTGTTCTGTACATGGCACCATTACTGGTGCTTGTTATATGTGTGGCAATTTCCCGGTTTCCTAGTTGTGATATTTACTGTGAAATTCATTCTTCTGGCAGCTCCCTGAAACATGAAAACATGGTAAATTAGTGCTCTTTAAAGACTTGCAGGTGCCTTACAGCACAGTCTTAGGAACTTCATTAGAAATCACAACTTTGTGAAGAAGGTGGTCAATTTAGTGTCAAACGTCTCCAGTCTGCAGTGACTTTCCTTGGACTGCACTGCTTGCTGTGGCACGTGGCAAAGGTGTAAAGCCTTGACATTGATACAGAGCTAGGACTGTTCAAGATGCTATGCTCAAAAGCAGAAAATTCTTTGCAAATGGACTGTTTTAAGGAAAGGATTTTTTCTCATTTCTCTTATCCTTTCTGTCATTATGAAAGAGGAATAATGTCTGACTAAGGTAAAGGGTGTCAAATCCAAACTTGATTTAAGATACATTTTTATTCATGCCACATGTAATCTCACCATAGTCAATTTAAACTAGTGGTTTTATTGAGAATTTGGGCACAATTAAAGTAAAACCATACAGAATCAGTACAGTTACTTGCAAAATGTGAAGAACAAAATCTCATGCTTAGAATATTTTTTAGGGATTGTAACATCCCTAAAGATGTTTTAATAAGAGATTATTTAATAAGATGTTATAATAAGAGATTATTATCACATTAATTAACAGTTGTATGATTATGCATTTTTGGCTTACACAGCTGTTTCAACATAGGTAAATGCGATGATGTGCAGGGAAAATAATTTGAGCTTCATATGCAGCTCAGTGAGCTCTTGCATTTGTCATTACAGCTTTGGAGCAAAGTCTTAAGGTGATGAAATCACCAGCTTATTACTGAATAGCAGTCAAATGGAAAACAACCTCCTTCCAAAAGCAAAGTATTCAAAAGAAACTAGAGAACATCGCTGTATATGGACCAGGATTTGTCTGAATAACACCCAGATCTGGTCTCGTGTATTCAAAAGGAACTGGTGAAGGTGCAGAGAAGGGGAATGAGGTTCATCAGAGGTCTGCAATGTCTCCTGTCCAAAGAAAGACTGAGTAGGCTAGGACTTGCTAGTCTGTAAAAGATGTGACTGGAAAGGGAATAACGTGCCAAGGAGAAGCTGGAATTCATTGAGTTCTTGTTCTCGAGTTTGAGTGAGTGGCATCAAGTGAGGCAAGCAGGAGCTAGAATAGATGGAAGAAGGTAGTTGTTCTGTCAGAAAACTGAGGCGTAGAATTCCTTGTCACAGGGCGCGATACGTGAAAAGTGTATACTGATTTGAGAGAAATTTGGACAAGTTCAAGGAAGATATTTAGTAAGTGTGTCTTAATATACAGAAACCTTCTCAGGAAGCTTCTAAACTGAAAGTTGTTGCTAGCTAATCACTTATAAGCAAGGATACTGTTTTCTGTTCATCTGACTTTTGTTCACTGTTGGGATACTGTCTGGATTGAATGGACTTCTGCTCTACCTGTGGTTCTTCTGTCCTTGGGAGAGCTGTGTTTAATACCAGTGGCTGTGTAGCCTGTGTCCCTTGCTTGGGCCCTTCAGCCTTTTCAGCTCATGGTCTGTTATGGCAGGAATGATTCTGTGTGTTTATAAACATTTTACTTTGATGAAGCATCAAACACTAAGAAAATTATTCCTGACGAGAACTTGTCATGCCGTTGTGGTTACCCAAACTGCTGTCAAAGACCACAGAGCTCTGACCTGTGAGGATGGTGCCTTATCCCAGTGAGGGCTGGCTGATTCTGGGAGAATCTTTGCTGCCATTAGCCAATGCAAATCCTTATTCCTCTTTAACTTCCACCATGTTAATGCAGGCCCTGTGCCATAATTTTCCTACTTGGTAAGTTTTCCCTTCTGCTGGGGTCTGAGTGCCTGGAAGAAAGGGGCTACAGGGCCTTTTTTCTCTGACAGAAACAGGTGTGGAAATCACTTCAGCTGTTTTGTCCATGCCCACTGTGTCATTGTTGGATGCCATGTTTAGAGGCGTCTGTTCCCAATGAGGCTGCACTGCCTGAGCGTCGGGGCTCTCAGTAAAAATAACACTGGCCCAGACCAGGATTGAAAGAGGTAATGTTTGTGGTGCTGGGGTAGGAGAGGCAGCGCAGGAGGTGGGACCTGCTCACTGCTTCTCACATGAGGTTGTGGCCTTCCAAGCTGAGAAATCTTCAGTCTGGGAAGAGGTTTCTGCAGGCCAGGGTTCCCCACTGGCTGTGAGATGGAGTGCTGTAGAGCAGGCTGCAGTGCCTGACTGTGCCCTCAATGGGGCTAGGCTTTGTGCAAGGGGGTTTGTGGAGACCTTTCCCCTTTTCATTCATCTTGTGGTCCATGGAAGGGAAACATCTTGTATGTTAGTCAGACCTCCCCTTCTGTTCCCTGGTCTGGAAGGAGGGAGGTGAAAAGACAAAGCTGCTCTGTAAAGATAGGAGGGAGATGGTTAAGGTGCTTAGTAAAATAATGTGCCTTTGGGTCTGGGGAAGGAGGAACTTTTGCTCTGAGATGACCTGGTAGTACACAGCACCCCTGTAGTGAGAATGCTTGGTCTGGAATAAGTGTTGTGGTGCATAGGTTGTAAATGCCAATGAAGTGCTGTGGAGTATGCAGTTCTTCTGGACATCACAAGAAAAAGACAGCTTGAGTAAAGCAATGGTACAACTAATTGCTGAAGTTTTTTGATATTTGTTTTTTGTTTGTTGAGTTTGGAAGATGTGTGAGAAGTTTGGGAGGAAGCTTGTCTTTAGCGGTAATACATCTCTTTAAGGGTTCAGGTTGTATCATGCAACTGCCAAAATTTGCCACTTTTGCCCCAAATGCTGCATGTCAGTCATGTTAGCAGTGGCCTCTTGGGATGCTTGGCACCTAATGTGCTCCTCTTGCAGAGATGCCTGCACATACCTTGACTTTTGATTTTTCCGTAACAGGTACTACCATAGTGTATCTAGTCATTCTGGATTTTTTTCAACATTTAATTTTCATGTTATCTCAGGTCCTAAGTTAGCAGTAGGCTATCCTCCACTCTACGGACGACGTTGGTGTTGCTGGTAAGGAAAAATGGATGGTGTCTGAGGCAGTCATGTGAGCACATCTTAGCATTCAGATGTTTATAAATTACTGAAATTCGTACTGAAGCAAATAACAGGAGTGACTGCAGATGGTGGAGTACCATATTACCAATACTTCTGCTCTTTCCACCCTCTCCCTCCATTCAAGCTGACAAGTTTGGCACCACATTCATTACATTTGATCACTTACAATGAAAGGAGAACCTTTATGCTGCAAGCAAAACCAGGAAAAAAGACAAATGTTGTTGACTGGTTTGCCAAGATACTTGGACTGAACGAACTGTCTGAAGTGAATTCTCCCAAAATCTGTGTGTATTTACAGTATTGTGAGCACACAGATTGGCAGCAATATGGAGTTTTTGGAACCCATAAAGACTTCAAGGCATTGCTTTGATTTTTTTGTTGTTGCTGTTTTTGCTGGCAGCCTTCTCCTCATGTCCCTTGAAGTGTTTTATAATGTTCTGCTCTCCAGAGCTGATCAACCACAGGCTTGCCTGTTGTAGCACTTGGCTTTGGATTCCTTATAGCTCCAGTGGCTTGTTTGTGTTTTTTCTAGGCTGTCTGAGCTTTTCAGAGTTGCTTCTTAGCTTCTTTCTCCTCACAGAAACAGACGGTTTTGTACTACATATATGGGGTGAGTTAGTGGAAAAAAATCATTGTTTGCTGAGTTAATACTAGGAAAGATTTAGCAGGCAGTAGGAGTACCAGTCACTGGAAAAGTTGAGGCAGCAGAGAGGGCAGGAGGCCATCCCTCTGTCTGCAGAGGACCTAAAGGAACCCTCAGGCTTCCACATAAATATTTAGGTCTTCTAGTCAGATCTTAGAGTGCGCTGAGTGCTTCCTCTGTTGCATACCATGAGGCAGAAATACAGATGAGCTGTTTGTTCCTTTCTTTGCCTTTGGCTGTCTTTCCAAGTCCTATTTGTTAATGCCAGTTTGGGTAGTATGTCTGGTGTGCTTGTTCAGTGAACCTGACTACAATTCAGGCAGTACGAAGCCTTCTCTTTTGGCAAGAGTCTGAATGCAATTTCAGGAAAAATTACTTCATCAGGCAGTCCATCAGAGGCATTTCCTGTGGCAGGCCTTGTGGTTATTGCACTCACTAGCAAAAAAAATTACAATTAATACTGAAATTCATCCAGCAGAGAGGATGGCCTTCACCTAAAAGTCTTGGCTTTCTCCATCCCAGATGTTATTATCTGACTGCATTTGGTATCAATCTCACCTTCTCTTTGTGGTGAGGTCTTTTAGTTATGCTTGCAGAGACTGTCCATGCTTGCTCATGATGCTGGCTTTGAGGACAGCTGGGTTCTTCAGTCCCAGTGAGAGGCTCCTTGCACAACTGAATTTGGAGTGGAAATCCTGCCCAAATTGTTCACTGCTACTGTCAGTTTTGAAGGCCAGATCTTTCTGATCTCAGCTATCAAGGTCTCAATAAATGCTCTTTATACCTGAATTCCTTCGTAAGCAGCCTTCTCAAAACAGTGTTTTCAAATCTTATCTTTGACTTACGAATTTTAAAGGTCCCCTGCCCTAGCTGGATCAGACCACCACGTTGGCCACAGAATATCCATCTCCTCTGGCAGTTGAAGTCCACATTGGGTAGCTTTGTTTTCAGGTGATAAACATGAACCACTTGGTCTGCCTCTTTCACCATGACTGTGGTGTTTATTTCTGTTTCAGCAATGCTGTGCAGTCTTGTGGGAGAAACTTTTGATCCACTGGTGTTCCAGTTGAATTTTCCAAGAGCTAGTTTATGTGTCTGGGATGTGTGTACTATGCAGTATTTCATGGTGGTAGCTTGGGTTTCTCCTTCCATGTGCGTGTTCCTTTCAAAGTGCTTATTTTCTTATTCATCTTCCTAAGATCAGTCTAACAGCAGACCTGTGGCACTCTGATCTTCTTGGATTGTGTAACGGAAAGAATGCTGCTCCTCCTGGCAGCTGTGAGTTCCCTTCAACAGCAGCCTCTGCCTGGTCTGACAGCATTGCTGTCAGGGAAGAGAACAACTGCCTGGGAATAATGGACATCATCTGCAATGCTCTAGGATTTTTTTGTATATGTATGTTTGAGAAAGAGGAAGTATTGAGGTGTTATTTGGGGGAGGATTCTACCTGAAATATTTTCTGAATTCTAGAGAACAAGTTACTAAAACATTCGGTAAAATGAAGCAGAAATGTTTCTGTGCTGTATGACAGCTGGATTCACAAGGGACTGTTGTTCTAAAGTGGATATTTTTATCATGGAATGTGAGATGCAGCAGCCCCAGTGTGCCACTCCACAGCCAGGATGCCATGCTGTCACAAACCACGCTCACTACCGCAGTGTCTGAGTAACTGTTCACTATCTCTCTGAGTAAAACTGGAGTTACTCAGCTGCATAGTTTCAGACTAAATGTGGCTTTATGAGTAACAGGCTGGTTTTCAGATCTCTGAAATAGAAAGTGTTCATTTAAACTTCTGCAACTGTAACTAAGCAAATGGATGAAGCTGTGTTACATCTTTTTAAAATCTGAGGAGCTGGTCATTTGGAATGATACTTATTAAATGAGCAGGGTAATAGGCAGGACACTGACTTTCTTTTCTCCTTGCCTCCGTAACTTTCTAATCCCTTCAGAAGAAAGCTGTCCTGTGATTATGGTCTTGGATGCGGCTCTGGAGACTTGCATGCTTAGTTCTCATTTCTGTTGCTGCCATCCTGTGTGACCTTGAGTTAGTTATTTTATCTCTTTAGATCTCAGTTTTTCATCTGTATAAAAAAACAAAGCCCCAAAAAACTGAAACAGAAAAAAGAAATGCACAAAAATAAAAACAACCCACAAACTCAAAGTATTTTTATTTGCATCGCATCTATATAATTGCACAATGGACACCATTTTCAGTTGGATTTCTAGGTATTGGTGCAGTAAATCTGACTGTATGTTGTAAATACACCTTGCACAGTGTGGTTTGAACATTATAATTCAATAGATTAATAGCATCTATTTCCCCAGTCAGAATGGCAGTTTCTTTGGCTGGAAATCAAGGCAACAAGGAAGAGAAATGCCGGGTGTTGGAGTGTAGTAAGTGGCTGTTGGCTCAGTCCTATTGTAGTAATTCTCTGCATATAAGTGAGTGGGGTTTTTTGAGTTACTTTGATTCTTTTGGTCAATCTGGCAGGCTCAGTGTTATTCTAAGAGTTCTCAAAATCTGTTCTGATTCACAGATGCTCTTGCAAGAACCCTATGCAGTGAAGAACTGCAGAGTTGTTCTTCTAGAAAGATTGGCAGAGGCATTAGAACAACTGCAAACATTAGAACAGCTGACTTGAAGATACAGTTTTCAGGTGATGGTCTGCCCAGTGTTTGTTACATTCTTAGGTGTGTTAGAGAATGCTAAAGGCTTTGACTTTGGGCTTGTATGTTTTCATAGACAGAATCTGCTAAAACTTTCTCATCTTTATGCCAAGACAGCCCTTGGACAGTGGGATCATTCTACTGGCCTGCTTTTAATTTTTTATCTGAAATTGCTGCTGATTTAAATACTTTCGGATCATAAAGAACTCTGGGACAAAGTTGGGTCCTGCCTGTGGCTGGCTAGAGAATTCCCAGGTGAGGTGTAGCTAGCTGCCTTCTGTGCTGCACCCTCAGGGAGTGCTGTGATTGGGGTTTCCACACAAAGGAAGCTAGACCAAGTGTTCTGTGCATGAGCCAATAATCTGTTTGAATTGAAGAAAAATAATTTACTGGATGGAGGTTTGGCAAGAGGGGACTCCAAGTTGGCTGACCCCTAGGAAAGGATAGGGATGCAGGGAAAGCAGCCATGGGAAGGATGTTGCATTCTGTGTACTTGAGGGCTGCTGTCTAGCTCCTTTAAGTTTCTTTCAGTTAAGATTTTGAACTGAAACATTTGGACTGATGTTTTGCCAGCCAGTTGGAAATTGTTGTGGACGTGGATCCTGAAACTGAGAACTATGGTTATTTGACGACCTGTGAGTAAATAGGGTAGAGGTTTATATTGGGGCACAGTCTGTCTGTGTGTTTATTGGTTGAGTCTGTCTAGCTCTTGGTCTGTGTTTCTCACTCTCTTTCTCTCTTTGTGCCTGACACAGGCCCTGCCATGAATTTTCTCTGACCCCTTGGGGCCATTCCCACATGAGGCTTTGATGTGTGTGCCCAGAGCTTGATTGACAAGGAAGTTTCAGTGGCAGCAGCAGGGAGACGAAGAGAAAAGGGCAGGGCTTTGAACTAAAGGGCTTTGAGCTCGGAGTTTCTGTGCTTACTTATCTCCTCCAGAATGTTAATTATTTACCAAGATAATTGGTCAGGAGGCAAAAAAAAAAGAGAAGGGAGATTATTAAAAAATTCCGACACTAACACACTACAAAAACCTCATTTTCCAACTTGCAGCTGGCATGAAAAGGATGTAGTGTGTAAAAGGGCTTGAGTGTATGTGTGTTGGGGGGGCCCTTTTTAAGGCACCCATTTCCTAAATAGACGAATGCTGTGGAAACATCAAAGCTCTTGTAAGTTTTTTCTGGGGTTTCTAAACCATGTCTGGTACTTTTTAATTAAAAAAGTTTATGGAGAGCTGTCTTTGTGACTGGAGCAGGCCCTGTTGATTGAAGAATGAAATGTTAAAAGACCTAATAAATACTTATTTTGCTAAAATGTCAGTTCAAGGATGTGAATTTGCCTGGATGCTTTAGCAGGAGGTGAGTCTTGGAGTAGAATGATAAATGTCTTCTGTTTCAGCCTAGCGTGATACTGACTGTGCTGCATGACAGAGTCTCCTATAGCGTCTGGATTAATGTCAAAAAATGCGTAATACCATATGTTCATCTGAAACTTGTAGGCAGGAAGAAAGGTGAAGCAATTTCATTTTGCCTTCAGTTAATACAATTTTATTAGTCTCCATATTAGGCAGCAGTCCACAGCCTTCTCTATAAAGATCAGGGTTCTGTTGAGTTCTGGTAATTGCTGTGCTGGATTGGGTCCAAGGACCATCATTCCAGTATCCAGATTGGGCTGATGGTGGCAACAGAGGTTCAAGAAAACTCCAGAGCAGTCAGTCTGCCCTGCACAGTTCCCAAGTACGCATGAGGGATACTGAGTGGGGCAGTGGCTTGTTTTTAGCAGGTTATTTATTCATTGGATCAGTGTGACAAGTTTAGTGTTACTGTTTTGTCAGGGAAAATGTTGACTATTAATTAACATTTGCTGTACAGTTTCTGGCTCTAGCGGTACTTGCCTCTTTTACACCATGGTGATTTGGTTTCTTTACCTGTCTCTTAGTACAAGGCTTCCTAAAAGCTTAACAGAATTGCTTCAGCTGGTTATTCTTTATGTGGTATTATACTGGGATATAATGCAGGTAATAAATACAATGGTTATTTTTTCAGAATTCTTTCTGGTACGGCTGGTGATGCCATATTGTATTAATCTCCTGCATATCATACCATTTTATAAATCTAAGCCTGAGCTTGCAGTAGTGTCTGTTTTCAGCATGAAATACAATAACTTTGATTCTCTTGCTCTGCGTTTCCCTTGGGAACACTTAGATGCACCACTGGATGTGGTGGTGCAATGCTTTGTAATGTATCCCTGAGCTTTTTTGAAGGCATGGTGTGACACTGGGATCACTGTAGGTGGCAGAGCAACCTCCATAGGTAGGTCCCTCCTTTATACCTACAGGTGCATTTGTGATTCCTTAGTTTAATAGAGGGTGTATGAGTCCAGTTGTGAGTTCAGTTTCACAGTTTCTCTGGTGCCCAGAAAAGGACCAAAAGATAATGGACCTGCATCTGACATATGGGGGAAGGCAGAGAGAGAGTCAAGGTTGTTCAGCCTGGAAAAAAGAAGCTCTGGGATGTCTTGTCAATTTGTGTAGTTAAAGAGATGGGAACCAGCATGGGATACGGTCCAGAGTTCTTAGCAGTGCCCTGTAAAAGAACAAGAGGAAATGGACACAAATTACAGGAACTTCCATTGAAATAAAAGGAAAAAAAATAACCACCAAACCCACTGGGCAGAAAAAAAATATTTGAATATGGCAATTATTCTGATAAGTAGGAACTAGGAATTCAGGTTGAATTTACAAAAGGAAATACTTACCTTGGAAAGGTGGTGAAACTAGATAAATTTCAACTACAGACAGGATGTAAATGTAATAAAATGATTTAGAATAGATTTTGGGAGGGCATAGCTGGATTTTTCTTCTCTTACTGTCAGCCACCAAGGTCTTAGAAGACTCTTCATCATATTAATGTTATCTGCTCAGCAGTGAAGAATGTGAGTGCAATACAAATGGCCTGAGATATAGGGACAGAGGAGAAGGAATGGCAGGGCATTCCTGCAGTGAGTGCTTGCTGTAGAGGTCTCATCACCTATTTAGTAGAACAGATCATAAAATTTTCCGTCATGTCTTACTCTGAGTGACCTGTGCTCTGCCAAGCCTGGTTTAACTTGTTTACAATTTAACTTTTCCTGAATTACAGATGGTTAGTGACCTTGGCTTGAACTCCACGAATTTGTCTGTAGCTGTCTAACCTGCCTCTAATGTTTTACAGTGAACTGAGAAAGTATCTACAGACAGTGATACCTTATTTTCCACTTTTGCTGCAGGCTAAACTTTTTCCAGCTGCTGTCATTCATTTTGGATCGGAGGAGTGCAGAGGTGAGTGCATTTCCTTTCTCCTTCAGCTGACTGTATAGTTCCTGTAGTAGACCCAGTATAGCATCATTACTGTGAGAGTTCTTCCAAAAGAAACTGCAATCCTTTAGAATGCTGGTGAATGTCCCCATTCTGACTGGCTGAAGCTCTTCAGAGCTGGTTTGGTCAATTAGCTGGAGCATAGATACAGACATTGTACCGTTTTTATGGGGTTTGATAGGGTGGCAAGTAGGCATTGTCTGCCATGGGATCAAGAATGATCGAAGAATGACTCTGTAGAAAAAAATTCCTGGTGTTCAAAATGTTAACCAGACAAATGTCTATTAAATGCTTTTGCAGAGCTCCTGTGGTAGTGGCCTGGCTGGAGATGATAGAATAGATCTGAACCTTTGGTTCTTTGGCATCTCCGGTTTATCTGTAGAATCCTTGTTTCTCCCAAAGTATGCTCTGGCTTCACAGAAAAGTTTCTGAGATGCAGTGAGTACTGAAAGAAAATGTCAAGGTCTTGAGGTTTGAATGATGAAATACAACACCCCTCAGTTGTGAAAGAAACTGGCATGGTTTAGTAATGTCCTGTATCATTTGGGGGAAGGTGATATAGGTTTACTGTAGTATACAGCAGGTATTTTTTGAGCTGAGGGCTATGTGATACTGTGGTGATTGATGTATCTATGTTACCAAATAAGTGATTTGGTTTCATTTCTAAACAGCTTGTTACCTGAAATCAGACCTGCTGAGCTCTGCAGTTTCTCCTTCTGCAGCTGATTTATTAGTAGCCAGGTATGTTAGAGCTGAATAGAGTTGCAAATGCCTTAGTATTTCAGGAATGGGAAGCATGAAGTGAGCCTATCTTACTACAAAGAAATATGCTTTGATGATACTAGGACTTCCTTCTCTCCAGAAACAGTCGTGCTGTCATCTCGACTTCATAGCTTTGTGAGTCCTTTGCAAAGTAGGATTTCAGTGATTTAAATAAATACTAGTGCTTCTATCATGGAAAAAGAAGAGCCTTTTCAATCTAACTTCAAAGGTGGTGGTGGCTATTATGAAAAATGAAGCTTAATTCTACTTGCTTATTTCCTTTCTCCAATGTTTGTCCAGATCATTAGTTCCTTCTGCTTCATCAGCTTTAGCATCAGTGACTCCATCCGTATCTGAACCCGAAGTGGGAAGTGACAAAAAGACCGTTGAACAGCCAGAAGCAGCCAGCACGCAGGGAGCTCCACAAGTGTTGAGAAAGGCCCCTGGAAAAATACCGAAATGGCTGAAACTTCCAGGTACCAATGAATCACAGGAGAGCTCTGCTCATTCTGAACTGCCCAAAAGGCAGCCTCCTTTCTGCCAAATGTGTTGGATATTGATGGTATTGTTGCAGATGTCAGCTTATGCTTGCAGGACATTTGGTTCACTGCTTGTCAGTCACAAATTTGTTTGTGACTTGAACTTCAGCCTTCACTGGAGAAGTATCTGAATCCAGACTCTGAACATTGGGAAGTCTGATGCCCAATTCATATGCTTGTAGCATTTTTAACTATGTTCTGGGCTTGATGTGCTGAGCTCTTATCTTTGCCAGTGTAGTTCAAATACTAATAGGCAGGATATTCTACATATCAAGGGTCTGTGCAATCTGTTAAATCTCTGGCATAATTATCCTTTTGCTGCTGTAATCTGTTTTAGTACTTTTACTTCTCTTGAACTTTTTAGTTGGTCTTCCTTTTTTTTAATCTTCACTGCAAACAGTAGGGGTTTTCCATAATTAAGATTGCAACCAAGTGTCCATTATGAATTTTTTCTTGTTTTATCCTGATCAGAAACCTGTGACCTTGTTTTTAGTACCAGAACAAATGGCTTATGTGTGTATTTTAGATGAGAATTTATACAGATTATGAAGTAATTAGAAAAAGAATTCCTGAATTAAACAACTGGCAATATTCACTTTTTGATGCAGTGGCAAAGACAAGGGGGTGGGGGGAGAGGAAGAGAAAGAAAGGGTTTAAAAAAGAGACATTTAGTCTGCTCCCTTAACAGCAACAAAACTAGTAATTCTTGTATAGAGTGACCTGGCTAATAATGCCAAATGTTAACTTCCTGGATGAGAATTTTAGTATTTGTTTATGGAAGACAGTGCAGGGCTGTCAGTTCCAGCAAGCAGAGGATAAGGTGTGAAGGCTGCGAACAGTGGGTCAGTGTGTTTCCCTGCTGTGACTGGTCTGGTTTAGATTGGTGCCAAGATGCTGATACAGTGGGAAACAGGATCTTCACTGTTTCCCATTTCCAGTATGTTTGAAGCATTGCACTTGAAATAGTTTTCTTTCCCAAGATTATCTGGATAAAGTACAAAACATCATCTCACCTGCCTTTGCAGGTTTCCCATTTAACAGCTGGTATGAAAGGTTAATAATATACTCTAAGCTGCATGTTAATAACATGAAGGTTGACGTTCCCTGCTCCAAAAGTTGTGATGTGTTTACCATTTCATCTCCCCAGGTACTCTCTTGTGGTCCCCAATGCTGCCTGTGCACAGCAGTGACCAGAACCATCAGCCACCAGATCGTGTTATTGAGCAATGAGTAAGTGCTAATTACATGTTAAGTGTTTTAATGGTGCTGTGTTTATTTTGTAGGTGGAAAGAGATGAAGCATCCTGGGCTGCTGGATCACTGAACTGTCAGCTGTGCCCTTTTCTCTACGAATTTACTAAGAATGTGTAAAATATGTTGGTGGCCCTGGAGAGATCTAATCCGTATGAACATCAGTTATAAAAAGAGAATGGCTATTTCAGATACCAGTTGCACCTGGTAGAGGTGTTTGTGGTCTTTGTGACTATGGAAGCAAGGTTAGAGGTTAAATTTAAGGTTTCTTGCATGCAAATAAGAAGAATAGAGAATTAAGGGGGACATGATTCCTATATACTTTCTGCAAAGGACTTTGTTTCTATCCATATTTTTAAATTCAAATCCTCTCAGTTCCACCTTCACACTTGAGTCTAGCTGCCTGTATTCTAGCAGCAAGAGACAATCTGGTTCAGCTTTACCTATAATTGTTAAGTGGTGCATAGAACAAGACTTCTCTCTGCCTCTTAGTGATTAGGGTTAGTGCTGCTGATAATTCTGGACATAGATGGCTGGAAAATGAATGAAGAGGAAGCACTTAAGTCACTTAAACCAGTTCAGATCAGTGAACTTTCCTGTGAAGCACTCAGGCTGCTGCACTTGTATTGTGTTCAGTTGCCAGAATCTTGTTAACAAGGAACACAGGTGTCTGTTCGTGGAATGCCGGTTGAGCTTGTTTCTGCCCTAAGCTCTAGTTTTATTTTCACTGTGTATAATTATCATCAGTAATTAGTTACAGCAAGGAAAAAAACATCCAGTTAAAGGGTCTTTTCAAATGACAGTTGATTAGTGGCCTGAGTATTCCCAGAGTAGGGTAGCTGTGTTCTGCACTGCAGTTAGTGTAGAGGGAAAAGGCCCAGTCCAGATCTTTGTCTCCTGCAGATGTCGTGGGGGGAATGAAAATTGGTTAGAATTGCCCTGACACTGGAGATGAACTTTGTAGTGCCATAGCAGTCATGGTGCTGGGTTTTATTTGAAGTCTTCTCCATGGATCAGTGATCTGAGGAGGGCTGGGATTCCATGTTTTCCATTGTAATACCATGTTTTCCATTTTCCTTGTTTCCTTCCTGCACTATGTGTGCATCTGCACAATTTGTAGATGTAACAAAGCAGAGCGGCCATGGGAGCCCTTTTGGTCAGTCCCTTTGATAGCTTCTTGCCCTGGCATGTGGTGTGTTTGTCAGTTCACAGGAGCCTGCTCTCTTTTTAATAGGCCTGTCATGCCTTGTTCCCTTCCTCCCATTTTTTTTTCGGCAAAGCAAAACAGAGCTTTGTACCATCTGAATGAACTTCAAAGTGGCTAGAAAGGGCACCCTGGGTTCCTGGCACTTGTCATTGTCTCCCTGCCTGGCCAACATTTCCCTTCAGGTCTAATTACTTCCAAATGCTCACAAATGCTTTGAAGAAACTTGGAGGTGAAAGAGGAAGAAGGAGACTCAAAGCAGGACTGCAGAATTCTTTAGCAAAAAAGTTGATTGGTTTCTTACATGACACCCAAACGTAAACAGGGAACGTGTGTGGCCTCTGGCAATGGGAATGTGAGAGCACTGTACTAAATCCTCCCCATGGAAAGCAAGCCCTTCTGCCACTTGACATAAAAAGCGTACCACAGCAAACCAGAAAAACCCAGTCAAATAATGTTTAAAGTTTATTACTCTTTACTGGATTAAGTGTGGGCTGAGGCTACACTCCATAGGACTGTCCATATCTTGGTTCAGGTGCTGTATCAGGCTTATTAGTGTCACAAATCAGAGGTAGATGGTAGCTAGTGCTGCCTTGCTGAATTTGTACAGAATATCCTGTGGGGAAACCAGGAGCCATTGCTAATGATAGGTGGTGAAATACTTGTGCTGGTGTTTTTGGTTTCCAGAATTAGAATATGCAGAAGCAGTGTAGTTGGGAGGAAGCTGCAGTGTGCGTTCAGATAGTCCTTATTTTTTGAAGAGCAGACATCAAATAGTACAGTCGGCTTAGCTGATTTGCTTATCTGTTTTAATTAGGCCAGTTTTTGTAAAGAGTTATAGCACCACAACTATCCCCTGCAAGTACCTGACATGGGAAAACAAGTTTAGGGACACAAGCAGCAATATCAGCATTCCTGAGGCAGTTTAATGGGTTAAGTGTAGGGGCTTTACATTGCGGTGTTCCCTCAGGCAGTTCTGCCCATGCTCGTCCCTTGAGTAACTCAGCCATGCATCAAACCCAGTTTAACCATAAGAATGAAAAATGGCTACCTTCAATAGCTAGAGAAGAGGTCTTATTCCCCTTCCCTGTATGAAGAGTTACTTTTAGCTGCTGCTGCTATTCAACTGCTGCTTTACTGTGGGTGTCCACATCAGCAGTTCTCTTCTGTGTGTGTCAGGGAACTTGAGCTTTTCTAGGGCGGCAACTTTGGGATTACTGTTCCAGTAGGAGTTGGAGTGGAGGATCTGAAATCTGGAAAAGGCATGGAAGTAGGAGTGATTTCTTTAAGGGGGACAGGACACCTCCACATTTAAAATGTGGGCTCTTCACTAAGGTACTTGCTACAAGGATTCCTGCCCTGCTGCAGGACAGTACCTGATACCTGATGAGCTGGTTTTGTTTCAGTATCACTTCTGCTATAGTAGCTGAACTCATCCCTGGGGTTTTAAGGCATTCAGAGGTAGTATCACTTGCTTTTTTTTTTGCTATTGCCTTTTTTTTTACCAATGGTTGTGGGGCTGAAGGCTGAACTAGGTCAGTCCCTTCATTGCATGTGCTGTACAGCTGAACGGTTGTCTCGGCTGAGAAGCTGCAGTGCTGAGGGCTGGAGACTGTTTAAGCTGGTACTGTCACCAGAATGTAAAACTGCAGTTTTTGTGAGGTTTCCAAGTGGTTGGTGTCCTGAGGGATGACCCTGATAGCTCCTAGTTCAAAGTGCAGAGTGATCTACTGAGCCTCTGCCTGTCACAGCTGTTCCAGAGAAAAGGACTTCTTGCTGTTGCTGATCCTGCAGTGAGCCAGTGACAGGAGCATGCAGGCCCCAGGCTACCGTCAGCTTGCTCCGTGCAGCCAGCCATGCATTTCTCAGCAGAGCCAGTTGGGTTGGGTGGGTCCTGCCCACATGTGTAAGGTTTCTTATTTCATAGTGCCCCCCCCCCGCCCCGCCAGAGGGGCCAGGCTGTCCCGTGATGTGGGATTCTCACACATGCTGTTTGTTATTCTGTCCTTTTTTCCTTTCATCCTACAAAGATTTAGGGAAGAGGGTGGGTAAGGGGAAACTCCGCAAGTCTTTGATGAAACTTGACTTTTGATGATGAATTGCAGCAAGGAGCCTACACAAGGAAGAGAGACTTGTTTTTAACTTACTGATGTTTCTTTGTGAGAAGCAATTTACAGCAGAGGGGGAGCAGTCTCTGAGGAGAATATTGAATGGTTAAAAGGTTTCAAGCATTCTTTGATGTCACAGCCCTGGAGAAATACTGGAAGGCAGTGAGGACCAGACACTGTTTATTTATAAAATAAAGATCAGTTACCTGCTCTTGGCAAGAGCCTGTGACTACGCTCCTGTTAATGACCTATTCATTAGAAAGGCTTGGAGCTGCACCTAGAGTTGCTGTCACAGCTGCCTGCTTGAGGCAATGAGAGCCTGAAGGCTGGATGGTATTTCAAGCCATTAAGTCTTTCCATGCATCTCTGTGAAGCAGCACCTATTTCTCAGGCTGTTAGCTGAGACAGCAACAGCATCATACCATATTGTGAAGTACAGGCCTCTGTTACAGCAGTTAAGGCAGCAAGATGGAAACCAATTATGCACTCAGCTGAACAAAATAAGCCTGTGGCAGCCTCTTCTCAAAAACAGGATCTGGAAGCATCATTGCTTTGGGCTGTGTTGTGTTTGGTAAAGGAGAGAGGAAACAGAAGCAAAATGCCTTCTGAGTTGAGACTGTTCATCCCAGAGTGTCTCTG
This sequence comes from Chaetops frenatus, assembly GCA_013400775.1. Taxonomy (NCBI): domain Eukaryota; kingdom Metazoa; phylum Chordata; class Aves; order Passeriformes; family Picathartidae; genus Chaetops; species Chaetops frenatus. The sequence goes on along the minus strand of VZTR01020111.1, from coordinate 22,215 downwards.
AGGCTGAGACCTGTGTCAGGTCAGGACTGTCTGCTGACAGATGACATGTGCTTCAGGAGGCCTCTAGAAATCCAGAAGCTGCAAGGAAAGAGCAGCAAGCCAGTCAGGACAGAGGTTGGGTTCTCAAAACAGCTCCCGAAAGGATGAGGATTAGGCTGTTTCAGCTCATATCCTCATCCTGCTCCCATGCAGTTCAGGCCCACAGTTACATACCAGCTGTGGCAACACTTTCTCCAGCTGCTCAATATCCACCTTCTTTAGGTCCTCTGCCTGAGCCTGCCGAGCTGCCCGAGCCGCTGCTTCTGCGGCCCAAGTGAAAGAAAGAGAAAGGCAGCGAGAGGAATCTGGGAGCTGTCACCTGGGGCGTCTCGTCCGAGGCGCCGGGCTAGGGTCCTGGGAGGAGGGGGGTGGCCTAGCGCCCCGGATGAGTCCGGGAAGCTGAGTCAGGGCTCCAGCGGTGCAGGAGGCAGTAGGGCTGAAGCAGGACGGGAGGAGTGGAGGGTTGGCCAGGGGCACGGGGAAGAGTGGGGTGCCCATCGCTCTGGGGCTGGGGCGGGGGGTGGCCCTGCGCGCTCACCTCGGACGAAGACCTTCAGCAACTCGGCCATCAGCAGCTGCGCGTCGGCGTTAACTGCAACGATAAAGCGGTGAGGGGAAGCGAGGGCTAGGCCCCAACTGCCCAGACCCGCCCGCCGCCGCCGCGGTACCTCGGGTCCTCCCGTCCCGGAAATGGAGGCGAAGAAGCCTGTCCACCGTGTCCTGCTCGGAGAGAGGAACGGGTGAGCGGGGCCGGCGCCGGGGCAGCGCCCCGCGCCCGGAACGGCCGCACCTTCCTGAAGCCGTCGGTGTGGCTGCCCCGCTCCTCCATGTCCCGCGCCCCTCCTGGCCCCGCCTCCCGGGGGCGCGCGGCAGGCGGGAACGCGCGCAGCCAGGGAGCAGTTCCGGGGGGGAATGTGCGCGCGGGGAGCACTTCCGGGAGAAAGCGGCCATGGAGCAGTTCGCGCAGGACTACGCGCGGCTTTGCGCGGCGGCGGGCGCAGCCCCACAGGAGGCCGTGCTGCGGCGCCTGCGGGAGCCCGGCGGGGCGCGGGGCCGCCTGGACCTGGCGGCGCAGAGTCTCTCGCTGCAGACGTGCANGCGACTGCGGCTTGAGCGAGGAAGGTGCGCGCTCGGGCCGCGGCGGGGGCGCCCTCGCCGTCCTCCCACACTGGGCCGGTGGGCCCGATCTCCCTCCGGCGGCGAGCGAGGCGCGGCGGTGGGGCGGGAGGTCGCTCGTATCTCAGGCCGGCGAAGGTGCCCAGTCCCTGACCGTGTCACGCACCTCTCGGTTCTCCCTCTGGCGGCCAGGGCAGCTCTGCTTTTGTTGGCCGTGGACGGACGGGACAGTTCGGCTCGTTAAAGTGGCCGGCAGTGAGGGGCTCCGTGGGCAGCACATCCGTGTCTGCAGAGCCTGCCTAGACGTGGGCTTTTTTCAGGGCCGAGTCAGGTAGGTGTACAAGCTGACAAGTTCTCTGCCCGGACACCTTTTTCAGAATATATAGAGTCTCCTGCTCTGAAAGCCCAGGCTCACGCTTTCCATCAGCAGTGGCAGTTTACCAAGTAATTTATCGCAGCACGTCTCCTGAACTGGCTGTTTAGCAGGATGATATGCTGCTGATTTAGAGGGTTTCGCAGATGAAATAAACAGCTTTTGTTTTTTTTCTACTCAGGTGTAAGACTTTTGTTGCATGGTCTTTGCTCCAACACCACAGTCAAATCTTTGGATCTGAAGGTGAGTCTGTTCAAATAGAATTAAGAGTGTTCTATGGTGGAGAGGGAAAAAGAAGCACAGGCTTAGCCAGAAATAGAACGGGACAGTCCTGGTGCAGGATTGTTCAGCAAGCTGCATACTTCTGTAAGGTTTTTGTTCTCAAGTGACTCATCCTTGACTTGTTAACACCGTGTCACAATTTTCTGAAGTTGCTTTGCAGATAATTTTTATCAATTTTTATTCAGTTGTTCTATTTTGTTAGGAAATTATTGCTATATACCTTTTGTCAGTTGCTGCTTGGGCAGATGAGGCATATGTAGGCTTTTTTTGGAGATTTCTATACTGATCAGTGAGTTACTAGCTGTTTTACTTGTGTTTCTGTCTTTCGACTAGCCTGGGCTTTGAACTAAGCGTCTGCCTCCAGATGTGATTATCTCTCTACTAAGAGTGACTTTCTGTCTGTATTTCTCTGGCATACAGCTATTCCCTTGAATTTACAGTCACAAACTGCATCACAACTTTCTCGTTTGTGCTCATGTTAACAGGGCCCTTCTTAATGAAGGGTGTTAAAATAGTTCTGCTTATCTAGAATCGCCATTTTCTGTTTCGTTGTGGCCCATGCTGATCCTGTGCTATTTTGTGATTTTCCCAAGCTCTCAGTCATGGTGCCCTCATAAGACTAGTGGTGTGTATGGATCTACTGTTCCTCCAGGATTTTTCGTTTTATGGAAGGCTGGCTGATTTGTGAAACAAATGTTGATTGGACCATCTTTGCCTGAATAAAATTGGCATTACAGCTGAGATGCATTTGGTGGTGTTTGTGGCCTAGGCGGACTGGGACAAGCTTAGCCTACTGATCACGTGGGACTTCTGTTTCAGGGAAATAACCTGCGAACCATGGGAGCTGAAGCTTTGGGAAAACTTCTTAGGCAGAACAAATCAATCAGGAGGTAAAAAAATGCATCTACCTCTCTTTGTGCTATTCCTGCTGGATGGAGCACAACATTTGAAAAGGGTTGAGGAAGTTTTTTGTTGGGATAGGAGAAATGCCAAATGGTGCAATTTCTTGTGAGGGGTGGGACAGTCAAAGGCATGAAAACTGGAGGTGCTCTTTTGGAGTATGCTGGGCCCTGGCAGCATCCTGTGCTCTGAAATGGAGTCCACTCACAGAGCTGGGTGTTTGACCGGCAATACTGTGATCCATGTATCATTCAAGTTCATCCAGCTGTCCATTTACTCCATGAACACCAATCCTATCTGATTTCCCTAGCCTGACCTTAGAGTGGAACAGCCTCGGCATGTGGGAGGAGGGCTTCTCGTTTTTCTGTCAAGGACTGAGAGCAAACAACTTTCTTCAGCATCTGGATCTGCGCAATAACCAGATTAACCATGAAGGGGCTAGAGAGCTGGCCGTGGCACTGAGACAAAACACCAGCCTTCAGGAGCTGGGTAAGAGTTCTTTGCCCACATATACATGTATGCGTGCAAACACACACGTACCTTCAGGTTTCTTGCCTCAATTTCTTCCATCTAGTCAGTGTTATTCCCAGTTCCTGTCAGTCTGGAGTGCTGTGCTGGCTTTGTGCAGGGAAAAGTCACAATCCCATGGCCTTTGGAGAGTGGGAATTGAAATTGGAATCTCTGGAACCAAACCTGCAGATGAAGAATTGTATACTTGGAGCAAAACAGTCTTTAGTGGAGGAGGAAGTGTTTTCATTTCTATTTGTGGTTACTGTTGGCATGCCTAATGACAGACTCTTGATACTTAATTCACACTCGTTTTGTCCTTATATGGAATTTGCTGGAATTTCCTTCAGGAGAATGTGACTTTTGTTGCCGATTTTTTATCATCCACAGATTCTGTCTGTGGAAGAAAGACTCATGAGAGACTCAGACTTGTATAGTTTTCAGCTGTCATGGCTTCCTGCAGTTTAGTAAAAATTTATCCTTGCCATTCCTGATTTGTCACTTTCCTCTCATTATCCTTGAAAGGGGCTACAGTATTCACCTGTGTTTGTGCTAAGGCCATCTGGGATTATTTAACTGCGCTTGTAGATACATAAAGACCATGGGCTCTCTTGAGCCCTGTGCTTTTCAGCAGATATGTGACTACCATGCTGAAAGTTTGCTTTCTGTGTAGATTTGCGATGGAATAACATTGGGCTTCTGGGTGGCCGAGCTTTGCTGAACTGTCTGCACAGTAACAAGACCCTGAAGAGGATGGAGCTGGCAGGGAACAATGTTCCTGGCGACATCCTGAAAGCTGTGGGTAAGTATGGTGTGTGTACAGTAATGAATCACTTAACTCCTTTCCCAGTTCAGCACTTGGGTGATACAGGGCACTTGCTGCTCTGGAAGAGAGCTAACCCTCTTCCCTCCCTCCCTCCCTTTCTCAACAGCATTTCCACAGTGCCCTATGTCATCTCCTCTTGTCCTTTACTGAGGGCTAGTCAAATTGGAAGTGTCACTTTCACCAGCAAAAGAAAAAAAAAATTTAGACTGAGTTATTAGATTGCCGTGCCATGTGAATGTGGGAGAACTTGAGACTTTTGCTCATAGTTTGCTTCTCATGAGCCAAGTTTTGATGTGGCTTATGAAGCAGCACATCCTGTGTCATTGTCCTCCGCACAGCTTTCCTGAGGTTGGGGTGTTGATTAACCTCCAAACACTGCTCTCTTTGATCCTATCCCATCTTGTGATGTAAGGTGGGACACTCTCTATGTGGGCCAGCCTGAGAAGGGCAACTGTCCTGGTGCTTCTGATAGCCAGTGGTCATCCTGAGTGCTGTCTCTTCCAGCAGTGCTTGCTGTTCAGTTGCTTTAGAAACCTATGCATGCTCTCCTGCTCTCTCTGCATCAGAACAAGCCTTGGATCACAACCAAGACCGTAAGGCTATCCTGAGTGAGGCCCAGAACCAAGTGAACATCCTCAGCAAGGAGGTTTTGAGTCTGAAGGATGAGAAGAACAAGCAGGTCAGCAGATGTTGGCAGTTCAGATGGGGTAACTGGAATCCTTTGCTTTCCCTTGAGGTCCCCACAGAACACTCAGTGACAGTATTATTATGCACCTGAAGTTGCATATGTGTTTTTATGGGTAGGCACACAGTATGGTTTAGTACATTGGGTCTGTCCTCTGAGCTAGGTTGCCTGGGAATCAAGTAACAGTATGAGTATGGACACATCCCTGATGAATATAGTCACTCTGGATTCTGGAGTAGTTTTGGTTATTTGTGCTTTCCTTTCTTCTTTTGCAATTGGTTTTATATTTTCCAAGTGGTGTAAACCTAGAGTTCTGTTTTTCCATCTGACACCTCAGGATGCAGAGTCCCAATAGCTGATGTCCTTATTTGATGTTCTAATAAACAAATCAAACTTCCAGTTTGCTTCCAGTAGCATGGCTTGACATGTCTTCAGCTGTTGCTGGGAAGAGAAGGATGAGAAATGTAAAGGTTTATAGCTGATGCAGTTCATTTTCTCACTGAATTTTGGCTTGTTCATAGTTCATGGATTTTATGGACACTGTAGACAAGCAGAAAGAAGAAAAAGCCAGGAGTGAGAAGTGAGTTGTATTTCTAAATGTTTTCTGCTCTTTGATGGCAGCATTGAGCACCCTCCATTTCCTAGCAGAAACTACCCACTTTTTTTTTTCCTTTTTTCTCCCTCCCAAATACAGAATGTCTGCAGCACGAGTCAGCCAGCTGCAGGAAGCATTGGATGAGCAGTACTCCATTATGAATTCACTGAAAACCAAGTATGGATGGGGAAAACCTTTGCCTTCCCACTTGTTCTGTATAAGCAGTGCTGAGCAGAGCTTCTGAGAAGGGGGATAATCTTATAGGGTAGCTGGATTACTATTTTGGTTAGTTCTGCAGTAATATCCAGACATTATAGTCAGATCAAGCTTTTGAGTTTGCCACACTAGATACTTAGCCTGCTTTTAAGTAAAATTACAGTGCATTGGTGTAAGAGCAAGTGAATTGCAGAAGGTGGGAAGAAAGAAAAAGGATTGTGCAGATGGGATGTGAGTATGTTCCTTGCGTGGTTACAGCCTGGCAGGAATCTCAACCTGCTTCCCCTGACAGCTGACAGTGTTCTCTGGGAACTGCTGCAGGTATGGAAGAGCCTGACTTGGAAACAATGAGAAAGAGCTGCTCAAAAGAAGTGTTAGGTTATGCAGAGCCATATGCACACGGCACTGGTTTGACTTCAAACACTGCTGAGCCTGCCTAGGTTAGTTCTGCCAGGCAAAGGCAGTGTTATTATGCCATGCAGTGATGCGGACGTGTCCCTCTTGGACAGAACAAGCAAATTTCTTCTGCTACCTACATCTGTCGCTAATTTTAAATGACTTTGCAGTGATATAAAACAGCCAGCTTTGTTCTATGGGAACAGGCAAATCCTGGAGGGGTCTGAGTGGGGAGAGTGGCTCATGGAAGACAATGCAGGGCAAATGCAATGGGGACCAGAGCACTGGGCCCTGAAAAGTCCCAGGTCACTGTTTGCAGATGCTGCTGAGTGCAGAGGTCAGTGGTCAGTCCTTTTCCCAGAAGCAAAACATGCCTCATTTAGGTAGCCTGATTTCATCCACTGCAAGATGGACATTAGCACCTTGTACCAGGTGGCATAGAGAGCTTCCTGCAGTGTCTGCCTTGGAAAAGACTCCAGAAAGTACCTCTCCTTATAGGCTGCAGATGACTGAAGCTGCCCTGGCTCTGTCTGAGCAGAAGGTGCACAACTTGGGAGAGCTGCTGAATGCCATGAAACAGGAACAAAACTGTGTGGCTGAGTGCCACTTTAGGGAACTCCAGCAACAAAAGCAGGTGAGCTGGATAAGTCCTAGTTATGTTTGAGAGCAGGACTATAGGTCATAACTGGTTTATGTAGGTTTGGGGGATGCTGGATGCAATAGGGAAGCATGATTCTTACCACTACTGGGTTAACTAAATCCACCATGACAAAAATTCTTGTGTAAATTAGATAGATAGATTAGTCACCAGTTGTGAAGAGGAGCTGTGGTGTTCATGGGGTAGGTTAGATTTGGCTGGGTGTGATGTTGGTTGGCATAGATTGGTAGTGCAAGAACTAGGGGGAGTACAGGTTTTTAATTTTGATTCTGTTTGCAGGAAGGTGCTGATCGGGAAGGCAGGCTTTTGCATGACTTGTCTGCTGCCAGTGAGAAAAATCTGCTGCTGAGAAACCAGGTAGGAAACCAAGTCCAGGTCTGAGAAGTGGCACTTGGACATGTGTAACATCTGCTCTATATATATGGTCTCTACTTTGATCCTTGGTTGTGTGTCTCTTCATTGTCCTGTACAGCCAACTTTCTCCACTAATAGGAAAAGAAAAACCTTTGTGGTGGTAATTTCTTTGTGTAGGTGGATGAGTTGGAGAGGAAGTGCAAAGTTCAGCAGGATCAGCTGTTCCAGCTAAAACAAGACTTGACCAACATAACAGCAGAGCTGAAGCTGCGGACTGTGGAGGCTGAAGGTGAGTGGAGGAGTAGAAACTTGTGGACACCTGTGGTTGGGATCACTGATTCTGAGTCAACAGCACAGGCAGCCGAGGAGAAAGGGTTGGCAGAGAGTGTGAAAAAGTATGAATACAGCTGTGTGGCAGGAATGCCAGAATTGTGATATGCATGCTTTTAATCTGCAGAACGTCTGGAAATGGAGAAGAGAAGATTTAAACAAAGCCTTGAAGATATGGAATCCCTTCGGGTAAAAGAGGTAAGGATGGGGTTTCTGCAGCATCCTGGTTAGTCTTTCTTTGGTCTTGACATACATCACCACTGGAGGTCATTGTTTGCTGTCACATGCTCTTAAAAAAGTTGAAAAGTTGGTGGGCTCAGATTTATTGCGGGAATAATGGGCCATTTCTTCAAGCAAAGCCTGACTCGGAGATCACAAGACTTTCTACCAGCTAGTAAGATTGTCTAGCTTTCAAGAGTATGGGCCAGGGTGGTATGTGATGCTACAAGAGAGGCTGGGAGACTGGCCTTTGTTTTGGTCTGTGCGCAGAGGTAATTACAAATAAGGAATCTTTTCCTGCTTCTGAAATAAATACATTTTAATTTTTTAATTGCTTATACACAAGCAGTCCTTTAACGGGGCTCAGCATGCTAGTTCCTTCTCTGTTATGTTTCAAGGGGGGTTGTGTCTGAGTGTAGACAGGCCAACAGACTTCAAGCAAGTCTCTTTGCAGTGTTTACTGAGGTTTGAAATCTCTCCAAAATAAAATTATACTAATAGATTTGTCTGAAGATATTGAAATCTTTTAAGAAAAGACATAGGCCAGGAAAATTTCACCAACATTACAGCTAGAAAATGAATCTGTTGTGTTTTGTACCACTTGACAATGAAAGCTTGGACTCCATCTTCCTTGTGGCCTGGGAAAGATCTCTGTCTGAAAATCCCCGGTTTCTTGAGGGCAGATTCTATCTGTATTACAGTTTCCTAGTGGAGTTCTGGGAGAAGTAAGAATTCTTTTTTTGCTAGTAGGTGGGTCAGTGAGAGGATGCTTCACTATTTTGACGAGTAGTCCTGCTGCTTGCTATGCTTGGAGATTGGAATGGTTTTCTGTCACTTGCTTAAATGGTTTCTACTGCTTTGCAGGTGGATCGTATGACACAGCACATGGAGGCCAGTGAACGTTCCATGCACAACAGGATCCAGAGGCTAGAGGCCATCAGAATATCTCTGGAGGAGGTGAGAAAAAGTGCTCTAGGCACGTTTGAACACTCATACAGCAGTGCACAGAGAAGGCTGCCAGGAAGGCTTTGTGGAGTTTCCCGCTGCTGACCTTCTGTAAAGATTGTCATATGCTGTAAGGAGGAACGGAAAACAGCAGTATACCAGCTAAAATTATTTTTATTGCTTTGGACTAAGGAAGAAGGTCCCAAGAAGAAACTTGTAAATTCAAATTGGACAAAAATAAGGATTCCATTGAGCATGGTTAGAGTCTTACCAAGATTTGACTTCACAGGTTTCCCATGTTGTCACAAGTAGTGTAGCATGTTTATCCATATCTATTTTCCCAGCTACATCCAGCATTGCTCTTTCCTATTCCCTTGTTTTGGAAAGCTTGAACCCAGACTTGCCCTCATATAACTGAAATTCACATTGAATTTGGATAGCAGTCTTGAAACTGCTAAAAAGGAAAGGTTTGTTATCTTGGTTTACTTTTGCTGCCCCTGAGTGGGAAGGAGAGCCGTGTCATATTGTAGCCTGTGACTGGAAGCTACTGGTGTTTTCTGGTCAGTGTTGCAGCAATGCAGCTTCTCTGTCTGGAATTATTTTCCATGTTTCTGTGGCAGGAGCTGAGGCAAGTCAAAGCAGCTGCACTAACTGAGCAAGGACAGGTAGAGGAGGAGTTAAGAAAGGTCCGGAGTCAGGCACGTTTGGAGGAGGTAAGGACGAGACCTGTCTGTGAGCCTGCCCCTGTGGGAATGAAGTGGTTTAGCTACCTAGTCTATGTTTTAGTCTTGGGGAGCTGCTAAGTGACTCCTCTCTGGGTTTCACTGACCCACAAATGGTGTGATTGCTGAGGAAGGAGCCCTGAAAAGTCTGACTTGAATTGCCTTCATTAGTAACAGAACTGATGTGGATATTGTCATGCCAGATTTAATTTAAGTTGCCAGTGTCTGAAGCCAAATGGCCAGATGTTGATCCTTCTTTTTAAAGGCAGCTTCCGTGGGGTGCTCCTGTTTCTCTGAACTCTGAGAAATTTCTTCAGGTGGCTACTGCTGCTAGATAAATAAAGTCACTGTAGTATTGAACTCCGTGAAAATGGCAATGAAGTTAATATTCTGTGAAAGAGAACAAGGGATGAGGAAAATACACAAAAACAAGAAAGTGCCTCACTGAGTTACAGACATAGAACTCTGACGTGTGGGACCCAGCAGTTGCTTAGCTGCATACAGTGGTGCTGCAGAGCCATTTGAGGTATGAAGGAAGTGAAGGTAGAACATTGGTTGTAAACACTGTCAGTGGCATCACTACATCTGCAAAGGACCTGTCTCTGTTTCTCAGTTGAGTATTTCAAGCTCTGTCAGTGTCGTCCCTGGCAAGAGGAAGCAGCTTGGGGTCACTCCTGGGTGCAAGGAGCATGGCCTTGTCCTGTGCTTGTCAGTGCCAGTTGACTCAATAAAGGCTTCACTGTACTAGGAACAAAGAGGGGAGAATCTCTTCACAGGAATGAAGTGGGACTGTTTAATTTTAATTTTCCTTTGTGTCTTACAGCAGCAACGACTAGAACACCTAGAAGAGAAGCTGCGGCTGATGACTGAGTCAAGGGATGAAGCTCAGAACTGCTGCCTTAAGCAAAAAGAAATGGTTGCTGAGGCCCAGGCCAAAGCCAAACAGTTGAGCCTGTATGCTGATGGACTCAGGAGGAGGCTGGATGAACTTCAGCAGGTAGTTTGGACTGGAGCACAGATAGTCACCACAGGGCCAGAACAAATTGCTGAAGTTGTTTGGTTGTTCATGGATTTGTCTTTGTGTCAGGACCTGGACAGTAAGGAAGAAGAGAAAGTGACAGAGCTAAATAAGGTGAAAGTGGAATTACAGGAGCAGATTGGGCACCTGGAGGCTGAACGCACAGCCCAGGATGGGCTGAGAGAGAAGATTGCAGCTCTGGAAAGGCAGCTGAAAGGTGATGGATCTTTTCATGCTTCTCAAATGGTAATTCTGAGTTACCCTGCATTGGGCCTGGAACTGAGCTGTGCTTACAGGTAGTGACAGCAGTGTTTCCTGCCTGTATGTACACCCATGAGTTGTACTCTCCATCCACATGTATTTACAGGGATTCCTGTCCTCATTTTATAGAGACCAAACTCAGATGACCACCCAAAGCTGCACAACAAGCAAAATGTTTGGATTTCCTGCACAGTGAAGTGTGCATGCTGTCTGTGCAAAACCTCTCATATTGTCTCGTGCAGCTTCTCTTGTGTGCCTGTTGGCCATACCACTTCCCATTGCCTTTGGCCTGTTGCTCTTATATATTCTAGGGATACCTTGATTTTCTTTGCTAATACTGCTTTTTCACAGCCCTATCCAGTAATCACCGTGAAGCACTGCTGGACAAGGAGGGTGAGATCTCTCTGCTGCTGGAGAAGCTGAGAATGAAGGAGGCTGAGATCTCCAGACTGAAGGAAGAGGAGGCTCAGCGAGCAAGTTTCTTGCAGAATGCCATCATGGCATATGTGCAGGGTTCTCCCTTGGGAACCCACAGTTCTAGGAAGTGAGAACGTGGCTTAAAGCATCCAAATACCTGCTGTCAGGGGAAGGGTGAGCAACTCAGGTACAACTCCGTCTTCCTAAATGGGACAGTTTTATCAGAGTGAGGTGACACGGAGGCTCGCAAACAGAAAAATGCTCTTGTTCAGAAATCTTCCTCCTGACAGTGTAAAGGAGAGGAGGAAAGAACCGTCCAGGCTTGTGGGTCTGTGATTTGGAGCTGCTTCCCTTGTGCTGCCACAGCCTATTGGCATGGGGGTTATTGGTTGCTGGGGTGGGGTTTATGTTCCCTGGCAGGATCCTGCTGCAGCATTTATTTGGATGCCAGGGCTGTTCACAGAGAAATGTGAGAAAAAGTGACAGGAGTGTTTACAGTTCCCTGTTGGCTGGAGCAATTTGCCTTGCTAATGGGATCCTGAAACTGCTGGAACACCAGATATTATCCACCTGTGCTTTTTCACCCAGTGTTTACAGACAGAAGCAGGGTGTGACTGGGCTTGCTCTGGCTTGTTTATCCTTCCTGCTGCGGCTCTGGCTGTGTTGGTGGGCAGTAGATACACATTCAGCATAGACAGAAACAGCTGTACTGAGGGGCTTTGGGTGCAGTGCTATCCATGTTGTTGTGGGACAGCTGGGCTTTGGCAGTGATTCTACTTCTGCAGTACTGGGTGGCAGGGAAAGGGTGAGTGGGTGATTGGCTGTCAACATCTGTGCTTCTTCACTGAGCTGCAGCCCTTAGTTGAAGATGTGTATTGCAACAGGATTTAGTTTCACTGTGGCAAATGGCAAAACTGTTCTCCTGGCTTCTCAGGTTCCTAGAACTGAGTGCTGTGGCCTTAACCTGGAGAGGGAGAGATGCTTCTGGTGTGACACTGCGGAGTTGCTTCTCAGAGCAAAAAGGGGAGAAGGTGGTTCCTTTGCTGACAGCACAAGTCCTTGCATGACCAGGAGAAAGGGAAGAGTTACAAGAGACTGAATCGAAGCAAGCAGGAGCTGCTGTCAGGCCAGCAGTCTTAAGAGCCTTGAGGGAGTTCTTCCTGTGAGTCTGGGGTGGGAACATATCCTAGAGTACATATTTTAAGAGACACCTGGAAAAAGAAAGTTTCTATGTGGACTGGTTGCTTTGGGTTCATGATTTTTTATATTGGGTTTTGCTCTGCTTTTTTAATAAAGAACTTCTGCATTTTGCCGTTAGCACTGGACAGTGGCAAACTGGATGTTTGGCTGATGTGGAGGGTGGGGCCTTCTGCTGCGTTACTCTTCTGAAGACCCTGTCAGCCTGTCCTGGAGTTAAAAGGTTGTTACAGGTGGATAAGATGGGGGATGGTTCTGGTTCTGGACTAAGATAAAAGCAAAGGAGCTGAGAAGCTGTTCCCTAGTCATAACTAAGACAGCCTGTGGCAACAGCTACTTTGTGACTGCTGGGCATCGCTGCAGACCTGCAGGTAAGGGAAAAGCAAAGCCTGTTGTTTTCAGACCAGGCCACTACTGTGGGCACCTCTGTTCCTACCAGAGTACCTTGGGGAGCTGGGGGAAGCCAAAAGCCATCTTCCTGAAGGATTTTTGCTACTCCATCTTTGTTTCTCAGCAGCTCTGGGCAGATGACGGTGACCTGTGCAGCTACAACGTAGCCAGGATTTAAAGCTTTGTTCCTGGTGGGCCCCAGTGCGGTAACCGGCCCCGAGCATCACCCGCCGCCTCTGTCCCGCCGCCCGCGGCGGAACCGCGTCTGGCCCCGGGAGAGCGGCGGGGGCGGGGCCCCCGGTNGCTCGGTCCGGCCTGGATCGACGAGGGTGGGGCCGGGCCAGGGGCGGCGGGAGCGGGGCCGGCGGGCCGAGCTGCCGTTGTGTCCCGACGGGGGACCAGGGCCTCGCCGCGGCCCGCGCAACGCTGCCCTGCGCCTTTCATAGTTCGTGAACTTGGGTGCTGCCTGGGTAGCAAACACAGGCTTCTCTTGGGTTTTACATCTGCCTCTTTGTTATTTTATTTAGGTGCTAGTATTTCGCTATTTTCCATTGTACATGTTTGATTCATGACAGAGTCCTCCCGAAAATCTCGATGTTTGCAGGTGTTGTACGTCGTTTTGTTGATTGTTCCGAGGTGAAACGCGTTGCTCTTTCTGATTTCACCATGTGCTCCCTGTCACCGTTTTTTGCTTTTTTCTTTGGGCTCTTCTTAAATGCCTTTTTCTGGGAACACATCTGCCTGCAAGATGCAGGCATGCTGCTTTGTAACTTTCCTGACTTATCCTGCATGTTTTTCTTCACAATGCCAGTTTACTTTTCTGATCACCTCAGCAAGAACAGAACTGAGGTACTCAGACCTAAATGTGAACTGGTCTTAGGCAGGGACTAGATTTCCCCTTTTCTAGTACATGCCACCCCCTCAAATACAAATTTGCGGTGAGGCCTTCCAGGTGCCAGCCTGTGGGGGCTAAAGAAGGGAATAGGAGAAAACCACCCAAACAGCACAGCCTTCTTGCAGAGGGGAGAGGAGTGACTGGGAGCACAGGATGTTGGAAATGGAGTTCAGCTGAAGGTTTGCTGTCTTGTGTTTTGCCTTAAGACCAAATCAACAGTGCAGACTGTTGGAAAGAAATTGGAAACACACAGATACACAGGTTTTTGTGAATTACAAGCTTCTCTGTTTGGTGGCAAAGAGAAGTCAGTTCAGGAGGAAAGTTGGACCAGTCAGCGTGGTGGTTCATGACAAAACCTTTTGTCTCAGACCGAGGGGACCTAATCCAGAGGAAAAGTTGTAATAGTGGCTCATTATCTCTGTGCTTTCTGTCATCCTGGTGTGTGCCAGGGGACTCTCAACTCTCTTCCTTTCTTCAGACGTCTTTTCTTAACGTCAGTCTGGTTGCAGAATTGGGTAGGGGATACCAAATTCTGCTAGCTATTTGGCCTCACCTGGCATGTCACAGCCAGCTTTCCCTGGCACTGGCACTCACAATCTTTTTTTTGAAGTTTGTCTGCAGTTCACAACTTTCTCAGTGATAAAGAGGTTGCTTGCACTGCTGGTACTCCACCATTCTTACAGTGAAGTTCTCTGTTAAGAAATCTACAGGACTGGTTAAAGTCTGTGTGCTTACGCAATTATCAACCAGGCCTGGCTCTTGCCAGCTGCCACTGCTGGGCTGACCAATCCCACCAACCTTCAGCAAAGCCCTGAGGTGGTATTTTCATCCTTCTTCACTTACCTGTTTCCAATCTGACAGTGGTCAATTTTAAAGTCCATTTTTGTTTATGGATACTTATTTTTTCCCCTCTGTATTTATTGATACTGAATTTCTGTATCTGAGGACCTTGCAGAATTCTGCATTGTTGCATGTTTTTTAACCTCACTGTTTATCCATTTTGCTAAATTACTATGCATCTGTTGAGCCCAGCACACAGCCTTAATTTATTCCCTCTCTTGGTTTGTGGAACAACTATATTTTGACTGACGTCTTTACTGAGAGCTGAGTGGGTAGGGAAAAGGAGTGGCAGAAACCAGGGTCAGGAAGCACTCAGGCAAGGTGCACCTTTTGAGTTCAGGCCATGTCTGTGACAACTAGGGAATTCCAGCCTGCAACAGGTTTTTCTGACACATTAACTTTTTACTTAACCTTGTGTTTTCAGTGGGGAAAGGGTGATTTTTACTGCCTTAGTGCTCCATGATGTACCCCTCTTTATACTTGTCACTCTTAACCTCTGCAGAGCTGTAGGGAAGACCTGCTTGCTGATCAGTTACACCACAAATGCCTTTCCTGGAGAATACATTCCCACTGTGTAAGTAATGGCCTTGGGCTTCGGTTGCTTTTTGATCTGTATGCGTGTATGTGTAAAAGCTGGGTTTGTATGTGAGGAGGTTGCTGTTGCAAATCAGACTGTGAATGTGACAGGTGAGGATGATGCTGTGGCTGTGTGTACAAGGAAGGCAGATTGTCCCCAGTGGAACTGTGCTGCAGTATCCTTTCCTGATTCACTGGCCTTTTGAAGTCTGTATAGAGATGTGAAGGTCACCACAAAATTGTCACTGATGGGGACTCCTCATTGGCAGGTTTGATAATTATTCTGCCAATGTGATGGTAGATGGAAAGCCAGTGAACCTGGGCCTCTGGGATACAGCAGGGCAAGAAGACTATGACCGACTGCGGCCTCTTTCCTATCCACAGACGGTGAGTGCTGGGCTTGGACTGGCTTGTGACTGCTCCCTCTCAGAGACAGGGATACTCCCAAGGCCAGGCATGCTTCTTTCCTTTGAGGAAAGTCTGAGTTCCTGCAGATACACCCATAATTTTGGTTGTTTAAGAAGTACCACAGCCGATTTTCTCCTAAGAGACTTTTCTGTTCTAGTCTCTGCTTTGTCATGGTCTTTGAAGAGTTATGGGTGTCCCAGGGAGGCTCAAGTAAAAGGAATGCTGTAGGGCTGCTGTGCAGCATAGCCGGTTCCAATTCCCATTCTCTCTCAGCAGGACAGATCCCAGTTGGGCTGCCCTAGGAGTGTTTCTGGGTGTAGCAGTTCCTAAGCAGCTGTGCTGCTGGTGAAGCCCTTAGCGCTGTTAAGATGTTTGAGGCCTCAGGCTCTTAACATGCAGAGCCCAGCATTGTGAAAGAAGATGTAATCATACACTCAAGGTCCATTCCTTCCCTCTCTGAATTAGTCTAACACCCTTAATGCAAAAGAATTTCTTAAAGCCACAGGAGTCCTTGCTTGTGGGAGGAGGTTGTCCTTTCTCAGGTTCCCTCTGCAGCCTCCCTCCACTCTAGCTGTTTCTTTCTGCACAGCTGACTCTTGTTTCTGCACAGGATGTTTTCTTGATCTGCTTCTCCCTTGTGAGTCCAGCCTCCTTTGAGAATGTCAGAGCTAAGGTAAAGTATTCTCCTCCTGGGTGAAACAGTAGAAGGGAAGAACCAGTGATGCTCCCTGCCCCACCCAGCACCACACCTACAAGCCCAAAACTTCAAGCAGTAATGTTTTGGTGAGGGAAAATCCTAGTCTGCAGGTTTTAAGCGGGGCCTACTTTTATTCATTACTTCTTTGGCTAAGTTATTGCCTTTCTGAATCTGCATTTTAAGATAAGGAATGTCTTAGAAGCTAAAATACAGTTAAGGGAAGCACTGTGTGCAGAGTTGTCTCGCAGTGTCTGTCAGGATTCCCTGTGTCAGTGTCTTCATTATTACATCTGCACCAGTCTCTTTGCGGAGCATATTAGAACTGTAGGCAGCAGTATCCTGTTCAGGTATTGCCACCGTGTCAGTAGTGAACCTCTTCATTCCCAATAGTAGGAATGTATAACCTCATGGTTATGGCCACTCATATAACTACTTTTCTTATGATGCCTCTCTGTTTCAGTGGTACCCTGAGGTCCGACACCATTGCCCAAATACACCTATTATCCTGGTGGGCACCAAGCTGGACTTGAGGGATGATAAGGACACCATTGAAAGGTTACGTGATAAGAAACTGGCCCCCATCACCTATCCCCAAGGCTTGGCCATGGCTCGGGAGATCGGTGAGTCTCGTGAGCAGGCAGATGTCAGCGAGATCGAACTTTTTGAGTGGGTGAGGGACAGTGTATGGTGGTAAAACTGGAGTGGTTGAGCTGGAGCTCTTTTTCCCCAGGGTCGGTAAAGTACCTCGAATGCTCTGCCCTGACGCAGCGGGGCTTGAAGACGGTGTTTGATGAAGCCATCCGGGCTGTGCTCTGCCCACCGCCTGTGAAGAAGCCTGGCAAAAAGTGTACCATATTTTGAGGGCTGTGGCCTTGGGTGTTGGCTCAGCATGCTGTCATCTTCTGACAGATTGCATATTAAGCTGGGTGTTTCTGAAAGGGGCTGGGATGTGTAGGGCCCTTCATCATGTACGAAGTCAGTGTTTTTTAAATGTCTCTTTGATTTAACGTCAGTGTTGATGTGAAGGGGCAGTGGGGGCAGGAGACCAGCTGGGGACTATGCAGCCCCCAGGGGAGGTACAGCAGGGAAGGCAAGGTAGCTCCTCCGGGCAACAGGCTGTTTTGGCTCTCCTAAACTCCAAGTGGAAAGGGCTGAGACATCCGTCCTGTTCTGGAAACACCTGTTTTCAACTGCAGGTGAAACAGGTGGTGAACATCCTGGTGGGAGTGGGGAGGGAGCTGATTTCAATGGTACTGAAAGACAAGAATAGCTGTGAGGATGGTAGGGTCTCCCTGCCCAGCCTGCTGTGGCTAACAGTTAACAAACTGGTGCTCTCTCAGAATGTTCCTGAGATGGTTAAAGAAATCATAACCAGCCCTGTAAGGGATCAAAGTAAATGAGAAGCTGAAAAACTAATCATTAGGTGCTTTATTGGGTACTAGCCAAACTGTGTGAGTGAAACAGCTCTGTGCAATCAATGCATTTGCCTTTTTGTGTGTGCACACCCTAGGACAGCATGGTGCTGCTCCCCTCCATTAGTCTTTAGCAGGGCCTCCCCACAGAATCCAGTCTCTGCAGAGCAGGGCTGGGGTTCTTGCCTCTATTTTTTTTTTCTACTAAAGGCAGCAAAGAAAGCAATGAGGAGTCTGCTAACTTCTTTCCCTTCGCATTGTAAATGCAGACAGACTCTGGATTTGGATGGAACAGGGAGAGCTTCTGAAGGGTTGTGGGGGGGGAACAGGGTTGGAAGAAAGGTCCAGTTTCTAATCATCATGTAGAGTGACAAGATAAAACCTTATTTGGTGCAATAAACATTCTCCATGAAGGCGTATGTGAGCTTTATTATATAGCAGCCTTGCAAAGCTGATTTTCTGCCTCACTTCTAATACAGTCTTCAGCAAGAGGTCTGTGTCATTTGTTTTCTATCGAGTTTACATCTGGGCAGTACTTATATGAAAACTGAGGCCAGGTGTGAAATGCAGGTGTCATCTTAGGAGACAAGAAAGCCTCCGTCAATCATCAGTGAGCTGCCAGTTGTCATAGCACTCTTGTCACTCAGCAGGAAAAGAATGCTGTTCACCACATCATCCACCTCTGCAATCAAACACAGAGAACATCTGATGCCCACCTTAAATTGTACCAGAAAAACAAGCACCTAAAAGGTCTGCTTTTGACCTCTACACGTAATTAGAGCAGGAAAATGTTTCTGCCTTCAAACTGCTTAATTAAATGTCCAGGACAGTGTGGCTGAGAGCTAGACATCAAAGTATCCTTGTGATCAAATGGTGCTTAGGTTACAGCAAACACCCAGTCAGGTTTATGAACAGTACAGTATGTTCATTTCACTTGTCCCAAGATGAGAAAGTTGTAGAAGAAGCGAAGAGGGTTGATTGTCACCCTATCCTGATCAAATACTTAAGAAATTCAGCTAAAAGGCATTCAGCAGAGCTGTCACTTTGCCTAAAAATCAGAAACTTCTGGCTGCAATGTCAGTGAGAAGGAAGGCTTGTCAAAAACACGAGAGCACAGCCTGGGGACAGGCCTACATCACTGACCTGCAAACTTTCCCAGGGGAATCCGATTAATCATGGCAGCAGATTTCTGAGGGTCACTCCAGTTCATTCTCCCCATGTCAGTCATAACCACGGTGGGGTTCACAGTGTTCACCCTAATCTGGGACCAAGAGCAACAAACAATCTAGCCCGGCTGCTGTGGTTGTGCTCAGGTTCAGCTTTCACACTTTCCTCTCACAGACTCCTACCTTGTGGGGTCCCAGTTCCATTGCCATTACTTTGCTCAGCATATCCAAAGCACTTTTTGTGGAACCTTGAAGAGAAGGGAAGAACAGGAGGTATTTAACTGCACATTACCTGGTCTGGAACACACGGGTATTTCACTGCCCAAAAGTGGCAGCTGGCAGCTTGGTGACCATGGGTCTCCAGCTGGTTGAAACCGAGAGGGGCACTGCTAAAGCTGCACACACTTACAGTAAACAGCATGATCCCTCAGGGCACGCTTGGATGCCTGGCTGGAGACATTCACAATAGCCCCTGGCACCCCTTGTGCAATCATCTGCCGAGCAACTATCTGG
>VZTR01020103.1:8373-20466 GCA_013400775.1 Chaetops frenatus | reverse complement strand
AATTCCCAGAAGGTGGACAGGCTGGATGGAGCCCACGCCCCGGAGCTGACCAGGAAGGTGCAGCGCCACGCGGCCGCCGCTGCCCCCGCAGCCGGGCCTGGCTCTGGGCAGGAGCAGCTCCACAGCCGCCTCCAGCAGCTCATCAATGCTGCTCCCTGCATGCTCTTCATGAAGGGCTCTCCCAAAGAACCCCGCTGTGGTGAGCATTTTGTGGGATTTCTCTCCATTTTGGCAGCCTTTTGCTCGTTCCTTCAGTTTTAGGGGGATGTGTCCTCACAGTGCTGTGCTCACCCAGAGGAGTCGTGGAATTAGTGCTGTTAAAGTGGTGCTTTAGGAGTTTATATTTTATATTTTTCATGTATTTTTAATCCTGCAGTTCTTTAGTGTAGAACTCTAAGCTCCATATAGAGTTTCAGCTGCTGCTCTCCTCTTTGGGTCAGACACAACAATTCCTCTCCAGGCCTGGCAATCAAGGACACCTCACTGTCCCAGGCCCTGAGAAATGCAAACAAGAGTGAGTTGGGAGGGAGCAAACCTGGGATAAAGTACTTCATTACCTGAAGCTGTAATTGGAAGATTAACCCCCAATATGCAAATGGACCAAACTTATTAAAAAAAACCAAACAAACCCTGTGATCTGTGGTCCATTTTTGGGTGTAGCCCCTGGGGAATTCATCTGCTCAAAATGCACCTGAAGGCCCTTCAATTAAATTGAACAGCTTTTATTCCCTTGATTTTGTCTTGGCTCTGTTTTTAGGTAGCCCCAAAAGGCAGCTGCAGAGCTGGTGCTGCAGTAGTTCAGTTTTGGGAATGAAGTCATGGATTAGGGGCTCTCTAAAGAAAATGGAGCAGGTGATGTCCCTGAACTGGGCACTGTCCTGGTGGAGCTCAGGGTTTGGCCATGGCATGGACAGGGCTGGTGGGAGGTGACTCTGCCCTGCTGGAGCTGGGTTTGATTCCAAACTTCTTCCCACCCAACCCGTTCCATGATTCCCTGGATTTCTGCCACAGTGGAAATGCCTTTTTTTAAACCTCATCCTCTTAACTCCTGCTCGCAGTGCAGTGCTCAGTCCCAGACTGACTCAAGGTGTTGATCCACATGAAAAGCTCATAACAAATGCTGAAAGACAAAATTTTCAAATACCAGGAAAATGCAGCTGTGTGTAGCTTTTGAAATTCAGGAGCTGAATCTGGAATAAATAAGAGTATTTTTATTAACTTCAGGTGGTTTTGGGTCAGGAACAAAGCTTGGCTCAATGAGGAGCTGAGAGGGGTGGCCACAGTGCTGCTGGGTGGGCTGATTTAGGTGCTTTGGGCTGATAATAATCCATATTTTCCTGTGAAAAGCTGATGAAGTTCCATATCTTTATGTATGAATAATTCTGCACTTGTATCATGTAACAACATGGTTGTAGCTGGGTGGAATGTATTGTTATAGGGATTTATAATTAATTTTAGGAATGGAAATTCTGACTTATTTTGTAATCAAACCACTGCTCTGCTGTGCTCCTGAGATTTCTGAGTTCATTTGGGGTGTCTAAAATTAAAATAAAGTTAAATATTCAGAGATTTCTCCAGGCCTTCAGTTCTTACAGTTGTTCCTGGTACCTAATGAAAAGGGCATGAGAGATAATTAAATAGAAGCATAAATTAAAATTGGAATTATTAAAATGGATTGAACACCCAAAATCATCTAAAATTACAGTTCCTAATCTGCAGGTAAATACTGTTCTTGCTCTGGGGGTTCCTGGCAGTAGCTGGGTCCACTAAACTCCCTAGAAAAGACAAAACCTATTTTAGTGTGGAGCCAATTAAACAATTTGTCAACATTTGCATCTTGCTGAAGGTGAAGATGATTTCAAATTTTGTCAGAGATGATCTGGATCTGTTTTATCAGTAGTAGGAATAATAAAAATAGAATTCAATAAAGGACCCTGCCTGCCCAAAGGTGAAGATAATTTTAACTTTTATGTATTTTAATGCAAATAAGACGTGCTGGGGCCTTTAGTTCATCTGGCAAGTGGAGGGGACTTTTTTTCAGCAGGGATTTGGGGATTTTAGTGCAGTTTTGGGCATTTTTGCCTTGGAAAAAGCAGCTGAGCATGGAGTGAGGCCCTGGCTGACACCTGGGGGTGGTTCCTGCAGGTGTTGCGTGATTTCAGGGCTTTTTTTTTTTTTTTTTTGCAATATTGGGATTTATTTGGTAATTTTTGTTTATTTGCTTCATCAATATTCTCATTATCCAAGGTGTTTTTGTTGCTGTGGGATCTCTGCTCACCCAGCCCTCAATTAAACCATTTCCTCAGCAATTTAATTCTTCCTGAAAAATCCCACACAGATCTTTTCTTGTGGAAGTGTTGGGACACATTATTCCAAATGAATCCCAGCCAGTCCATCTTCCATGATTTGCATGGAATTGCCCACAGCTCAAAAAAAAGCTGATTTTTCCCCATCCCTCCCCAGTTCCTGGAGCAGGAATGAGTTCATTTATGGGAATATCCAGCAGCACTGAGCCTGGAGGTGTTTGCTCCCAGGTAAAAGGGAATTTCAGGATCCTCCTTCTCTTTCATGAACTCCAAAATGCAGCAGGAAAGGAAGGAAAAACAACTTCAAAGTGCTGCAGTAAAAATCCACATTTCTACACCTGAGAGTTGAAATCAGAGGTGGTTCTGTGCTGCCACTTCCATTCTTTCCCCACTTAAATGTTGATTTTTTTATTCCTTTATTAAAGCCTTTAAGCATCGTCTCCCTCTCTCCTTTTTTTTAAATTTAGTCTTTGTGTAAAGGTTTTCATTTGCACAGCATTTGGTGGAATTCTTGGAGGGAATTGGGAGCTTTGCAGGGGGGTTTGAATGCAAACCTGGCAAAGAGAAAACCTGATTATTTTATTGATTTAGGGGCAAATTCTGCTGGATCCTCTCTGCAAACCATGTGATTTTGTTGTCTGGGAGGTGGAAAAAGATGACTTTAAATTCAATAATATTAAAATTTTCATATCTACAACTCTTTACAAATAATGTGATGATTTTCTTGGGGAAAAAGATGTTTAGTTACAAAAAGGGAGAAACTTCTCTTCTCAGGTTGGGCCACTTGTAAACACATAAAATCTTGTAAAAGCAGAATATTCAGTGCTTAATATCCCGCCGAGAGTGTTGATATAAAAATCTGTCAGAAAGGAAAGTAAAACACGGTATGAAGGTGTCACAGGGGTAATAAAATAACATTAAATACTCAGGAGAACATAAAAACTTCAAAAATAAAAAGGAATTTGCCTTCTAGCTGAAGGAGGGAAGGATGCTCTTCAAGTAAAACAACAGAAAATATAAATAGAAAATACTTTAAAAAGTCAAGTTTTGAAGCTAAACTAGTGAGAACAGTAATAAATAAATCAACAGCAATAAATACCTAAACAGCAATGATATTAAATGATATTTACCATTTATTTGCCAGCTATTTAATTTTTTTTTACCCTTTTCTATTGTTTAAAGCTGTTAATAAAGCAAAGAATAACAACCCTGAGCTTGCTGTGGAGAGAAACGACATTTTTAGGTGAAAATGAAGCCATTGACAAAGCAAAGAAAAACAACCTTCAGCTTGCTGTGGAGAAAAATGACATTTTTAGGTGAAAATGAAGCCATTAACAAAGCAAAGAATAACAACCTTGAGCTTGCTGTGGAGAAAAATGACATTTTTAGGTGAAAATGAAGCTGCTGACAAAGCAAACCAGAGGCGTTTGGAGTTTGCTGTGAGAAAAACGCGACGTTTTAGGTGAGAAACTCGAGCACAGAGTGGTTGAAATCCTGTTTAATTCCATTTTTTTTTAGGCTTCAGCAGGCAGATGGTGGAGATTCTGCACAAGCACAACGTTGCCTTCAGCAGCTTTGATATCTTTTCGGACGAGGAGGTTCGCCAGGGCCTCAAGAGCTTCTCCAAGTGGCCAACCTACCCCCAGCTCTACGTGGCTGGGGAGCTCATTGGGGGCCTGGACATCGTCAAGGTGACAAAAGCACATTTTCTCCTCTTTATTCCTAGCCAGAAATCTCTTTTTCATGCTTTTTCCACCTTATTTTTTGGGGTTTTTTCCCCCCCCCCCCTATTTCCACAGGAACTTGAAGCGTCTGGAGAGTTGGACACAATCTGCCCAAAGGCTCGGAAGCTGGAGGACAGGTATGGGGATTATAGCAAATTTTGAGCAATTCCTGAATTTTTTTCTGTGTTCATGTAAGGGGAATCCCCTAGAAATTCCTGGTTTATCGGAAGTGCCTCAAGAATTTATTTATTTACGGAATTCCTGCGGTTTTTCAGTGTTTTCTGGGTTTTATGTGTTTAATAATTCAAGTCCAAGAATCTGAACTTATATTTGTGGTTTACTTTTTACTTATAGCAAGAATGTATCTATTGATATATTTATATATCTACATATCTATTTGTGTATTTATACCTATTTATATCTATATCTATATATATATTTATATATATTTATATTTATATATTTATATATACATACACACANTAAATCTATATCCAGTTGTATATTTATAAATCTATCTATATTTATTTATGTATCTATCTATATATTTATATATCTACATCTATAGATGGATATATACATATAGATTCCTTCTTGTCTCCTTTTAAGAATTTATTCTTTCAGAATAACTGGGAAAAATCATCTTTGTCAGCTTTTTCCAGCTTGATTTGGCACAGAATTCCCTGCCTGGTTCTTCTCCCTGCTCAGTGCAGGGGAGAAATAATGGAATAAATCCCATTTTAAAATGGTGATAAATAGTAATTCCAAGTTCTGTGGATTTATTAATTGCTTCCAAATTTGTTCCAAGGCTTGGGTTATTTTACTTTGAAATTGTTTCACTGAGGCCACAAACCCCAGTTAATGCTTTTTTGCAGAGATGAAATTGGAGATAAAGATGAGATTGCCTCAGCTTTAAAAACTTACTTTTTGTGGCCTTTAAAAACTTATTTTTTAAAGGCTTTTAGCCCCATTTTGTTCTTTATAAAGGAGTTTCTCAAGAAATTAAACATTTTTGTGGACAATCCTTGATGAAAGTTTGCAAATTGCACAAGCAGGAGCTCCATTTAAATGGAATTTTTTGCTTGGCTCAAAATTTTCAGGGAAAGAAGGGAATGGGAAATGTCCTTTGCTTCCCAAAAGGTTTTAGGGTTCCCTTAAAAAAAAAACCTTCCCAAGGTTTTTTTAAGGTTGAAATGGTCCCTGAAATGTGGTTTTAAGGAGCAGCAGCACCTTTGGACCAACTTGGGGAAGTTTGAATGAATTTTTTTATCAATCTGGTCCATGGGAAGTGGATTCCTGCTGGGACTGGGATTCTCTCCCAACCCATCCCAGTGTGGAATACTTGGAATTTTATCAGTCTCATTTTTAACTTCCACTCTGGCATTTTCTTTGGGGTGATAACCAAGGTATTTTCTGTCTTTTTGCAGGCTGAAATCCTTGATAAACAAAGCTCCTGTGATGCTCTTCATGAAGGGAAGCAAACAGGTAACGTGGAATGTTCCAGAAAATATTGAATTTTTACCTTGTTTTTCCTTAATTCAAATTAATTCTGCTGGAAAAGTTATTTATCTTTTTATTTGGTACTTCTGTAAACCATGGAACACTCCCTGGTTTTTATTATTGCTGAATATTGTTTATATTAATATTTATTAATATAGATAATAGGTATCTATAATACCTATTAATATCTAAACATTTCTGGGTGGTTTTTGTCCTTATGTGAAGAGTTGGCAGTGGATATTAATTATTAATTAATTATAATGGAATAGAATTAGAATTATAATAAATATAATAAGTTGCTGTAGTTGTTTGTTAATAGTGATGCATTATTATGGTGAATCCAGGGCAGTGATGCCTCAAAATAAAGCAGATTTATTCCATAAATCCATAAAAATCAGGAGATAAAGGATGGAAAAGGGATTAAGGAGTGGCTCATCCAGCAAAAAATTGGGAATTGCTGTTGTGGAGCTGGAATTCCATGGATTAAACAAATCAGAGGCATTTGAACATCTGTATTTTGTATTTTAGATGGCAAAATGTGGCTTCAGCAAGCAAATCATAGAAATCATGAATAACACTGGGTAGGTAACTGGGCTTGAGTTTGGGAAGGCATTTTTGGGTTAAAAATAGCTTTTTTTTAAACAAAGAGGTTGGAAAATACGAATGGATTTATTCCACAAATGTAAGATTTTAGTTTTAAAGAGGATTTAAAGCAGTTGAGGGTTTTCTGAGGATTTTATTGGGGTTTTTTGAGAATTTTGATGGGTTTTTTTCAAGAATTGTAAGGTTTCTTTTTTGAGATTTTTAGGGGGATCTGGAGAATTTTGAGGGGTTTCATTAGAATTCTGAGAATATTTGAGGGCTTTTTGAAAATTTTTGAGCGTTTTTGGTGACAATTTTGAGGGTTTTTTTCAAGAATTTTGAGTGTTTTTTCAAGAACTTCAGGGTTTCTTTGTGGGAATTTTGAGGCCTTTTTTTGAGAATGTTAAGGGATTTTGAGATTTTTTACTTTTTTTGAGAATCTTTAGGGTTTAAAAAATTTTTAAGGTTTTAGAATTTTGAGGGGTTTTTTGAGAACTTTTAGGGTTTTTAAAAAATTTTAAGGTTTTAGAATTTTGAGGCATTTTTGAGAACTTTTAGGTTTTTTTGAGAGTTTTTAGGGGTTTTTGAGAAATTTGAGGGTTTTTGGTGACCTTTGAGGGTTTTTTTGAGAATTTTGAGACTTCTTGGAGAATTTTTAGGGTTTTTCAAAAATTTTGTGGTTTTAGAATTTTAAGACTTTTCTTGGAGAATTTTTAGGGTTTTTCAAAAATTTTGTGGTTTTAGAATTTTAAGACTTTTCTTGGAGAATTTTTAGGGTTTTTTGAGAATTTTGAGGGGTTTTCTTGAGAACTTTGAGGGGTTTTTTGAGCATTTTATGTGCTTTTACAAAATCTTGATATTTTAGAGATTTTTTGGAGAATTTCTGAATTTTTGGGACCATTTTTAGCATTTTTGGAGCATTTTTTGGGGTGTTTCTGAGAACTTTGATGCATTTCTTTGCCAATTTTGAGGGATTTTGTTCTTTTTTGAACATTTCTTCAGAAGTCCAGTGTGAATCATATAAATAATGAATTTTTTTCCCCTCTTCCCAGCGTGGATTACGAGACCTTTGACATCCTGGAGGACGAGGAGGTAACAGAACCTCCCCAGCCCTGTGGCTTCTGTGCCCTGCTGACTTTTCCAGAGCTGAAATTCCCAATAATTCCCAATTTTTCTGTTTTTAGGTGCGCCAAGGTCTGAAATCCTTTTCCAACTGGCCCACGTACCCCCAGCTCTACGTGAAGGGGGAGCTGGTTGGGGGGCTGGACATTGTCAAGGTAAGAATTGGGATTTATTTGCAGTAAAATCTCAATTTTCTAGGAATTTTCCTGCTTGTCTCCCATAGAATTCCCAGGAATTGGGATTTATTTGCAATAAAATCTCATTTTGTAGGAATTTTCCTGCTTGTCTCCCATAGAATTCCCAGGAATTGGGATTTATTTGCAATAAAATGTCAATTTCTAGGAATTTTCCTGCTTGTCTCCCACAGAATTCCTAGGAATTGGGATTTATTTGCAATAAATCCCATTTAATTCTGAAGAGTGCTAATATTTGATTTATAGAGATTCATTTGATTTACTAAAGAAGTGTAGGGATTGCTTCAATTATCTGGAATAATTTTATTTATATAGATTAATTTTACTTCGATGATATAGATTCATTTTATTTATGTACATTAATTTTACTTAAATTATGTGGGTTAACTTCATTTATATAGGTTAATTTTATTTCATTTACATAGATTAATTCTATTTATGTAGATTACTTCAGTTATATAGATTAATTCTATTTATTTAACAAGTGTAGGGATTGCTTCAATTCTATAGATTAATTTTGCTTACATTATATAGATTAACTTAATTTATAGATTAATTTTATTTATTTAAGTGTAGGGATTGCTTCAGTTATATGGAATAATTTTATTTATATGGGTTAATTTTACTTAAATGAAATAGATTAATTTAATTTATTTATTTAGCAAGTGTGAGGATTAAATAAATAAAGTTAATCCATGTAATTTAAGAAGTCTGAGGGCTTTTTCAGTGCTCAGGAAGAGCAGTATTGGGCATTGTGAGATGCTGTTAAATCTTCTTTTCTCTGGTATTTAAAAAGAATTTCTCTCTTTGCATCCTTGGCCTGTTTGAATTCATTACTTGTATGGGGGGTGAATGTTGTCAGTGCTTTAATTCTCATTTTTTAATGCAGTGTAATATGAAATAAAATGGGGAGAGTTGTTTATTCCAACATGTGGGAAAAGAAGACTATTCCATGTTTTTTTCCAACTGTTTCCTGGAGTTCTTTAGCCAGTTCCCAGCCCTGTAATTTGAATTTCAGTCCCAGGATGATCTGGGCAGGCCCTTCCTGCTCAGAATTCCAAGGATATTTTATTTCCTTGTTGGGTTTTATGGGTGGGAGGAACCAAATCCCTCCATGGGTGACATTTCCCCCTTTGGGGGAGGCCTTTGGGGGGCTGGAAAGTTTTGTGGGTGCCTGGAACATGGAATTCCTCCTGGGAGGAGATCCAGGGATACCAAGCAGAGCTTCCAAAGTGGGATTTTCCACTTCAATATTTTGGTTTTTTGCTAAGTAGCCTCAAAATAGAATTTAAATATTTTATAAATCTCAGTGTGTTGGCCAAGAGGGACCCCTGGTGAGGCACCAATGCATTCCCTGATGGAATTCCACTGGAGAATCCCCAAAAGTCCATCATTGGATCATCCCAAAAAACTGGATAATCCCCAAAAGTCCATCATTGGATAATCTCAAAAAGTTGGATAATGTCAAAAAGTCCATCATTGGATCAAGACGATCCAATGGATGGATAATCCCTAAAAATCCATCATTGGATAATCCCAAAAAATTGGATAATCCCAAGAAGTCCATAATTGCTGCATTTCTGTCTTTCAGGAGCTGAAGGAAAGTGGGGAATTGCTGCCTGTGCTGAAGGGAGAGAATTGATGGGAAGGACATCATTGGGAAGAGAAATCCCTGGAACAACCTTCCAGTTAGAGATTCTGCTGGAGAAACAGAGAACTTCAGCCCTGAGGAGCACCAGGAGTGAAAAAACCCAGGAAATAAATACAAATATTCCATGTGTTTCACCTGTAGGAAAAGGGGTTTCACTGGAGACACAAAAAGCTCCATTAAAATTCAGTGCTCCAGGATTTTGGGACTCCATTATTTGCACCTCTGTCCATCCCAGAATTATTTAAGGCAAAATTTGCAACTTGGTTTTTTTTTGGCTTTGGCCCTGATTAGGGGAATATTAACAGAGCATCATCATTTCCTGCCCTTATTAATTATTTTCATGTCTAATGAGCAAGAAAACCACTTTGGAAACCTTCACCCAGTGCAGCTTTAGGGAGAGATTAATGAGCTGCAGCTCTGTCCTCTGCAGACTCGTTAAGTGGGGGCACTAATTGCTCATCTGGGGTTTGACCAGGGCTTTTTTGGGGATGTTTCAGTGGGTTTGGGAGTGCTGGTGAATCCTCAGGGATCTCCCAGGGACATGGGGAGGTTTCCTGGGCTGGGCCAGGGATCCTGCACTGCTGGATCCAGGGGATTTAATCCGGGCTCAGTCCTTGCTTCAGCACCTGAGTCTGGCTTAATTCCAAGGTCACAAAATCCTGGGAGAAGTCTCTCCTTGTTAGGAAGGGCCAGGACTGATTTTTCCAAGTGTTCCTGGAAAAAAAAAAGAGCTGACAGTGAGGAGGTGCAGAGCTTCAGGCAGCAGCTTGGAAGGTTTTGGGAGCAACTTCGGGGCTTTTTTCCCTAAATTCTAAATATGATCTCAGTCTTAGAACCTAAACCAAAACTGGTGTTGAAGATTATCCCAAGCTGGAAAAGCTTGGCTGATCCTTCCACATGCTAGGGGATTCCTAGAGATGGATATTTAATTTTCTAGGATTAGTTGTAGTAATTGCTATCAAATATATGGTATAACTTTAAACCTGATTATAATTGCTCTAAAAAGAAAAAATCCTTGTAATGAAAACAAGCCTTAATTAATCCTCTTAAGTGAATTGCAAATGCATTCAGGTAGTTGTCAGTAGGAAAAAAAATAATTTATTATAGCAAAACGTAGCATCCCTGTGGTGAAATTAGGAGTTAGAAGCTTTAATTAAATCCTAAATACCAAATGCTATTTAGTTTTCCTTCAGAATTCAGTGTAGAGGAATTTCTTTGGGGTTTATGGAGTCCTGTTAATGGATTTATAGACGTGCAACAGAGCAGCAGGGAACAGCAGTTGATGCCTGGCAATTTCTGTTTTTATTTGATTCCAGTATTGGATATTGGGAAGGAATTCCTGGCACAGGGTGCCCAGAGAAGCTGTGGCTGCCCCTGGATCCCCGGAACATCCAGGCTGGATGGGGTTGGAGCAATCTGGGATAAGCCGGAAGTTTTTCCAGCTTTTCTGGCAGGGCTTGGAGCAGCAGGAGATCCGTTTTGGCTGGGAGGGGCAGTGGGGAGTGGTTTATTGGCACCTCTCAGGGGTGAGGAGGAGGAGGAGGATCCGGGGTGGAGAGGGGAATTCTGTGCCAGGAGCTGCTTCTCCTCTCACCTTCCCAGGTGTCCCGGGCTCCTGCAAATCCTTGGAGCTCTCCCTGCCCTGCCCATGGCCAGTGCAGGCTGTTCTGGGCTGCTCTCCTGGAAAATGCAGCAGTTTGGGCACCAGGGGCTGGGCTGGGGCACATCCCAGAGTTTTACCCCAAGGGGAAAGCAGGGAGTGGAACTGGAGCCCTGCAGGAGAGGTGAGGGACACCATCCTGAGCTTCCATGGCTGCTGAAAATGTTCCTTTTTTGGGGGAGTAGTGCTGGCCATCAGTGTTTCAGAGTAATTAAATCCTTATTTTGCAGTATTTCCCTTGTTTGTCCCAACATTTCAGCTGGGTTGGTTTTTTTCCCTGCATTTCCATGTTGGGACATAAGGAAAAAAAAACAGATTATTCCTGAGGATGATGAAGAGAGGAACAGTCAGTGATTAACCACTGTGTTCTACTTAATCTATTAATTAACTCCACCTGACAGATAATTGTCACCTCCTCGGTGCTGGGAGAAGAAATTCCTTCAAAACTCTATGAAATATTCCAGGTTTTAAAGGGAAGTTTATCTCACCTGGCTGAGATCAGGGAGGCAATACCTGGGACTTAAATTAAAAATGAACCTGGCATTGTGTGAACATTGAGGGCTTCTGCCAGGCCAGGGAGAAATTGGGGTTAGGTAATTATTTTAATTAGGGGGGATTTCATGGGGAAATCGGGGTTAATGATTTTAATTAGGGGGATGTTTAATGGGAATTAATTGGGGTCTCATTTCTTGGGGCTGAGACAGAAAGGGAGAAAATGGGGACTTGTTTTTCCTTGAAGCTGCAGTTCCAGGAACAGGTTCAGATGGGATTTGGGGGATTTGAGGGACAGTCAGGGGATATGGGGTTAAAGGAGCCTTTTTGGGGTTAAAGGAACTGGGACTCCCCCCATCCCCAGGGGTGTCCCAGGGCTGTGCCCGGTGTCACTCGGGGCGGGTCCCTGTCCCCCTTCCCTCCTGTCTGGATGATCCACCCTGTCCCAAAGGCCGTGGGATTCCCCCCAGAATTCCCTCCCGAGCCTGGGAAACTCCTGAAGTGAGCTGAGAAATAAGGAGCGAGGAGAGAGGCGTCAGCACAGTCCTCTCCTTTATGGGAAACCTCAACGCCAGTGTTGGTCCAGGGCCCCTAAAAGCTTCAGCCACCCCCTGATCACCGCTCTGCCTTCAGAGCGGGGCGTGCAGGGGCTTCTCCTGTGCAAGAGCTGCTGTGCCCGCGGCCGGGACCCCCGGGGGGATTCTGCCCGGAGAACGGGGAAGGGACCTGGGATTCCGACACCCCTGGGCTCCGCTCTGCTCCGGGGGAATCCTCCCGTCAGAGGGGAACGCAGGAACGGGGCGTGGAGAATTCGGGGTTTGGGGGTGGAGAATTCGGGGTTTGGGGGTGGGGAATTCGGGGT
>VZTR01020096.1:64316-77388 GCA_013400775.1 Chaetops frenatus | reverse complement strand
CTGTACATTACCCCCTAAACCACAGCAGGAGAAAACTGTTGGGTTTAGTTGCAAGTCAATACTGTTTAACAAGGAGGACTTTTAATTTACATTATTTCAGTCACCCTGTATACACCTGTAACATCTCAAGTGAGAGGGAAGCAAAATGTAGTGCAGAAGGGAAAAGAAGCAGTTAGGAAACCTCTAAATAATACATGATAGAATCACAACAAGATTATATTCATACCTTGCTTCTGCTGTGTCAGCAAGTAAAAAAGCTGTAGTATGATGCAAGGAGGGCTGCTGTCGAATTCTGAAACCTGCCTGGTGCTGCAGGCTGATACAAATTCTCCTACTGCAGCAGTGACTTTTGCAGGCAGCCGTATTACATCTTCAAACAGGACCATGAGCATGTTAACTTTGCCCTTTCTAACAGCACCACACAGCAGCAGCATGAATCAATTAGCCCCAGTAGTGTAATTTTTCTATTATTCAACCTAAATTGTATTAATTCTTGACTGCTGAGGCAATACATTTTGTCTATTATATTCACTGAACTGTGACCAAACTGGATAGAACAAAGTTGTATGGGTATGTTAATTTTAGCCATTTTTGTAACTTATTATGTATTGAACAGAGAGCTGAGTTCCTTAACCTCTAGCACATCTAGGCAAGATAGCCTAGGAAACAAAAACCAATCATGGGATCCTAAGAACTCAGTCTGCTACTTGTGTGGTAATGTACATGACTCATTTGAGAGTTCCCCTAGGGAATCTTCTAAAGTGGACACTTTTCAGAAGTCCCATTACATTTTTAAGTGTTTAAAATCTCTGCCAAGTCACTACTATAGACTAATGCCATCAGCTGTGAAATATGACCTTAGCACATCTAGTAGCTTTGTAAGTTTAAAAAAGTACTAAAATAGATTAATAAATAATGCTTAAAATCCATGTGAAAAGCTGCAAGGCACCACAAAACCCACTAGCACAATTCATTACATTAGGCACAGGTCTAATGTGTGTCTGTGAATGCACACACTTCATAGAGAAGCATTAACAGTTTTCTTGGAAATAAACTGAAGTTCTGGGAAGTAGCAACCACCATCATCACCAAGAAGCCAGCCGATAAATTCAATGAAATCACTAGGTACCAGTCCCCCACCAAAATCCCCACCTTATTCAGGAGACAAACACTGAGACACTCACGAATCAGCTGCTAAACTGCTGCAGTTTACACCATGGCCTCTTAAAGCAAACAAACAAACAAAAAATACCATAAGGCATATTGTAAACTCATTTACAAATAGTTTAATCATGCATGTGCAAGATAATTGCAAAAGGAAGCTACCTGCCCCAAGAGATGCCACTGCTATTTCTCACTTAAAAAATCCAAACCTACTGATATCTAGTTTAACGGTAATCACTTCACCCAAGTGTGCAGCTGCTTGACAGAACTGTGCTGTTCAAATAAATTAAAAACATAGTTAGAGAAAGTGGGAATGGTCTACTCACTGTGCATCTGCACCAGCACAAAACTTTCAAGCCTTGGAAATAAAGTGTTTCTATAATTTTATTTTTTTTTAAGTAAAAGTTCACAGTCCCAAATTATACAATATTTAGCAAAGAACAAAGGAAATCCAGCTTCTGGATTTCTGAGATTTTTGCCAGATTTCCACTTAACAATGGTTTTACTAGGATAAGAGCAATACAGTCACAAATACAGATCTGAAGCCCAAAAAAAGTTTAAATAAAGTCTGTTATTAGGATTAGCCTATCAGTAGCTTGGCAAATAGCTTTTAACATACAAAATTTAACATCAAACATTTTTGGTTAAAATTTTTGATAACAATTTTAGTTGCAATTTATTCACAACTCTAGACTTGTATTTCAAAGACAACTTTTGTATGTTGCTATGTAGTTACAAAATTTCCTACAACTACCCACTTCAAAACAGTTAATTCACACTGAAAGGTAATCAATGATTGACTTCAGTGAAATAGTCTGGTATTGGAATTAACTCATTGAAAGCCTTTGCTATGAATGTAAACCAAGATCTCTCACAAATCACTGTCAGAACACAATATTTACTGTTCAAAGTACTACATAAAAAAAACCACTTCTACTGTTCACCACCACTAGACTTTATTATTCCATCATTGGAAATATTCTTCTGTGATACTTTACTTCCTTGTTTGATTTGAAGTCAAGATTATAGAAGGTACATTTCCCTGGTATAGCACACTTAATAAATAATATTTCATACAGAATAAACCTAAAGTGTAACTACGTTAAAAACTCACTAATACAGTATAATAGGACACTACTGATAAGAACCCAGTGCACCCTCCTTAATGCAGTGGTCACTTTAGAAGTCAGCACCAATGAAAGAGTACCACTGCAACCAGTCATAATCAATGCAGGAGCAGCCTGACATATCACAACAGATTCTATCTCTACTTATCAGCATAAAGTATCTCCTGGTGGTCAACATTTAATCATTTATTTAGAGCTTTCCCCAGAGTACACCACTTATCATTAAGTACTTAAAGTCTGTCCTCAAGGCCTCAGCTGAACACGTTTCTTCTCTTCAGACATCATCCTACAACTACAGAGAAAACATCCTTCCTATGAAGAGCTTATAACTAGTAATGCTAAATTGATATGGTAATGGCACAACCTAGCCTTCAGAAAGGTAGTTATAATCTGATACTACTGACAATGTTAAACTGCTTTTCACTTTGATATGAAACTAATTTAGAACCATACCATTCACAGTTAGTATGTTATATCCATTTAACAAACAGAATTCTATATTACAGCTGACATAAAAAATACTTCACTTCAAGAGAAGTAAATTTAAATTTAGCAGACATACATGAAGTTGTGCTCTATGGGACTAGTGAATAGGGACTTAAAAGAATAAGGAACTCTGAACCAGAAAGAAATATATATTGATTAAGTAAATGTACTGACACTTAGGGACTAATATCATCATAAAAGAAAACGCATTTGTGAAGGTCAGATGATCAACATAACACTGTAGGCAGAGAAAATCCAAGACAGTAACTTGAACTTTAGATTTTGAAGAGCACTTTGTTGCACTTTACTAGTAGAAATATTTCAAGATCCTAAGAGGTCATAAGTATCTTAAAATAAGAGTCATAATGTACACTTAAACCCAAAGAATCCTACAGAAACTAAAAGCTTATCTAAGTTTCTAGTATATGTTGTACCTCTGAGACAAAGCATACATTGCTCTAGAACTAAAGAGCCACAGGACAAGCTGGAAATGCTCTCCCAACCTCTGTTATCAGAAGTAGTTCTGGAACTTAGGGAGGGAGAATATAAGTACTGTACAAGAAAGGTCCACCTCTCTACTAAAAAAAGAGAGGAGGAGGGAAGAAAATATAAAAAAATAAAATAGTTTGTCAGAGGTCTATGTAGCACCTTCCTTTTTTCATTTCCTCTATACATTCTATTCTAGCCCAGCAATTTTTAAGAATGGAGCAGCAGGACTGACCAACTGGCATGTATTACTCAGAATTTCTCTAACTATAGGGACAACAATATTGTTAATATAATACTAAATAAATACCATGAAGTTCAAGCTTAGAGAACAATTTATTGGACTGGATTTAATATCAGCTTGTTCATTACTTTTTAAGATCTAAAAAGTCTTAACTGAATGCCTTTTAATAACAAAGATTAACATAATGGCATTCTTCCTAGCAAAATTGCAAGCACAGAGGAAGCTCTTTCAGGAGCTGAATGCCACCACCTAAAACTTGAACAGCAAAAGGAGAAAGAGATAGCTATCAGAGAGATAAGAAGCCAAGCATTCACATTCATACTGAGATCTGAATATCTGCCAATTAAATGCTTTTTGCAACCCTAAAGTAGGGGACAATTATTTAAGACCACATCCAGTCTAGCTGCACAAATCCTGTATATGGAAACATCCAGCTTACTTTAGTATTAATATTGGTACACCTGAGAGAATTAACACTCTAACTCACTGCCCTAGTCCTTTTACATTTATGGCAATACAAATTGATGTGCAATGCACACACTGCATTCTCAGTTTCAAGCTACGAAAGTCTACTCAGCAGATTTTAAGAGAAGAAAACATAAGGCAGCTGCCACGACGCAGAAGAGATTCACAGTGATTTAACTATACTATCTGAAAGCATTTCTAAGACACAGCAAGCTATACGTTAAAATTTATTATTTTATCTATTATAACTAGTTTACTTTTTCATGATGTTACCAGCCAAAAAAAATCAAATTACAATTAGCCACAGCAGTTTTCCTTTCTCCAAAATAAACCCCAAAATATCACAAACAAAATGCAAAACACAAGCCACAGAAACCTTGGGATCCAAAGCTTCATGAAACATGAAAAAATATTTAAGAGTCACTTGGCTTTCCTTAATAATAAAAAAGTGGTATTACCTCTGTTAATATTAGCACTAGTTCTGCAATAAGTCAAGTATATGACACAGCACTTAATACTACTTTGATTGCCAGTTTAATTAAATTCTTATATTATTTCAATAAAAGCTGCAGATTACACCTGCCTCAACAAAGAAACCTGCCAAGTGAACAAAACATTATCTACTAACTGAAATTACATATGATACTAAATGTCCAGAAAATAGGACCCTGTATTCCCAAAACAGATTTTAAAGGATGCCACTGGTGCACTTTACTCCAAAGTAAAATCGCTGGGCAAATAAATCAGATTTAAAAGATATACAGCAATATACATTTCCCATGTACCTATAAGAAAAGGTCCAAAACTAACATGTATCCCTGTCCACTTACATAGTTTAAAATTTTATTTATCTGTATAAGCAAAGAGACAACAGGACACTAATACACAAGAAGAAAGGTCAGAGGTGCAGTCATTTTCTCTTGTAATAGTATTAACATATATAACATACAATTATTCACAGAAGTTTTGGAAATCAAAGTATATGACATGAAACATAAGTAAAGACATAGAAGGGGGGGAAGAAAAAAAGACAGATTCAAGTGACAAAAGTAGCAAGGAAAAAGACTATGATGCAGAAATATGAGACAGGGCTCTTTGAATTCAAAGACAATAATGAGCTTTAGCTTGATGAGGAAAGTAGCAGCCAGACTACTGAAAAATCATAGCAGCTATATTTTGAACAGATTGCAGAGATAGGAATATCAGCAGAGTGAGAAGGTACTTGAAGTACTCCAGATGGCAGATACAGAAACTTCATTTGCAAAGACAGAAAAAGAAAATGTGGTCTTGAAAATGTTATTTGGACAAGGAAGAAAGAGTGTATGAATAAAACATGACTGTAGACTCAAGGACAAGAAGAAAAAGAAAGGGCTGCTCCCAAACAAATGCCCTCCCTGGGTGAGGGAGGATTACAACACTGTCAGCAGCATAGCAAATGGCAGGCAAATGAGTTAAATTTGAGAGAGAAAATAAAGAGCTATGAAACATTCAAAATTTTTATGATGATATAAAACTCTTAAAGGAAATGCAGGACTGAATGAAGATGCACAAAGAGCTATGAAACTCTACAAAGAAATACAGCAACCTAAACATAGGAGATGCATAGATTTCTATGCATGTTGCACACCTTGGGATTAGTGGGAAGAGGGTACAGAAGTGGGAAGATGATTGCAGCAAGCAGCACCACAAAGGCAGGAGAGGGTCAAGATTGTGACAACCAGGCAAGTTTCCCTACATCATACATCCTCTCATTCCCACAAACCTAAAGCAGCTTAGTTACATGTTTTATTAAAAGCCCAACTACACTTTGGAAATGTAAGTAATTTTTTAATTGTATTATTGTACCACCTGACCGATGCACAATAGCAACTACTTTCAATTACAATTTCTGTGGTGATTTAAAAGCAAGACCGTATTTTATTTAAACTAAAATTTGTGTCCTAACTACATGCTTCAATCAGTGTGGAGTTACTGAAAAATACAGACAGCCAGAAAGAAAATAGTCTAATACCCTCTACTTGTAATTGCCTGAAAAGACTAAACTTGTTAAGTGACATCGAGGGGAAAAAAAAGTCCCCTTGTGTTTCAGTAAGATTTTCTTAAAAGAAAAATAACAACAACTGTGCTTTAAAGGAGTAATTAAAAGAGATTTTTAAAAAAATAGAAGAACAAGCCCTACAACAAACACTAAGATGTCAGAAGAATCTTAACATATTTCCCTGAAGAAGTAGCCCTCCCTGTGTTTGCTTGGTATCTTAATTTGCCTTTGGTTTCAAAACCCTAGGCTTGCCAAGAGCTATTCCTTTCAAAACCTCAGGAATTCCATTACTAGTTTTAAGCTAAATTAAAGGAAAATAGAAGCATTCAACGCATGGCAAAAGTATGCACAAAGTGTCTGTTGATACTCATAAATAGACTGAAAAATTTAGCCATGTCTGAAGGATAACTGCTGCATAGTCAACTCGTGCTCTGCCCTGCTGCTAAGGNCCATGTCTGAAGGATAACTGCTGCATAGTCAACTCAGTTGTGCTCTGCCCTGCTGCTAAGCAAAAAGCTACTGCTGTCAGTTTAGAAAAACTCAGCATAAGATTGATACATTGCTACCGAGATCGAACACAGCACCAGATCATTCATTTCTCACTTCAAGTTTAAATATAAACTAAAGTTTGCATTTCTACAGGAGAAAAAGAGGAAATAGTGAGAGCTCCCTCCTTAGAGCAACTGCTTCTACATCTCCATTAAGGAAAACTGTCTCACTGTCCTAAGGCATGGCAAAACCGGTCAATTCTCCACCCTGTCAAACATCTTGCAAGTAATAAAATAGACATTTCATCTCAGAAATTTGTCTAGTATTGTGCTGATAAATATCTTTCCAATGTCCACACAATTGGGTCTCTTCCAAATCATGGTATTTTATGATTCCTAGCAAGCAGCATAACTACAATCACATTTGCCCAATAAATAATGGTAAGAGTGAAATGCCCCCACCTGCACGTTGTGCCAGGTATCATATTCTAACAGAAGAAGGTAATATCCCTGTGCAAAGCATTTAAGAAAATCTTCATGAAAGACAAATGCTTCACCTGTGTCAAGGTGTGCAATCCCAGCAGATAAGAACTACTATGCAGTTTAACTTCCTTGGCAGCATGACAAGAGAACAGTGAAAATATCAACACACTACTTTAAACTGCAGCTCTCACAAGAGAGCAAAGATCTTGCATTAGAAACACAGGAATCCAAGTATATGGGATAGAGAGTTTATTTTACCCCTGGAAAGGCAGGAAATTAAGGCAACTTTTCACCACTGAGTCAGCAGCACCCAGTGTGGTTCAGGGGTTTACAGTAACCATCACCACTGTGTGAACGACAGCAGCAGCATCTCAACCCTGCCAGGACCAAAATCACTATGCAGAAAAGCCAAGGAAAAGAGTCAGTTCTTCAGACTGACAACATGGGGTTCCAGTCTATCCTGACTTGGGCACACACACAGGAAAACTATCAATATCTCAGATATGCCAACTGCCTTACAGTACTTTACATTTGCTACAAGCACAGACAATTAATATGGTATTTGTGAATTAGGTTTTTCACAACAGAAAAGTAACAAACACATGTACAAGAAAAAGCTGAATAGCAAGATATACTTGAGTGCCTTTTCCATAAGATACACGTTTATCATAAATAAAGGAAAGAAAAAGGAAAAGCTCAAAACCTACATTTGGGGTATTTTTTTAGATCCTGGTCCAAAAATGTACCAACACAGAGGTGCTTCTATCAACAGCCAAAACAGAACCTAAACTTCTATTTTTAAAAAAAGAACAAAAAACAAAAACAGCTCTGTGAGAACAAACAGCAGGTCTAGTTCTAGAAGCTGAAGTACATAAAGGCCATCCAGCATGGTCAGGTATGATTGCAATGACACACAACACGATGATTTTACACATGCAATATCTGAGAGAAACACATTGCCTAACACAGATACTAGTATTACTTTGTTGACTGAGATTCAAGCAAAAAATTCAGGGATTACCCTGGACCACCTGAGAAGTCTGACAGATTACATATCACTCCTGTTACACAGAGCTTTTNACATTTGGGGTATTTTTTTAGATCCTGGTCCAAAAATGTACCAACACAGAGGTGTTTCTATCAACAGCCAAAACAGAACCTAAACATCTATTTTAAAAAAAGAACAAAAAACAAAAACAGTTCTGTGAGAACAAACAGCAGGTCTAGTTCTAGAAGCTGAAGTACATAAAGGCCATCCAGCATGGTCAGGTATGATTGCAATGACACGCAACACAATGATTTTACACTTGCAATATCTGACAGAAACATACTGCCTAACACAGATACTGGTATTACTCTATTGATTGAGATTCAGGCAAAAACTTCAGGGATTACCCTGAACCACCTGAGAAGTCAGTGATAGATTACACGTCACTTCTGTTACACAGAGNGGTCAGGTATGATTGCAATGACACACAACACGATGATTTTACACATGCAATATCTGAGAGAAACACATTGCCTAACACAGATACTAGTATTACTTTGTTGACTGAGATTCAAGCAAAAAATTCAGGGATTACCCTGGACCACCTGAGAAGTCTGACAGATTACATATCACTCCTGTTACACAGAGCTTTTCCTCTCACTACCCCACATATGGATGTAAAAGCATCTTAGAAGAAGAACAAAATAAAACATGAAATTAAAGTACTATAAGACATGAGAGGGAAACAGTCAGTAATCACAATGCCATTTCCCCTAATTAGAAAAGAATGGATTTAGTCAGTCCCAAGCATGCAATAATCATGAAATTTTATTGTATGAACATCAGAAATAAGTTATTAGTTCTTTTTATTTAAGCCAAGAGGTAATTATTTCTGCAGTCATTTAAAGCTTGAGGGGAAAACTGAAATTGTGGAGAATCCCATGGTTGCAGGAAGAGGGAACTCAATAAAGACTGAACTAAATTCGCCATCATGATTGTTGCCACCCTGACAGATGCAGTGAAGATGAAGCTTTGAAAAGTACACTACAGTTGCAGAATACAAGACATACATACTCAGACATTTGTATGCCCACATACTCACACAAGAAAGAACCATACATCTGTTTATCACCAGTTCAAGTTTAAAAAGAATCATCACATCTAGCACTGATTACACAGAAAGGCCAACAAGAAAAGATGATGCTTAAGAGTGAAAAACTGAAAGTCTGTAAGAACTGCTGTTCTACGACTCATACACAACCAAAACAGCATCCGCATGCCCTACATGAAATTAAACATCTCTGGACAGCAGTTTTCAGCCAACAGTTCCTAAAATCGTTTTGATAAAAAACCAGTAGCAGACAAAAATAAAAGCCGTTAAATTTTTACAGAAAATGTTACTTCAGAGCTGCAGATAGGTCATCTCTTCCAGCAGTAGCTACTGCCGAGTTACTCATCACCACTGAGCAAAGAGAGATTACCACCCATACAGACTTGCAACAGAGTGAATCATGTAAGAGCACACGAATCCCACTTTGGGAAAAATTAATCAAGGTAACTGACCAGTGAAGATAG
This sequence comes from Chaetops frenatus, assembly GCA_013400775.1. Taxonomy (NCBI): domain Eukaryota; kingdom Metazoa; phylum Chordata; class Aves; order Passeriformes; family Picathartidae; genus Chaetops; species Chaetops frenatus. The sequence continues at coordinate 67,844 of VZTR01020096.1, read as the reverse complement.
GCTGAGCTAATACTGTCCATTAACGGCTGATTATGCCTAAAGCATGTAACACTGCATATGGCTTCTCTGGTGGAAAGGATTATTACGCACGGTAATCTATGCAGAGAAGGTGAAACAAATGGATAGGGGACACTGTATCTACAACTTTCAAAGATATTAGGGGAGGGAAAAAAAGATAAAAATCAATGCCTATCCATATCCTACATTAACTACAACCTCTGTGATAGGCTNTGCCTCCCCAGAAGCTATGTGAAGCTTTAAAGCGTATCTTATATCAGCCTCATAATTTCATAGACTTGTTCTGACTTTTTATCTACNCACTGTATCTACAACTTTCAAAGATATTAGGGGAGGGAAAAAAAGATAAAAATCAATGCCTATCCATATACAACCTCTATGATAGGCCGAATAAGATGGATTTTGAAAACCACTAATCGTTATAGCTAGTTAGGAAGAGAAGTCACAGACTGCCTCCCCAGAAGCTATGTGAAGCTTTAAAGCGTATCTTATATCAGCCTCATAATTTCATAGACTTGTTCTGACTTTTTATCTACTTGTTACTGCAAAATACCCTGCCATTTTTAGTGGACACTCTGATCACTAACTTTACTTACTTAATTCTTTTAAAATTAAAACTTCAATATATGTGCAAAACAAATTCATTTGTGCAGTAATTTGATGAACACCAGTTGTATGAAACAATAGGTACCAAATAAATTTTTTTTAATTAGTTACTATACAAAAGGCCAGATTCTTCCCTCAAAATCCCTTCAAAGCACAGAATTAAATCAGACACACACTACCCTGGTTTAAGGGGTCTTAGATGTAAATATTCCCCTGAACCATAACCAAACAATGTCTTCAAACCCTTAATGCTGTACCATCTTAACTTCACAGAATTAGGCCAGTATCAAATATACTTTAAACTGGCATCATGTGCCACTGTCACCAAAAGAAACAGACACACCCTGCTCCCCTTACTGCTTGCTTCCACCCCCATCTCTGCGCCAGCACAAATGTTTGTGCAGCAAACTGATCCAGCTCAACGCGAACCCTTCCCTGCCTGCCCCTCCCCCAGGTTAGTTCAATCCTCAGCCCAGCTCACCACATAACCATACAAGTATTTGCCTGCACAAAGGAGGAAGCAGCAGAGCAGGGTGGAAGCAAACAGGACCGTGTTTTTCGATGGTGGAGCTGGTCTATGCCAGCTGTATGCCAATGCAAAGCAGGAGTAGGTCGAAGGCTGGAGTCCTGCAACACCAACCTCACAGATCCAGGCCTACAGGCTGCCACTCTTGCCCTTCCTCTCTGGGATCCCACCCCTTCGCTCACACAGCTACTGACAGGTATGCAACTGCCAGGTGAGTTGGTTCAGGGTGCCAAGACAACTGAAAACTAACTCTACCAAGAAAAAAAAAAAGTTGCTAATTTTTTAGCCAGTACAGGTTCCCGAACTAGTTCCAGTGCAATCTGTACCAGCACAAGGAAGGAAGAGAAGGATGGATGGTGGGAAGGTGGGAGGTCCAATTTTGATCAGCTTGGGATGCTGTGGAAACACTCAGACACAGCCACATTTTAAATTTCAGCTGTGGTGCACAGCTGAATGTGATGTGAATGTTATTTTAATCCATTTTTTCCCAAGATTAAACCTTATTCCAATCTTTGCAGGAACCTAAGCAGCTATAGTCTACTTGGGCACAAGAAGCAAGAAGTGAGGCCAGTTCACTACATTAACACTTTCACCCTTCATATTCAATAAAACAAAGAGAGAGCATTAGTTTCTATAACTTAATGATAGTTTTACCAGATAATTGTTTTAAACATCACTGATTAAACGACCTCAGATATCTGCATAAGAAGAACATACATGGAATAAAACCATTGCAGCCATATTAAGTATTATCTTAACTATAGTTTAGTACTTACAAGGAATTTAAATGGTTCTGGTGATTAAAGTTGTCCAGCAAACCTCTCTACTCAGGAGTGAATTTCATCCATTACTTTAAAAGTTTTTTTGCTTAAACTAAAGGTCTCAATGATCAAAAAAATGAACAAAATTAATTTCAATGAGGTGCCTAATAAATTAATATCAATCAGATGCCTAATAAACATGGATGTAGCTACTTTCAAGCTAACCTTTGAACATCATGAGTAGGAGTGCAGACTGTTAGCAATCTTTTTAAACTATAAACAATGGGATTTATTACTGAATTGTTAAATTTAGCAGAGAACTATTTCCATGCAGAGTAAATGTATTTTTATGTTCATCCAGTTAAAGAAAAGAAATATTATCATATCAATTCAAAAGATGAGACAAATCAACATTACAGTTCAAGAACTGAAGTGCAGAATCAGATGCATGTTTCTGAAAAGCAGTCTTCCCAAGTGCCATATTTTATATTTTCCCACTTAAAGAAACTCGCAAAGCTAGACTCTTCCACAAACTACCACCTGCCTACAGCAGCATTTTAAGACAACTGATCTTCTCTTTAACAGAAATTTCTTGTGTGACGAAAAAGTGTTCCAAAATACCCTGCCTATAAAAACTACACATAAGTGAGAACAGTTTATTTTGACTACAATTCACCACCAACACTTGAGACAAAACACTGAACTGGAAAGTAAGCAAAACCCCATTTAACCATATATTCATACAACTGCTGGCACACATATTTCAATAAGCATTTTCAAAGCATTCTTGACATGGAAGCAAATGAACTCAGGGAATCTCAGTCAAGGAATAAGGTTCTTACTTTCTTTCCCTTTAGAGTGGAGTTAGCAGTACTTGGACCTNTTCACCACCAACACTTGAGACAAAACACTGAACTGGAAAGTGAGCAAAACCCTATTTAACCATATATTCATACAACCGCTGGCACACATATTTCAATAAGCATTTTCAAAGCATTCTTGACATGGAATCAAATAAACTCAGGGAATCTCAATCCAGGAGTAAGGTTCTTAGTTTCTTGCCCTTTAGAGTGGAGTTAGCAGTACTTGGACCTGAACTGGTGATTTATGCTAATACAGGTTTCTTTTCAAGCAGGCATAGACAGGTGTGCTGTTCAAATGCACTTGCTAACCAAGGAAAACAGACAATGAATTCCCCTGGCAGTTCTGCTGATTTCAACAAAAAAAAACCAGAATGCTTATTGGATCTGAACCCGTGTATCTTAATACCAAGCCAACAGAGCAATAAATCTTTAAAAATTAGTTTTTCATTTCACTAAATACAAATATACTGTAGAATTAGCAGAACTGATTTAATCACGGGTTCATGATATGGAATTACTGCTAATGTTAACACCATTAAAGACTTATTCAGAGAACACTTTTTGCTCATTACAATAAACATCACTTCTGTCACTAGGCCTTAAAGTTAAAAAAAAAAATTCCACGAATATTGAAGTCACAAGTAAAACGCTTGTTAAAAATATTAATATCAAACCACAGTGGGCAACTTTTTCAACACTTACTAAAATCTATCCTAATTTCTACACTATTTCGTCATTCCAATACCAGTATTAC
>VZTR01020096.1:52145-63414 GCA_013400775.1 Chaetops frenatus | reverse complement strand
TCAATCAGATGCCTAATAAACATGGATGTAGCTACTTTCAAGCTAACCTTTGAACATCATGAGTAGGAGTGCAGACTGTTAGCAATCTTTTTAAACTATAAACAATGGGATTTATTACTGAATTGTTAAATTTAGCAGAGAACTATTTCCATGCAAAGTAAATGTATTTTTATGTTCATCCAGTTAAAGAAAAGAAAAGAAATATAATCATATCAATTCAAAAGATAAGACGAATCAACATTACAGTTCAAGAACCGAAGTGCAGAATTAGATGCATGTTTCTGAAAAGCAGTCTTCCCAAGTGCCGTATTTTATATTTTCCCACTTAATGAAACTCACAAAGCTAGATTCTTCACAAACTACCACCTGCCTACAGCAGCATTTTAAGACAACTGATTTTCTCTTTAACAGAAATTTCTTGTGTGACGAAAAAGTGTTCCAAAATACCCTGCCTATAAAAACTACACATAAGTGAGAACAGTTTATTTTGACTACAATTCACCACCAACACTTGAGACAAAACACTGAACTGGAAAGTAAGCAAAACCCCATTTAACCATATATTCATACAACTGCTGGCACACATATTTCAATAAGCATTTTAAGCATTCTTGACATGGAAGCAAATGAACTCAGGGAATCTCAGTCAAGGAATAAGGTTCTTACTTTCTTTCCCTTTAGAGTGGAGTTAGCAGTACTTGGACCTGAACTGGTGATTTATACTGATACAGGTTTCTTTTCAAGCAGGCATACACAGGTGTGCTGTTCAAATGCACTTGCTAACCAAGGAAAACAGACAATGAATTCCCCTGGCAGTTCTGCTGATTTCAACAAAAAAAAACCAGAATGCTTATTGGATCTGAACCCGTGTATCTTAATACCAAGCCAACAGAGCAATAAATCTTTAAAAATTAGTTTTTCATTTCACTAAATACAAATATACTGTAGAATTAGCAGAACTGATTTAATCACGGGTTCATGATATGGAATTACTGCTAATGTTAACACCATTAAAGACTTATTCAGAGAACACTTTTTGCTCATTACAATAAACATCACTTCTGTCACTAGGCCTTAAAGTTAAAAAAAAAAATTCCACGAATATTGAAGTCACAAGTAAAACGCTTGTTAAAAATATTAATATCAAACCACAGTTGGCAACTTTTTCAACACTTACTAAAATCTATCCTAATTTCTACACTATTTCGTCATTCCAATACCAGTATTACTTCCAACTCACAGTACAGCAACATTCCTAGTGATTTCTAACCATTATTATCACATCTTATGCAATGACTTCAAACAAGATGCAGTGACCTGGAAGATGCAAAAACACACATTCTTCTTCAAAAATTTCAAGTTTAGATAAGCACTCAAACCAGATCAGCCCTGAGACACCTTCTGACGTCTGCCTGTCTTCAGATCTATCCTTGCTACATTTACGTCTAGCGATATGCCACAGGAAGGGCAGTTTAAAATGACGAGGAAGTGAGCTAGGTATCGCTTTCATTCACACACAGCACCACTTGGAAGAGCCTGCAGGACCCCCTTCCCCTGGCAGGCTCTGTCTGCGGGTCCCAGCCCACTGACCAACAGAGCTCTCAATTAGTCTCAGGACTCCCACCTCGAAAGCCCCATGGGTTTGCTCAACGACGTGGAAGAGCAAACGCACTTGTCTTGGCAGGCATGTGACAGACGCAGCTGACCTAGAGGAAGGTGCGTGACAAGTGGCACGAGATGAGGCACAACCATCAGACACGCCGAGCACCGTGGAGGCAGTCAGGCAGCCAGGACCGCTCCCCGCGCCAGACCTGCCTCCAACACAGCCACAGCAGGGACAAATTTATCGCCTCGTCTTTTGTTTCTAAACTCGCACTCCGCTCGTCCACCCCCGCTCCCGCCCCAGCCCCAGAGTAAGGCAGCGAACCCCCTCCGTCCCCGGCCTTCCCCGCCCAGAAACAGCCCCGGAACGGAGCCCCCCCGTGCCCGTGGGGGCCCAGCCGCCACCAAGCTCCCGCGCCCGGAGCCACGGGGAAGGAGAAGCAGGTCCTACCGCGGGGCACGTCCCAGGCCGGCTCCCGTGGGAGGAGGCCACACAAGGGGCTGCTCCGGGGCCCGGGAGGCTCCGCTGCCGCCCCTCTCCCAGCGGAGCCGGCTAGGCACCCCGCGGGAAGAAGCCGGGGGAGGGGGCGAGGACCAGCACCCACCNCCCCCCCGGGGCGAGGAGCCCGGCGCTGGCCGCCGGGCCGGGCCGCCTGTGACGGGCGAGACGGCGGCCCCACGTCGAGCCGGGGCACGGCTGCGCCTCCGACCGCGGCAGCGACAGGGCCGCGCTCTGGGCCGGACCCTACCGGCTCCGCTTNTCTGTTTGCTGTTACTTTGGAAGCACTCAGTGTCACGGTGTTACTTTAGGCGCTGCCCCGGTGACTCCTCACCTACAGCCGTCGGAGTTGGGCTGTGTTCGTAAGGTTGCACTACATGCGACTCAACGCAAAGGCGGGCGCTGTGCACATTAAAAACAAAGATACAGCACAATTAATGTGGGAAACAAGAACCAGAGGAGGTGGCACACCTTGCAGGTTTGTGGAAACGCTTAACACTGCTGTTAGCCAATGCAAAAAAACCTACACGTTTGTTTTGCTCTCGCTACCTCCGTGTCACCGTGTCTGTTCTCTCTTTACAGACCAATACGTCTGCCAGGTCTTGGGCCAGAGGACACTGTGATTACAGCTAATCGTGAATGTGTAGGTTTTGTCCCAACATACACAGAAGCACACTGCTCACAGAGCAGCCAGGAGCCTGCATAAAATTCAGCTTTGTCTCTTCTTGTTATCCACCTGCTTTGGCTGTAATCTAACTTCTGAACTCTTCACCAAACAATGCCTTGCACCAAGTTGCTTCATAGAACAGGTCTGTCTGTGTCTGACTTTCTCAGGGGTTGTGCAACTCCTCTATTGACTCTGTTTCAGTTACCTCATGATAAGGAAAATAGAAAATCTTGCTCTCACAGTTGCTCACTTTCTTCCCTTCCCTTCCCTGGAGAGTTACTGATTANTGTGAGGAAATCTGACTCAAGAATATAAACTTTTCAGAAGGCTTTCAAAAACAGGGCAACACTCACTTTCTTCCCTTTCCTTCCCTGGACAGTTACTGATTTGTAGCAGAAATGTCAAAAGTAAATGGATCACAGTACTCCACTATACCAACATTCATTTAATCTGTCTGTTGTGTGAGAGCTGAAAAAGCTGAAGTCCATGCAGAAATTTTCTTCAGATGGGCATGCTGGAAAGGTGATAATACCTAGAAGGAAGAGGGTAGAGAGAGCACAGCTGTGGTTTAGCATTTGTACCACAGTAGCTGTTGGCTCCTGTGCATGTGAGTCTGGACCCAGAGGACTAGATGGATACAGCAGAGTAAATGGGGTTTTCCTATATCTGAGTCATGTAATAGGTGAAGTCATGTAGCAAATGCTGTCATCTAGCATTCAGTATGTGCTTGTATGCCATAAATATAACATGCCAATTGGCTACAAAGCAATAGGTTGTTCTTAAGAGAAACATCTGGAGGCTTCCTTGTGACCTTCAGGTCACAGGACTGGCCTTAGAGTCTGTTCAGATGCAGTTCTTTATCCCGATCTGTGAATGCACATTCAACTAAGTATTGTGCCTTGCAATTTTTCCTTAGTCTTTTTATCAGTGTCTGAATGAGCAAGGAACAAAGTTTCAACATGTCTCTTCTTCTGGGTCATTTATGTATTTTCTTCTCCCCCTAGCTCTCACCACACCTTCACCAGATCATATTAATTGCTCCACTTAAATTATGTCAGGATTTGTATTAAATTAGGATAGCAGCGCATCTCTTTGACAGTCAAGTTCAACACCTTCATCAAAGGTGAAGTGCTGTGTTCATTCATGTGTGAAATTGCTCATCCTTACTGCTTACCTGAGTATTACCTTACCCAGCTCACCTAGATTTACAGACAGACCAATTCAGTATTTAGATACTCTAGCTTTACTGCACTTTGTGGATGTTACAGATCTTTCTCCGAGGGATTTTCTTGCTTCTTGAGACCTTGCTTTGTTGCATTCCTGCTGGGAATTTCTGTTCTGTTGTTGTTCCTTCTCTTTCTCCCTACATAGATGTTTTGGATCCATGACATATTTGTTGCTGCTCATACCTAAATTAATTTCTGTCATCCCTAGGTGAGATTATTGCAGCTCTGTCCAGATGCTGCATCAATTACAAGTCTTTAAAAAATTACTGCTTACAGACTTTTGTAAATCATGAACTTTTATTGCTTTAAGTCCTTTGATGGCATCTTCATTTCTATTACATCTAGCTAAACTTTCTTTATGTCAACTTTGAAGTCAAAAACCTTCTGTGTTGCTTCACTATAACTCACATTCTCTCTTTTTAAAAATTAGATGCTGCTACCATCTTTAGAGCTTTTCCCTAAATGTTTCACCCCTAGATAAAATTTGTAAAATTATTATTTTAGTAACTGAACTTTTCAAATTGTTTGCTTCAGCATTTTTTATATGGTGTTATACAACCACTACAGGTTGTGCTAAATATATGGCTTTTCTGAGGCAACAGAAGTAACCATATATTTAATCATTCCCTTGATTCATAGATGGTTTACCAAATTAAATAGTCATTTCAAAGGTGTTGAATTTTAGTACTATATAGAATTTTCTCCTTTATTAATAACAAAACTTTCACTCCAAACGAAAATTTTCAGAGTTTAACACCTCCTTTTTATTTAAAAATTAGGTCATGTAAGTATTTTGGAAAGATCTTTAGTATTTTAAGAGGAAATAAATTTGAACTGCATCAGATATGCAGTAGATTGTATTTCCAGAAGTTCTTATTGTGCTGTCCTAATGTATTTCAGTGTTGATTCATAAACCACTCTTGTTCTGGCTCCTGGATCTTACAAGATGATACCAACAGGTTTTGGTGGCTTTTGTAATGAAATTTGGACTCTGCAGGTGAAGTGCTTTTGCCTTTGGCCTGTGCTGATTTAGGCAGTATTCAATTCTGTAAGCAGGAGCACAGTACAGTCACATACACTTTAACAGCAGATTTTTTCCACTATACTGAGCACTGGTGAGGCCACACCTGGAGTCCTGTGCCAGTTCTGGGCCCCTCACTGCAAGAAAGGCATTGAGGTGCTGGAGCATGTCCAGAGAAGGGCTATGGATCTGGGCAGTAGTCTAGAGGGTGAGTCATGGGAGGAGCAGCTGGGGGAGCTGAGGTTGGTTTAGCCTGGAAAAAAAGGAGGCTCAGGGGAGACCTTATTTTTCTCTACAGCTAACTGAAAAGAGGTTGTAGTAAGGTGAGGGTCATCCTCTTTTCCCATGCAACTGGCAACAGGACAAGAGGAAATGGCCCCAAGCTCTACCAGGGGAGGTTCAGGTTGGACATCAGGAAGAATTTCTTCATGGAAAGGGTTGCTAAGCATTGGAGTGGACTGGCAGGGGAAGATGGTGGAGTCGCCATTGCTGGAGATGTTCAACAAGTGACTGCATTCTGCTACGGTCTAGTTGACAAGGTGGTGATTGGTTACAGGTTGGACTCAGTGATCTTAGAGGTCTTTTCCAACCTAATTGAGTCTGTGATTTATCTGATTAAAATGGTGCTTTCTTAGTTATTTTGTATCCTTTCTTAATATCTAGAGCTGATGAAGAGAGGACTCTTGGGGAATAGAACACCAAATTCTGCATTCTGTTTCTGCAATTTCTTTTCATATGCTGTTCAGAGATTCGTGGCAACAAACTTCTCAAGGGCATGACATGGAGGCTTATATCTCTTTTTTTCAAGAACTTTGGAACCTTTTGCATTTCACTGTCTTCTCATCAGAGAAGACTTTTCTGACTGGTATGAGATATGTCTATACCAGCATGAAGCCTGGATGTGTTTTTGGAGATGAATATGAGCTCAGATCCTTAATGTTTCAACTATAACTTCAACTCTTGCAGTAAACATAGGAGAGTATACACTTTCTCTTAAAAATAAAATCATAGCAACAGCCTCATGACAAATCATAGAACTTTGCAGTCACTTTGTTTTGTAATACAGAAGGCCTTTGATATTCCTGTAGGCACCACCTAACGTAGCTATAGGTGAGGACTCTACTATAAACACTGTCTTTCCTGGTTTATGACTGCAGTGAAAACATGTTTCTGGTTGAAATGCAGAAGCTTGTGTGCTTTCTCTGCTATAGGAGACTACCTACAGTAATTGTATTCTGACCCACATTTTCCAAAATCCATTTGACACTAAAAAACCCTTTCTTTTTAAAAATAAAAACCCAAAAAATTCATACTGTGACAACACTTCAGAAGATGGAAAACAGATTTACAAAGACAGAGAGTTGGACTTAATGTGCTAGCTGAACAGAATAATGCCAGTCACGTCACATTCTACATCCCCTTGTGTGGTGGCATGTTAAGTAGAATAACCCTTTGTATATCACATCAAGATGTTTTTTGGGGGTTTTTTTACAACCAAACATACCCCCTACATACAGTAAGGACCATACAGCAGCTACTTATGGCCAGATCCTGCTCTTCTTATGAAAGCACACCTCCCCAGGACAGTTTATAGCTGTTTGGTTTTATTCAGAAGGAAGTGCAAGATTGAGATAGTTTAAACCTGTAGTTTACTGTGTCATTGAGTATTGTCATTAGTTGTGATTTCACTTAAATATGAAAAAGAAAGTTCAAATCCAATAGTGAAAAAAGATGCCTTTCAGGTGGATATTTTAATTCATGTAGTGAATTTTTTCCTGAAATGACTGCTGGAATATGACAAACTTTCTGATCTTACAGGGAAACGTGGAGCAGACCTGGTCATTCAGGAATTCTTCTGATGGCTATTTATATTGTAATTTGTTTTTCCTCAGTTTTATAAATGGTTTGTCCTTGTACAAATAAACCACTGACAAGGTTAAAGGATCCATGAGTTCCAAGTAATATTCTATATGAAGGACAGGGTACTTGTACCAGTTGGTCAGTAAACTTTTAAAGATAATACAGTGAGTTGCAAAAATGTGATTTTTAAACTTAGGGTGTCTCTCCTTTGACCTCATTTTAGTCTGAGCTTGCTGTCTGAGATATTATGTAATTTATTCTTAGAGATGCTACATGTTTGGTCCTTTATCATTTGAATACTGAAAGCCTGAAAAACATCATTGTAAGTTAAGCTGCTTTTTGGGCCTTACAGTATATATACTAATTCAGTTCTTCTCACAAGTTAATGTTTGTGTAACCAAATTGAACCAATTGGTTTCATTTTCATTAAAAAAGGCTGTCATATGCTGTTCCTGTAACTTCTTGGTGATTGTTTCCCTGGAGAACCCTCAGTTTGTTGAATGTATGCACCTCTTTTTCCAGGTAATTAAGCCTGCAATGAATAAGTGGGATATAAACCTAATTAAGGGCCTCAGAACTGTGTACAGTTGACCATGTACTATGTACAAAACAGTGTCCAAAGAATACCATCACAATAGCAGACTTCTAAAAATTAGAAAACTTGTGCAGCTGTGTTTTTGACTTCCTTGTGGGCACCAGGTATGATAGAATTAGGTTGCCTATTATACAGCATTTTTTTATTTTGCACCTTTTGGGGGACAGAATAGAGGCCTCCCACAGGAGGAAACAGCTGGTTATTCTAAATCTCTGCATGCAGCAAGTGCCCTTTGCCTTATTCATTTAATGAGTAAATACTTAGATATTCTTAGGGCATTTGTCATTGTGTGAGTTGATACTTCATCAGCATTAGTAGAATTATTTCTGTGCTGCTTTTGCAAGAGAAGCCATAAAGTTTCATTTTGCTTACAATGAAATGTGGGTTAGGTCTGCAGCATTTCTTGGTACTGCACAGCTCAGATTTGTGGCAGTTAACATTGAAGAACCTTGGTGGTGAGTGAATTCAATTGCATCTAGTTCTCTGTCCAGGTTTCCTATGTGGTATGTGATGGAAGCAAGTGGACAAACAGGATCACTTGGGATCCACTCTGAAAAAGATGCTGACTAAACTTTTCACTGTGAAATGATATTTATGTGACTGCAGTCACAGTGACTGGGGAATAGTGACAAGTAATCTTGACAGATGCTGGGCTTGTGTCAGTTGTGTCCCATGAGTCAGTATTACAACTGCTATTGGAAAACTTGTGGGTGGGCTGTGCACCTTTGCCTCAGCCACGACAGTGCTAATTCAGGGGTGATCAGTTAGGTCCACACTGTGAGTTCATAACCACGACACTGACAAACACTCTGTTTTGCCAACACAGCAAGTGTTTCAGTGTTTCAGTGCAGAGGCAGAACAGGCAGGCAAGTACAGGTGCAAAACTGAAAAGTGTGTACCTTAAAATCTTCAAAATAACAGAGGTGGAAGGAGCTGCTTTCTCCCTTTGGAGTTCATGTCAGTGAACTTTTTTTTGCTAGATACCTAAAGGGGCCCTTTTATGCAGAATGTGCATATTCAAGGCTAGGAGAAGCCATCCTGTCCTTTATCCTGTAGTTCAGTGATTAGAAAGCCTGAAATTCGCTTGTGGGGGATGTGGGTTTCATTTCATCCTCTATCTGTGAACTTATAAATTAATATTTTCCAGATACTCAGGGTGTGCTACATCCATCATACAGGTATTACAGCTTCCTTAAGCTCTGAAATCAACCTGCTGAAATAGTTTAATTGATCATCTGGGCTGGACTTTTAGGTGTAGAATTACCTTGCTGGGAGTTACATGTGAAAGTGGTAAGAGATGTTTTGGGAACCTCACTGAAGAAAGAATTTATGGAATGTAAGCACCTCCATAGCTGGAAAACAACTGGATGAGAATTTTTAAGACAGTAATTTTGGATTTAAATGAACATAAGTGTTCATTTTCAGCATCTGAGCCCTCTTATTGGAATAGTCACCAAGACTTGTCTCAGGTCACACAAGCTAACCAGTGACAGAGAGGTGGGGTGAGGCTTTTAGCATACAGACAAATACGTCAGACTGTGGAAAAATCAACATGGGTTTTTGTAGATAGAGGAGCTTTGTCATAATTATGTTCTTTGATGAAATCAACAAACTGATAAACCAGGGTGATACATGCACTGTAGTGATTTCAAAAGAGCCTCTGGCACAGTATCTCAGCAGTGCTGCTAAAGAGCACTAGCTGTCACAGGTTAGGATTGAAGCCTCTCCTGTGAATTAGTAACTAGCTGAAAGAGAAGGGTTAACAAGGTAGCAATAGTCATTTTTTACAATGTGGGAGAGTTAGATTGGACTCCCATAGGGATTCATGCTGGGACCTGCACTGGTTAGCATACTCAGAAATGGTCTTGGAAAGAAACTTGAGTAAAAGCAGCAGCACAGTTTGCTGCTGATGCAAAATCCTGTGCAGTAGTGCACTATGAAGCTGAGAGCAAGGAGTTTCAAAAGGATCTCCTTCTGCTGAACAGCATGGGTGTTAGATTAGAAGTGGAAATTGGGTCTCTAACTGTAAAGTAATGCAGGCAAAACCAACACAGGAAATAAAAGCAAAGCAGTGCATTAGCAGATAGTAAATTGAATGGAATACGGTGGCCTTTTGTTCTGGTTTTCCCTAGCCAATGATTTACAGAAAACTGAATATACATCAAAAAGGATTGTGCTGTGCCTGACCTGTTCTTTCTACCCTTGACAGTTTAGTCCTGGTCATTAAGTCCAGAAGCGAGTTAGAGACACTTGTGTAGTCTGATTGAGTATGGCCATTTAACAGCTAATATAGGACAGAGACACCAGGATGGTCAGGAGGCTGAAAAAAATGGTTTATTGGAGAAGACTGAGAGAACTGATATTGTTCATCCTTAAGAAGGCAGCTACAGAAAGAACTTACTGCTGTTGCCCACATGGGAAAATGTGCCAGATTCTTCTCAGCGGTGCACAGTGATAAGCTGAGAGGGAATGGACACATCCTGCTAAGTTCTGCTTAGATTCAGAGATCTATTTATTTCTTTCTTGCTCCCTTGCTCTCTTTCAGTCTCTCTATCTCTCTTTCTGTTTCTTTCTGCCTTCCTTTCTATCTTGAAGTTGGTCAAATATCCTTAGAAGTTGCCAAGAGAGGCATGTGACCTCCTTCCAGGGAGACACCCAGAGTCTGACCAGACATGTTCCTGGGCAGTCTGGGCTGACTGGCCCCCCTTGAGCAGTAGCCTGTCCCTGGCCTCCAGAGGTCCACTGAGTTCTGGCTTCTTAAGATGGGTTCTTACCACGTGCTTGTGCCCTAACTATACATTATTTCAGATGGCATATTCATGACAGTAGTGGAATATATTTGCTCCAGGTTAACAACTGCATATTAAAACTCAATTCAAGAGCATTGTGGGGCTAAGACCCTCTGGATTTGGCATAAACAAATCAAGGGTCAGCTATGGTACTTTCTCTGTAGTGGCTTGACAAAGTATTAAAATACTTGGTAAAATGTCAAGAAGAGGAGTTGATTGTCAGGGTGCAGCTATAGCAAGAGTCAGTAAATGGTACTGCTGTCCATTCTTAAAGTTTTTGGTTTTTTACTTCCAATGTCTTCTTTTAAAAAATGACATAATTCCTTTGTTAGATGCTGAATGATGGGGAAGAGTTAACCTAGCACAGTATGTGCTGCTGTGTCACATGATGTGTTTGTATAGGTACAGATTCTCTGCATCTGGATGAAAGCTGTCTCCAACAAGAAAGTCAGTAAAAAGGTGTTCTTCACCCTGATATATCTAACTAGAGTCAGTGCTTCTTAGTACTTGAGTTAAGATCTTTGAAAGGTAAGATAGTGCTGTTTGTAGCTGACTGCTTCTGTTCAACACCTGGCATGCATGGCATGAACAAACAATTCAGGCTACAGCAACCCCCAAAACTGCCCATCACTGTTATCTCCTGGAATAAGAACTTCTATTTGTAAGCTGAAGAAACTGCCACAGTTCGGCAATCTTACAACAGTGCATTCACCAGCAATACTTATGGAATAAGCTGAGTCCTATAGTTTTAAAGAGCAAATGTACTTCAACTTAATTACAGTCAGGCCTGAATAAAAATTAAAGGGTTTGCATGTCTGTTAGTCTGTATGTGGGTAGAAAGGCAGTGAGGTTAAGATAATAGTCTCAAAATGTATTCTCAGAAAACATTTAAAACCACAGCAGGGTGTGATTGTATGCAAATAAGTATTTTTGCAATAGCAGATTAAACACCTTATGGAATTTGCATGGAAAACTGCATGCTTGTACTTGATGCAAAGTATGATTAAGCA
>VZTR01020096.1:23775-35272 GCA_013400775.1 Chaetops frenatus | reverse complement strand
CGGGCCACGGACACCTTCCACTAGACCAGGGTGCTCAAAGCCTCATCCAGCCTGGCCTTGGAACGCCCAGCCATGGGGCAGCCACAGCTGCTCTGGCAACCTGTTCCAGCGCCTCACCACCCGCACTGTGAAGATTTTCTTCCCAATACCAATTTTAAATCTATCCTATTTCAGTTTTAAAGCCATTGCCCTCGGCCTGTCGCTACATGGCCTTGCAAAAAGTCCCTCTCCAGCTCTCTTACAGGCCCCCTTAGGTAGTGGAAGTCTGCTCTGAGGTCTCCCCGGAGCCTTCTCCGGGCTGACGCCAGCTATCTCAGAACGAGATTAGCCTGAAGGGATTGTTGATCTGTGGAGTTGCTCCATTCCCCAGCTGCACCCTCTGGTCAGTCCAGCTTTGTCTGTCCCTGTGATGGACTGGAGAACTCGGTGGATCCTCTGCAGAGCTGCAGCCAGACCCTGCCTGCAAACCATTTTCCAGAGCATCCCCCTCCCAACACCACAGGCTCCCCAATGCCTGTCCTGGGACTCCTGCCAGACAAGAAGACAGTGAACAAACATCATGCCTAACCCACTCCCAGAAAGCAAAAATTCCCTACCCTGTTCCTTGTATGAACTAGATTGTGTGAACAGCACTTATCAGCTCTGAAATGTTACAGCTCTTTTTATTAAAGCAAGTTGGCAAGACTGGCAGCTGGGCCAGTCTTTTATAATTGGTCAAGCTCTGTCTTCAAAGAAAGATTCACCACTGTGGAAGACTTTATTCCATGTGATGAACAAGAAGAGGATTGGTGCAGTTCCTGATATAAAGAAACCTTTTCCTCTCATGTGCTCATTACTACTCTACAAATCTCCCTTTGGGAAGGGTGGGCTCAAACATTTCTGCTTTGGTTTTTAAAGACAGAGGTGTAACCAACCTTTGTTAATGTGTCAGAAAGAGAACGGGATTTAAGAGCATCATAAACTATCAGAAGCTATCATACAAACACTGTTAAGACCCCATTTGGAAAAGTGTGCACGTTTCTGTTAAAATAAAATGTAATAAAATGGTTTGGGTTGGAAGGAAGCTTAAAGACCACATAATTCTTGCCCTTCCCCCTGCCATGGGCAGGAGCACGTTCCATAAGACCAGGTTGCTCAGAGCCCCATGCAACCTGGCCTTGAACACTTCCAGGGATGGGGCATCCAGAACTTCTCTGGGCAACCTGTTCCAGTACCTCACCACCCTCATAATGAAAAATTTCTTCTTAATATCTAGTATATTATCTCCTGTTATAGAAAAAAATAACTGAAAGGCAAATATCCAAGAACAGGGCAAATTGGTGTAGAGACCATGTGTCCTAAAGAAGGCCAGAGCCTCTTTAAACACATTATAATGAATAAAGGCAGAGAAAGTATTAACTAGCTGTTGCAAATACCTTAAGGGGTTAAGTACGATGGGAAGGGAAATAACTAGAGAGCGAGCAGTATCAGGACAAAAATCAGATTAACATAATCTAGCCAAGAAGAAACTCAGGCAGCAATTTCCTTTTGTAACCCCTGGCACATGGGAAGAGTAAGATAGACTGTAGGAAGTGCAGGAGCAAACACCCCAGACAGACCCTGTGAGGTTTTAAGATAAATAATGGAAGAAGTTAAACGATGCAGTTGTCTGCTCCAGGACAAGACTGAGCTTCGTATCCCAGGCAGCATTTTCCAGTCTTTCCTGCTCTTTTGCTTTCTTGTGTGGCCTTGCAATGAAGTATGGAAGGCTAAACCACACTCACACCATTCGCAACCTGTTTTACCTATATGGCCAATCATAGCCATATAGGTTGATTGAAAAAGAAATAAATTCATTTTTTAAGCCTGATACAAAGATCTGTTCACCAAAAGAATAGTTAACAGATTTATTATCTGAATATTCACAGGCTTGAATGTTGTTACCGAGATGGAAGCACATTTAAGAAAAGAAGTGGCAGAACTGGAGAAACTGGCACTGGACATGTGCTCTGTGCCAAGTGACATAAAGAAAATAATCTCAAATGGAGAAGTCTTCAAGGCAGTCACTGAATTTCAGAGGCAGATTGTGACAATGGAGGGAAAACCTTTGTTGGAACGTGTGGAATGAGAAGAATCTGCATAACAAGATGACATGGGAGAGACTTGGAAATGGATGGGATTGTTTGAACTAGACCACATTAGGCAGGTTCCTTGTCTACAGCAAAGACCTTGGAACACGCTAAAGAATGCAAGTGCTGAAATCAGCTTCTACTGGCCTGTTTTTGGGAGCTGCTGCACATGATCTGCCACCATGCTGTAACTGTTGAGCCCAGGCTCTATCCAAGTGTGCAGTTTTTTCATGGGTCACTGTTGTACTGGGAAAGAGCCAGGTAGAGAGAGCTGGCTGCTTCTCATGCTTCTCAGAGCTGAGCCCTTCACCTACCAGTTGTCCTCAAATGGCACATGGATACTGGCATACACAACAAAGAACAACTTCCAACTCCAGATTCTCAGCAAAAGTACCAGGTTCCTCAGCATCTTTACCCAGGTTATGTAATTCCAAGATTTAATTCCAAAATTGTGGTTTTTGATTTTCCTTTTTTTTTTTTTAGTTCAAAAGAGGTTACATTTTTATTCTTCCTAAGGGGATTACATAAAATCTCACAGAAGTTGATGTAGCAGAAGTGTCACATAAGACTTTTCTCAAACTTCTTCCAATCCTGGAAAGGACAAACTTAGTGGGGGAAGAGGCCACCTGCTCCAAGGATCAAGTGCAGCTGGAGGTAGCACAAACCTGGCTCCAGCAAGGAATGGTATACCACCATCTCTCTCACTAACCCTGACTGTTTTAACAGACTACTAATTTAATTTGATTTGAATGTGGTTTTGGCAAGTTGTTACTTCTTCCCCTAAATAAAGTGTTTCATTTTTAGAAACCTTCCCTATGTACTCAAGCCCCTCACAGTTAAAAATCTGAGCTAGCTATTGCTGTAATTATAACTAAAAAATAAAAGGAGAGAATGTAGAGGTTTAAGTTTTATTTCCAAATTCTTTTTGAGTAAAAGGCATAGAACTAATTTTAAAATATGATAAATTACTTAACTAAATGGAACAGGCAGGGGATAACTTGGAATTAAGAGAGCACAGTAGGAATCCTACATGACAAAATAAGTTATTTTTCTGAAGTATCATATTGTTACCACTGTTAAATTAACACCAAGAAAATTTTCCTGGACTCCTGCTGAGATGGCAGCCAGCCAGCAGATTGCTCTAATTTTATGGAGAAGTTATACTTACATAGAGAAGCTCAAAATACAGCTTTTTAGAGCTGCTAATAAAACACTGGCCTTCTCTGACTCTTTTTATTCAAGGTGCTTTATGTATGAAAAAAAGAACCCACCAAACAATTTAGACATTATTTTCAACAGTTCCTTCTGCAGGGTTCTGTTGGCCATTGTACACCATTCACCATTTTCAACACCCTTACACTACACGTGTCCAAGAAAGTAGGGGCTATGAACCTACATCTTTTAAAGATTCCAGGCCAAATCACTTTCAGGAAGGTGAGAACTGCAGTTTTAATTACATATAGGCTCTAATTAACTTTTTGAGGTGGGAGCCCAAGTCCCTTACAACTTGACCCATGAATAAGGATTCTGTTTGGCATGAATGGCCTCTGTTTCTATCCCCTCCACTCCCACCAGTGTGGAGTTGTAACACATCCAAGCAGAGTCATATATTTTTTAAGTGAAGCAGTCTGCAGATTGTAAAAGGTGGCAAGGGTAGCTGCCTGTCAAAAGAAGTAAATAGCTAACAGGGAAATGGGACACCAGTGAGCCTCAGAAATCAGTTTTAAGTATAAGAGTAGCCAATCCAAAATGCAGTAACTCCATAGAGCTCACTGCTCCTTTGGATGCCACCCTGTTCCACAGGGGAACCCACCCATCTTCAGAGGAGCTTTAGAGATGCATTCTACTACAGGCAACATTTTATCTACCTGTGTGGACAGTATCTTTTTCCAGTGTCTTTAGCATCAAAGAAAGGTTTCTTTTTTTGAAGTATTTCAGTACCAATGCATCGTATAGGGGAACACCCAGAGGAATTTAAGAGCAGTGCACCCAAAAGGCATTCAGACAATAAACAGAGACTTTTTCATGAGGTGTCAAGGCAAGGAAAAGAATATACAGCTTGTTTATTTTGTGGAAAAGGGGAGTAAGAAGTGACTGCTATCTTCCTAAATTTAGGACAGTTGAGGATTATTACACCTAGTTCTGCTGACAATGCAAACACAATGAGATTATAATTTATGTGGAGTAGAGAGGTTTTTTGATGCCACTAGATGGCAGAAAGAGCTCTTCTTTCTGATCACATCCACACCATTTTGAACGTACCCTAACAGGACACCTAGGGGCCTATCTTTACTATTAAGATGCAGGATGACTGTCAGTGCTAAGCAAATTCAAGTAATTTTGAAAAAAATGTTCAGCAATATATAATATTTAAAAATCACCTGTTTATACTGGGTCCTTTCTGTAAAGCTGGGAAGCATTGTTTGAGAAGAAATTAATTTTACTTTCCGTTTACACCAAGGGCACAAGATTTACAAGACTTCCAGAAGTCTGACTGGAAGCTAAGTGCTAAAAATTTTCTACAAATTGTTCAGAAGAGATGCATGAACAGGTTCAGATTGAATTAATTGAAAGGAATAGCAATCCTCTTTCTGCAGCAGAGCTCTGTTTCTACTCAGCTGCATTTGTTTTTCACAGTCTCTCCAGGAAAAGAAAAAGTGGAGAAAAAAGCTAGCAAATTTTTCATTAGTTCCTTGAACACCATATACTTTATGTTTCAGCATTAAAAGTGTGAGCTGATCAACATCTGTTTTCTACAATATTACATTATATTATGCTATGTCACTTCTCAGATTCACTTCATGCTCAAACTTAGACATTAAATCTGTCCAGCAGAAGATCTTAAGTGCACCAGCCCCTCTCCCTCCCTCATCCCAAGGACAGCACTGCATCTCTCAAGCTTGCAACATCCTTGACAAATGTGCTGCATTCCCCAGCTGCCATTCCACAGCACTGCTTCTGCACCTTTCACAAGCCCCTCCTTTCTTCTCCAGGCTATGAAAGGAAATATATTCCCGCCTCACTCTCACTTTGGCCTCTCTGTTGTCTCTTTTGTACGTCTTCCAGCAAGTTACTTTTCCTGGACACAGAGCAGGCTTATCATCTCCCCATTCCCAGCCATTTACTCACATTTTACAGAAGCCATCACTTGCTTTTGTATCTTCCAAGAGATAAGATAGGTAAAAATTCAATGTGTTTTCCTCCACATGCAGCTCCAGTTCATTTGTCCATCTACTGCATAATAAAGTCTCCTGAGCAGCTGCAGCCTTACCTATACTCATAGAATATCAATGAGCATCAACTCCTAAATTCTTCACTATGTCTAGAGTAATCCCTGTTGTTAGTAAAGATATATTCAAGAAAGTAGTGTCATGCTTTAAGTAGGATATGCTAAACCCATTGTCAGAGGTGTTGGAGTGTGCAGACTACATTCCTTTAACAATTACACGATGCTAACCAGGAGGTTATCTTCAGAAAAATCCTAACTTGGCAAAACTCCTTTCTCAACTGAGACAGAGTGATACTGCAGGCCTTCCAGGGGACTCAGCTAAATCCCAATGCAAAACAGAGGTCCTGGCCCCAAAATTATTACATCAGTTTTTCCTTGCCTTGTGTGTCATGATTTGTTATAGTCCAGAATTTCAGAGTACAGACATTCAGGTGCCTGCACCTCAACTTCATGTAGTAATGCTTGTAAAAAAGGCATTTTTGTGATCATAAACTACACACATACCTCTGTCTTCCTTTACTCAGTCTGCACTGGACAAACTTACCTTTTCTAGTTTCATATAGACTTTGCTCTGCTGATTTGGGTGTTTGATTTGCTTTCTGCTGCTCCTCTCTTTTGCAGCTTACCATTTTCCCTAGACAAGCTGCAGTATTATGAAACTGTCTGAATAATGAACCATGTGAAAATTAAAAGGCAGAGAATAGCACTAATACTCCAAACCTGAGCATCTCCTTCTAGCCCAAACAAGGGTTAAAAAAGACACTTCCAACTCCTTACTCAGTGCCTGCTTCCCTGAAGGTACTCAAGATGTCTCACTTCCACAGAGACAAATTTCCAAAACTAAAGCCTCCCCCTGATCAGTAACTCCTGTATTGACAGAAAATAAAGTGCCAAAAATGGCAGCTTTGCAACAGAAGAAACTTCAGTACTGCTTTCAGGGAGGCTGGTGCAGAAAAGANTGCCAAAAATGGCAGCTTTGCAACTGCTTTCAGCAAGGCTGGTGCAGAAAAGGTGCAGCAGCAAAAGGGAAGACTTCCTCTTCCTGTAAAAACATCTGGAGAACTCAGCTGTCCATTGCCTGGCATGCAAAGACTACAGCAGATATGTACAAGAACTCCAGAGCTTCCTCACAGAAAAAGTTCCTACAGTCCAGTAATCTCCCTTCAACTGCAGTTAGCATAAGAACAGAACTGGCTATTTTAGGCTCCCCTGCCAAACCTCACAACTGCCTTCCACCTCCTTCTCCTCCCAAAAAACTGACAGTCAATAAGAGCCACATAGTGAGGTTACTCAGCCAAGTACAGCCATGTTCAGTAACAGGTTTATCCTGGTGTGGACCATTTTGGGGTTTTGGCATTTTTATCTTGTTTCCAACTCTCAGAGGACATGATAGATGGGAAGAGTTAGGTCTCTTTGCTGAAGTGGCAGAGAGGAAACTTCTGCACCTGCTTCCACATTGCTAAGCACTGGAGACTCTCCAGTCATAGAGAAACAAGGACAATAATTGGAAACCTGGATTCCACAGTATCTCTCCCTCCAGCTCACCTAGGGCTCTGGGCCTTTCAATCTGCAGCAGTTATGAAGAAGACCCTGAAAGAGGTTGGAAGCAAGGTTCTTACAAGCAGAATTGAGCAAGAACATTTTCCTAATAAGCGTTATTAAATTACTTCCTTGTCTGCAACTCAAAAGGATAGTATTTTCCCTAGGCAACTTTCATGGAAGAAAACAAACCCCATACTTGTTATATTACCTTCCCCATTCTCCAATACTACTTCAAAGCATACCTTGATGGTCTTGTGTCCTGGTTAGATGACCTATGCTTGAACACTTCCACAATGAATTCATCCAAGTACTACTGAATCCCCACTGTGTTTATCTTATAGTATACATCCCATGTTTTGGGGGACAGGATGCTTTACACTTGTCTCACATTTCAGCAACTGGAACTGCTGAACACNAATTAATGTCTGAACCCTTTAGAGTAAGTGAATGTTATTTCCATTCTTGCAGGTTTGGACCACTACCCAAAGAAATTCAGGTTAATTTTCTAATAAAAATTTTGTTCCCTCTACAGAGACCTGTACAATTACCCATTGGGTTTAAATACTCATAGTCATGAATGTTGTGCTCTTCCAAGCAAATCAGATTAAATTTTAGACTTATTTTTGAAACTTTATTGGTAATTTTTTTTCCCAAATGAAAACCAGTATTCTCACATAATCTCACCACTGTCAAATGGCAGACTCATCACAGGCCAAAGCTGGAGCCAGCAGCACAGAACACAATACCAGTAATCTAAGATGGTACAATGGATAGAGCTTGTTTTGTGCCAGAGTGAATCAACTTTGACAAGTATTATGAATTATGGAAGTTCACCACTAGAGTGGCATAGTACGGCAATGCAAGTGGCTTTGTGTATGTAACACAGAGAGTGTTTTATGTAACACAATGTTCTGCTTTAGCAGCAAAAACATTTGCCCATGTAAACCCAGTATCAAAAGTAGTTTTAAATCATCAGACGATGGATACTGTCACTGGTACCAAACCAATGTTTTGCATGGAATGAGCTGACAACAGTTCAACCTGCCACACAGCTGTTTTACAGCTGCTGCATTTAACATTCACATGGTTTGCCATGATTAACATTTGCCAGATTTAGTCAAAGCAAGAAACAAGATTAAGAAGTTCTATCATCAGGGGTTTAATGCCTCCTATAAAGTCCACAGCTCCAAACATTACTACACTGATGTTTGAGCTGGAAAATGTAATTTTAAGAGACAGAAATTGCATTATGCACATGCTTATTTTTTTCCCTTTAGTTAACACACTCCATGTGGGTCACTGTATTTTACAGAAAAATAAGACTAGCTTACAAAAAAAGTCTGCACTTCTCACTGGTTGTAAACTCTGCAAAAATTCCAGATAAGGACAAGAGCTAGCATAAACTATTTCTAGATTCAGAAGTAATTACAGCACAGAATCTAACTGTAATTATCTTAGAATGTCCACCCTTCAAGTTTTAATGTCTGCAAATTTGAAATTTCTGGCAATGAGAATTGCAAAGAAATTAGACAAGCTGAAATGAAGACAGACAAAAGTATTTTTTAATATAAAAATGGTCTTTATTTCTTTAATACAAGGTAAACTACTATTGCAGTTTAAGACCAACACAAAAGTTGGACAGCAAATTGCTTAACAGTCTCCTAAAGGCTGAAAAAAAAGAAACCTATGAAAGCTAAAAGTTGTGCAATATTTCAAGTATAACATCTAAAAAAATGAAATTATCCCTAAACTTACAGATTATTTAAGTACCTCTGCTGAAAATGTACTGAAATCCACATTTGCTAGGATACCATCTTACCTTGTGGAGAAATATAGGTCTCAAAAACTCCAGTATTCAACAGACTCTTTGGTCTGCCAGCATCAGGAAACTGTTTACTGTACATATAAAATCCTTTGGAGTCAGGCATTCTGACAGGCATCCATTTCCTTACATTTTGCATTGCAATTCTGCATTCCAACTTGGACAATCCCCCTCCTGTATTTCAAACCATTTCTTGAATATTTTACTCATATACCCCTGTGCAAAGTGGGAACCAGGAAATGGAATGGTACAGGAAGACAATACAGCCTTTTGTTTAGAAAGTCAGCAGTGCTGGTAATCATCATAAAAATGTTACAATTTACCAAATAGGAATGTATTTCTCCTTTAAAACACTTGGCTTTATTTTTTTTCCCTTTCTTTATTATTTTAAAAAAGGACAACTGCAGTAGTAGGGAATATGAATTTGCAACCACTTATATTTATAAAAGCACACACATTCCTCATTTTCTTACATCTGAAGATCAAGGGAATGTCTGTTTCATAATGTGATAATAATATGCACGGTTTAAAATATTTTCTATTACAAAATACTGTGTACAAGAGGGTGAGGCTGAAGTCTATTAGCTGATATTCTAAAGTGTTATGTCTGAAATAATGTAAAAATCACATTACATGGTATGAATAGATGGGAATTTTTACAACTTAAATGCTCTATTCCATTGGGATCAAAGGTACACTGTTTACTATTCTCAAGAGACTTCTGTAAAACTAGTGTATTTAGAAGATTTAAGCAGAGGCGTTGGCATCATCCCAGAACCCACTGTAATCACCAGGGCTACAGAAAGGGTTCAAGAACTAACAAATGTATCATATACAAATGGAATAAGGAGCTTTATCATAATATTTTGTCCAACATGGGGGAAAACAAATCCCACAAGAACATCAAATTGATGAATTCCTATATCCCAAACTGCTCCTTAGTAAATTTATCCTCTAAAGCTTAAAGGAAATGTAAAAATACATGGGATGTCAGACCTTAATGGGGTATGGGGAGGAATGGGGAGGAAGGCAAAACAACTACAAAACCAAAAAACCCCCAACTCAATACCCTCATCTACCCCAAGCCAGTCTGAAGTATTAATTGCAAGGCATCATAATTGCAAGAGACAGTAATTCTGCATAAACATCATGATTCATTAGCATGCTGCAGCCATTATGTTCAAGACCTGTGCAGTCAATTACAAAAATAATTTGAATCTCAACTGAATCTACATTGCTTCTTTTCTATGTTAAAATTGTTATTTTGGAAAGAATTCAATTTTTTTTTTTTTTTATACGGACACTGACCTGCACTTTCCTTCTCTAAAAACTGGAAGCGTTTATATTTCAATGCAGAAGTAATTTGGTGTCTCAGATCTCTGAAGAGTACCAGTCTTAAATGTGTATGTTTTCTATTTAAATCTACATGACTGACAGTATCTTAATGAGCATTGTATCAGGAAATTTAAGGCTGTATCTCAGTTTACACAAGAACCTAAGACAATTTTAACAGGCTATGTATACAATTCTTTAAATAAAAATGGGAGCAATGTCTGTTTAACCTGTACACAAAGAGCAAGTGGGTAAGGAAAGAAAATCAGGAATTAAGTATTTCTACAAAGAATGCCATGTATTTTACCAGAAACACAGATGACAAGTATATACAACACTTAAATCTCCAATTATCCACATACAACTAGGAAAAAAACATTTACAAGGGTTTGGGTATGCAACTAAACAATCAGGTAAAAAAATACAGTTAGAAAAAACTAAGCCTCACCAATTTCAAAGGAACAAAACCAGAAAGTACTCAGTTCATAAAGAAAAAAGCTAATGTCTAAATTTAATAAAAATATCTTGCTTAACACAAAAAACAACTATCCAAGCTTATAAGCCACACTGTAAATAAANGCACAGAAAGCAAAAAGGGAATGGGGGGAAAAAAACTGTACAGTTTCCAAAATGCTATGTTCTTCTTCTTAAGTACTACGACCTGTCAAAATGTATTGTCCTATAAAAATTTTACTTTTAAAAAAAACCCCTCTACTTCTAAAAAAAAAACCCACCAAAACAAGTTCTGTTGGTAAAGCACCACCACTTCTAAGTCACTATTTGTTAGTTTTGTCTTTCAAGATAAAGGATGCAGCCTTAAGATAATATTTTCAATGTTACTNAATGGTCATTCTGTTTAACTTATATTATTTACCCCCTGCTGTTCTCTCCCTGGTATTTCCATTGCCAGCAATGGAAATATGTGAGTGAGAAATGACTGTTTAAAAAGAGCAACAGTCTCAACTCTATTTCAACGTGGACTAAAATATCAGTACATTCTGTTTAAAAAGAGCAACAGTGTCAACTCTATTTCAATGTGGACTAAAATATCAGTTTCTGCATAAAATCCTTGTAAAGTTACTTCTTTTTTACTTTAGAATTTAATATATCCACACAATGGAACATTACTTACCTGCTACTTTTCCAGTATTAGCTATTCCCCATTTAACTGCTACAGCCAGGTAACTTCTTCCTTAAACTTATTACACACAGTAGTAAACAATGTTTTTAAGTAAAGAAAAAAAAGTAACAACAGTACTGTTTGTAACCAATACCTATTCACAAAAAAAGCAGGAAGTGATTCATGACTTGCTTGATACAACTTTCAGTTTTACAAAATTTTTAAAGGCAGTTTTCATTTTCAAACAGGATTAAACAAACACGTGAAGTATCTTCTCAGTAGCAAATAGTTCAATAATCACCAGTGATCCCATGCGTGAGGAACTGAGGCACGCAATTTAAGAA
>VZTR01020093.1:100520-113399 GCA_013400775.1 Chaetops frenatus | reverse complement strand
CACCACACTTTTACCTACTGGGCAAGGATTTTGGGGACAAAAATGGAGATCTGTGTTCCCACAGCACTGCCAGTGTGCCCATAACCAGCACAGGTGGCTTGTGCTTCCATCAGATTCCTCCTCTGAAAGGCTTGTTAGCTGCCTGGTANAGGCCTACTTTGGCTTACCTGAACATATACATCACTTTTTGTATGTCTGTTGTGCTCCTAATGCAGAAAGTGATGCTTTAGAGATGATGTAGTGCCAAGACTCTCAAATTTAATCCATTTCCTCTTTCTTCACTAATATTATTTATTTAACAGCATCAGGCAAAATCAAGGCTCCATCTTACTCGACTATTCATCAGCACTGTCAAGCAGAGAAAAAAGAAAATATGCAATTACCCAAGGTATGCAGAATTTGTCATGTTAGGTCAGATTGATCCCATCTCTGACAATGGCCAACAGCAGATGCTTGAGAAAGGAATATGAGGTCAGAACAGCCACAGAGAGATCTTTTCCTGGTATACTCCTCCACATTCTGAAAAAAAAAAAAAAATAGGATAAGCCTCTACAAAACTGAATATATTACTGCATGCTGTGAGAATTTAGTTGTGTAATTGCCCCTGTGCTTAGTGTCATGCATGTCCAGAAGGAGCTTCCAGTCACCTTACTCCAATCTCACACTTTGAACAGCAGCTGGCTCACAGGACCAGTAACTCCATCAAAAAATACCTGACATGCTGCACCCCAGAACAGAGCTTTGAAGCTGCAGTGTTTGAATGTGGTGTCAGACAGCAGCACCTTGTCAACCCATCTACCTTTATTTCAACGCAACTCAGATTTTCAGCTCTGGCCAGGTTTGGACGTCACCATCTCCACAACACCTCCTCCAAAATAGGTTTAATGGGGAATGAAATAAAGCACAGACCTCAACAACAGGAGCAAAATCCATCAGGCTGCTCCCTGTGGAAGCCCTAAACTCAGAGGAATCTGAGGGCCTCTGGGGGAGTTAACACTGTGAGGATGACAGTCACAGAGCTACTAATACTCAACCCTGCAAACTATTTGGCCAAAATAGAACAGGCAATCCCTTCATTTCTGTAGAACAATCCTCACTATATTGAGCTTGGATTGAGGAGCCAGAAGCTTGCCAAAACTTTGACTTTATCAAATGTTCTACAGTAGCTCAGCCAAAATCAACTCGCTTTGACTGGTCGAAGAAACTTTCTGTTATTTTCCACTTGGGGTTGGTATTATGTGCACCACTTGGGTCTCTGTGCACCAGTGGGGCTCAGGAAGCCGGCTGAGGTCCGTGGTGGTTTTTTGGCTCTCTTATCCTCTTTCAACAGGTTGTTTGGGCTCGCAGGTATCCTGCTTACACAGTTCTGTGTGCTCCCATGCATGCAGCCTTCACACACACGTGCTTGTGGCTGTGTGTTTGCATGAGCCAGGGCAATTTCAAAGAAGCCCAGTTTCCTTTTTAAAACAGTGGTGCAGTTTGCAATTGTCCTTATAAGGCCATTTCTGAGCGTTGCCCTAAGCCCTGGCAAGATGCTCCATTCTGTTGAGCAAGTGCTGCCTTTGCAAGGTGGAGATCCACTGTGCTCTGCAGGCATGAAGGGCACCTGTTACCTTGGGAAACAAAGGGAAAGCTGATTGAGGCACCATGGGATATTGCTCCTCTGCTTAAAATCCCTTCTGAACTGAAGGATTGACGGATTCTTCTATAAAAGAGCAAAGTGCAAGTACACCTAGAACGAAACATGGGGTTTTTGTCTCAATTTGTTTAGATGTGTGGCAGGAAGGGGCTAATGCTTTGAAAAAGACCATCTCAAGATACAAAAAAGAAGAAAAAAGCCTAGCAAATGAGTGCAACAGGCAGCCCATAGCTCTGCTGCTTTGTGGCCTTGCTAGGTGAGTCCTGGAGCAGGGTTTTGGAAGAAGAGCAAGGAGAAGCATGCCTATAAAGTTAAGGCCACACTGAAAACCAAAGATGCATGGGTGCTCTTCCCTCTCTACCCCACTCCTGGGACAGGCTGTGTTTGCAGAGAGAAAAAAAAGCCAGTGCCTGACTGGGGAGGAGGTGATAGAGGCTGCTGGTGGGGATAAGGATGGTGGGACTACATCCAGAGGGAAGCAGCACTCAGAGCAAGGAAGATTAGATGCCCTCAAGGTTTGAGTCAAGCTCTGTTGTGGTTGATGGGAAGGTTTCCATTAATTTGGGTGGAATACATTAATGAGTGGTGGCACACATTGTTTATATGGTAGTGAGGGTGCAGTTACAGGAATGAATCAGAAAGGTGCAAGCTCATCATGTATATGAGGTCTTTTTTAGATACCGATCGCACTACAGGAAGTCTTTGATCTTCAAGGAAAACCTCACTTTGCCTTCAGCAACAAGGAATGCACACACAATGAGGCAGAAACCTCCTCCTCCAGCAACACTTGCTGTTGTTACACTGACTTCACCTCCGCAGCAAAATGAGAGTGAGAAAGTGACAGGCCTGAAAACCTCTGAGTGGAAACAGGAGGAGGCTGAAGCTCAGGGCACTTTGCTGTTTATGAAAGGTGGCTTCCAGGCTGATCAAAGCCGACTAGCATTCATTTTCCCACAAACTGCTTCCTATATTTGGCAATTCCATTTCCAGCACGCCTCCTGTGCCCAGCCCCACCAATTGCTACAGGACAGGACCCGGGTGTGAGAGACTCTCCAGGTGCCAGAGGCAGCAGCAGCAGCACTGGTGACTTGCAGATTCGTGCAGAAATCAGTGCAACTGCATCAGCAGTGTGGTTTGTGCCCCTCCTTGACACACGAGGTGAAGTGAGGTGCTTGTGGATGCCAGAGGTAGAACAATTCGTGGTTATTCCGCTCCTTCTTCACTCAGTCAAACCCACTTGTGCCTTAAACTGAGCACAGGCACTTTTTTTCCCCTGTTAACTGCATGTTTTCTTCAGGCATTAAAAGATTCAGTTTAGCCTTTGTGTTGCTTTACCTTTATTACAGATCTACTTAACAGTGGGCTTTCAAACTTTGCTTTGTTCACCGTCCTGTTCTACTGTCCTCATTATTTGGAATACAGTGGTAATATATTGGTGCTGTTTTGATAACACTTCCCTGAGAAACTTTAGTGAGTTTACTGAGTGTTAATCTTTAGTGTCTGCCATGCCTATCGAACTCTTTTAAAAAATTCTTGCTTCACTTTCATGCTGAAAATTCTTTATATGACTAGAATGCAAATACAAATTCTACAAAACTTGCTAAGATGAATGGATCCCCTTAAATCTTCCTGCAAATCTCAATGACTGTGGTTATAATTTCCCCAAATTACCACACTGTGGAATAGATCTGTTTAATCTAGGATGTTAATAACTTCTAAAGTGTGGTGATAAAAGTGTTGTGAAAATACTAAATTCCTGTTTTAAAAGTCTTCAAATTACTTCCATTGTATTCAGAAAACAAAAATTATAAAATATTAATATATTTCAGTATAACTATTCTTTCATTCAAGCTTCTCTTAGGGAAGAATTTTTTTTAAACCTCTCCATCTATCATTAACTTACTGGGATACCATTTATATATTGCTAATGAATTATTTTAAAAATTGGATCAATTGGAATTCGTTTAGCACACACTGCTAGGAAAAAATGCATGGAAGAACAAAAGAATTATTAAAATTACTTCTGAGATACCAATATTCTGTGTACAGTTATACACTTTTACCAGAATGCTACTGTTATGACTCTGGTAACTTTTAATCAGAAAATGAGTCCTTAAATTAAAGTACATTAAAATAGTCATAAGAGTTTTTTACTTCCTCTTCTGAATAGAACAAAAAAAAAATCAAAATATCCAACCTCTCTTGAACTTGAAAGTGTTTGAAAGGTTTTCCTGACAACTTTATTTAGTGGCCGTTAAAAATAACATACTGATTAATGAAAATAAGTAAGAGGTGCCTGGATTAATTGGTGGCCTTTTGTGGCATGTTTTCTAATACTTTAGAATAGGTTTAATTGTGTTCCATTGCATGGCTGAAGTGACCTAATACACTCATGTTTCTCAGGAAGATCAATTGAAAGCTATTGCATCTTATTCTCTTATGTTTCAGAGAAAAGGAGAGAATAGGGAATGATTTATGTTCCTAAGACCACAGAGAAAAGAGTCACCAGTGGCAGGGAATGGGATAAATTTGATTTTTGTCCTCACCTGTAAAAGCATTTCTTAATAAACCAAAGAACTTCATCAACAGCTTTCACATTTCAAAATCTGAGTGCTTTTTTTTACCTTTCACAAACACTTTTTTTGAGACAGGAGAAAAGTTAGATGGGTCTCTAGACACACATTTCTTCTCATCTGTACAGCATTTGGTTCCAACACTTTGTTCCAGGTCACATCTTTGGTGTCCAAGGTCCTTCCCAGCCTCGATTTCAACCTCGAGTGCCCAGTGGAGGAAAATGAGCTATGTAGGGCTGGATGAAAGGAGTGTCTGGAGGTGGGAGGACATCCCTTCCTCGACTCCCAGTGCAGATAAACGTGTCCCTCTGGGTCTGTGGGGACAGCCAGCCCTGCTGGGGAGCAGATCCTTGTGAAGGACACAGAAATGCTGCTCCTCAGTTTGGTCCCTAAGGGATGGGACAAATGGGAGAGGATGGGCCTGGCTGACAGGTCCTGCCAGCAGTGATGATTTTTAGGGGGTGTTAGGTAAGCAGAAGGCCCTGACAAAACCTGGCAGAAGTGAGGTTGAAATTGCGAGGAAAACAGCCAGGATTCTGATCTTGATGGGGTGACTGATTTTCCCCCCCACCCCACTAAAGGGATGAGCAGGAGTTACTGCACTTCCTACCTGAGAGCTTTTAAGCAGTGGGATTCTTTTGTACTGTTGAATTTTACACAGCAAGTAGAAGAAGAATTACTGCTATAGAGTGAAACTTTTTTGTCTGTTGCAATCTTCTTTTTATAGTGCATGCCCACAATGCTAAAAACTGCATATAAGCTTGCTCTTGCTGGTCTGGCTTGAAACCTAATTTAAAGAAAAAAAAAAAAAATTAGGATTAGTGTGTGAGACTTATTCAAACTGAAAACTACAAAATGCAAAAAACCCTATTCACCCCTGTGGAGCGTACTTGCATTTAGGTGTCTTCATAAGATACATCTATCTGCATCACTGCAAATCTGTTAGGTGTTTTGGTGGGATTTCTTTTGTGGTTTTTTTTTTTCATATAATTTAATAATGTGTAAAATAACTTAAAGCAAGAATAATGGGGTGTAGGAAACCATGAAATACGGAGCGTAGAAGAAAAATGTCATCTTTGCCCACGATTTTCACAGAGGTAAGTTGACGAAAAAAGTCAGTGTTCAATGGCTAAACTATGAAAAAGATTGAATAGGAATGATGGAATTTCTTGATTTTGTAAGGCAATATTAGAGACAGTGGAGGGCATTGGTACCTTTATATCACAGCACTCTCTAGGAGCAGGTACCTCTGTATCCATTTGTGAAAATTAACAATCAGGAAAAATAATAGACCTCCAAATCTGCATTCTGGCCTCAAAATGCCCATTCCTCAAGTCGTTAACATTTGAACAAGGTTAGATATCCACGGACAGAAGAACTGAGGAGGATTCTGAGCTTGGCACAGTAGGAGCATCCTGGTGGCAGGATGTATGTGGCTTGGCTGAAACTCCTTGGCTGGTGGGCAAAAGATCTGGAATCAGAAGAGTTCCAACGCTGAAATGGCAGGAAGCCTTGAACAATATGAAAAGGTTTGGCAGGCTTCTTAATCTAGGAGTGGAATGAAGCTCCAAAACACGTCCCAAGGCTTCTGCAACTGGGGTTGTGGGTCAGGCAAGATTAGTCTTAAGGGCTTGTCTATGCAGGAAATAGACTGGTTATATTGAAATTATGATACTCCTAGAGCTTGGCTGGTCTGTTTCCTGATGCAGATGAGACCTCAGGAAGGCAAAGAAATCCTTATGAGAGAGGGAAAGCACAAAGCTGGCTGGGCTTACCCATCAGGGTAAACCGGGGCTATCTCAGAGCTTAGTCCAAAGGCGGCTTTCAGTCCTGTTTGCTGGGGAAGACCAAGGAAAACAGCTCATGGCAGACGAACAACTTAGCTGGGAAACTGGGCTCCTTCTGATGGTGAACACTGGCACAGGAGCTGCACACTGCCCGGGAATGCCAGTCTCCATCTCCTGTGATTCACACCTCCTCTGCTTGTGTCCTTCAATCCCCACGCCCAAGGAACAAGGAGCAATTGTTTAACTTAACGACTTAACAGTAGAGGAGGATGGATGTTTGAATAAACTCCTGGAGCACTAAACTGCTGTGAATTGACATTTGATCAGCACAATTAATTAGTGTTTGGTGGAAAAAACCTGGTTAACACCAGCCCTTCAACCCCAGGAGTGCGAGATCAAGAGTGAATAAGACATTTTGAGCTCTAAGGCCTCCTCACCAGCAAACTACACCTGAGTTGGTGTGCCAAAGGATTCCTTTTGCCCTGAAATTACATGGCAGCTTGCCTTTACACTGAAGATATTGAAACTTGTGAGTAACTGGCTACAAAGGCAATTAATCACTCAGTACATTAATCCCAGGGACAATTAAGTAGGTAGGCAAACCAATTAATTTATTGGAGTCCCTATGTTTTTTCTAGTATGCCATGAGTTCTTGCACTGGAAATTCCCATTTGCACCTTGAAAGTTGTCAAGAGGGAAAACAGACATCACTGCAGCTCTGGACTTTCTCACCTGGAGGGCACAAGAAACACTTTGAAATTAGGGAGTGAAAACTTCAGAGGGCTTCTATGAAATGATCAAAAGGGAAACAGTTAAACATGTGAGCCCAGCTCTAAAGCTGATGTTTAAGTCAGAAGAATGTGAAGAATGACAATTTAAGAACATACTGAGATGAATGAGAAGGTCCAAACCTCTTGGAGCTATTGCTCCAGGCTCTCTGCAGACTCAGAAGTACCTGCATCAGCTGTGTTTGAGGCACATTTATCAGAATTTAATTTGCAGTCACAATGACTGGAAACATGTTATACAACATGCACTCTTGGGCCTTGGAGAACAACTGGGCACCAGGGAGAAGCTTCCACAGGCAACAGCACCTGCAGCAAAAAACCCACTGAGAACAGAACAGGCAAGCAGCAACAAGTATGATAATCCATTCTAGAGACAGGTAACAATTTTCAGTGCAAACTCAACTGAATTGGAGCTAACTGGCTGCAGAATAAACCTGATTATATCCCCTGCATATGTAATCTACCTTGTTTTCCTTTTGAAGAGCTGTGAACTTGCTATTGCCCTCACCTTTTCCATCCAAAACATGAACACTTACTATTTTCCCTGAAGCTATTGATTTATTTGTGGCTATTCTGAAATACTTTGGCTTGCTTACAATCAGTTCTGGTGCATTTCCTAATACCCACTTATGTCACTGCCAGTCTGTCCCAGATACCACCACTAAATATCAACATGCAATTCCAACTACATCTCAGCTTTCTCCTGAATCCCCTTCTCTGGTTATTACTTGCAATCAAGTCAAGTTTTTATTTTCTTATTCTTTTTCTTANCTTCCCTTCCCTTCCCTTCCCACTTTTCAAGACCCAGAGCAGGAATCACACTCACAATAGTATAACTAACATATCTGCTAAATCTCTGCTCAATTATATCACTTCTCATTCCATTCCATGTCAAGTTTTGATGCTCGGCATGTTTTACTATTAGAATAATAAGTACCAGCTTGATTGCAGCTATATCTTTTGAAAGACTACACCGAAAAGAGTACCACCCACTTGCAGTTGTCAGATTTTCAGATAAATTAGTTCATTACTGAGGAAATGATGGCTTTTTTTTTCTGCCATCTTCTTTTGAAATTAATTCAAATATTAATATATTGATTGGACAGGTGGCATTTACATAGAGACTGATATGTATAAATAATTGTTACCTTTCTGAAGACAGAATGGGATGCTGAAATATTTTTGCAATTATAGGTGAGGATTTTTTCCAAGTGTGCTGGTGCTATTTATGGACTTTCTTTTGTGTTCTTCTTGGCATCTTTCTTTTTGTCCTACCTTCTCCCTGTTAACGGGATCCACCCAGTCACCTCAAACACCTGTGTTTCTGTAAAAGAGCTGGAAAATCTTGATATTTTGGCTCTGGCAAAAAAGGAAGAAAATGTACCCAGCTGTTTCCACATGTTAGTGTAAAAACATTACTATGTGCAGTTGCAAGACAAGTAAGGATGTCCATCAGTTATGAAATATATTTGAATTTTTTTTTTTTAATATACAGTGTCTCCTTAAATATGAGGTTACACTTCATGACAATAAGATTGGCCATCCCTGACTAGGTCAGTCTGCAGTGTAATCACTGGAAATACGAACTCACATCACAAATGGTGCACCTTCAATTATTCTAGAGAACACAACAGCTGTGAAGATAAAAACTGGAAAAAAAAAAGCCTTCTACATAATTGTCACAACACGAGTATAGGTGAGATCTTGCAGAAGAAGGGCTCCTTTGAAAAACAGCACAATAAAGGAAATTAATGCAGAGAGAAACTCAGCAAAAGTGTGGTTTAAAATAAAGGAGGTCAGGGTGGGCATTAGGAGACAAAAACTCTGGAGAAATCAGAAAGGGGAGAAGAAAAGAAATATAATTTTTATAATCAGACTAAAACTTTACAAGCTATCAGCGTGCCATAGATAAAACACCAATGGAGAGAAACACGTAAGTAATTTCAATACATAACACCTACAAGTAAAAAGAGAAATCTCTAAACTACTGAAAGGAATTGGTAAAAGATTATTAACCCAATTAGATGCAAGAATGAGCCAAGCAGAAGGTTTAAATTAGCAGTTTATCCATTGGAGTCAATGAAGCCAGCCAAATTGCATCAGCTGAGGATTTGGCTGATCATTTGGAGATGTGGAATAGGGAAAAAATTAAAAAGTGCCATAAATACATGGGATTAGAAAAAATTTAAACTTTTAACAGAGATGAATGGCCAGCAGTTGGATGAGGGAGACCTTGATTTTGTGCTGGTCACAAATACAAAATCCTAAGCAAAACCTTCAGAGGGATTTTGTTGAAACCTCTCCAGAGCAGGAGTGCCAGTGACAAACTCAGAGAGAGGAAAGGTGTGCCCAAAACAAATGACATTTTTTAGAAGAATAGAGCTTTGGCAGGCACTTCAGCCATGCTCCACTTTCTGCAGTCTGCATCCCTTTGCTCCCAGGGAAAATGAACTGGAATTGACCCATGGGTACCACTGGGACTCCAGCAAAAGCTGACGAAGAAACAACTTCATTAGGAAATAAACTATAAGCTGAAGTAGTTCAAAAAGTAGAAGATAAAATACATTGTTTCCTTTTTATATCTTCAAAGGCATGCAAGATGGGAAATCAACTACACCTGAAATCCTTCCACAGGCAACGAAAATACCTACTGGAGTTGCTTCAAAAGATGAAACTTGGGCTAACTTTGTAATGTATCAATAAAAATGTCATCAAACTGCATATACCAGACAAATTATTCTGTGGTAGCAGGTACTTCCCTACAAAGCCAGAGATGGCCTTGATCAATTTTATGGTGTGTCTAGAAAAATTAGGTATCAGAAAAAACAGCTAAGAAGGAGAATTCAAACCTTTTGGAGCCTATCTATTACACAGGTTGATTAGAACACATGGAATAAAAATTGTCTGGCTGGTATTTGAGAGCTTAAGTTTTAAAAATACTGAGGTGTTAGGGGGACGTATCAAGAGATGCAAGAGTTGTATTTAGGTCTTAAAAAAAAAAAAAAAGCAAATGCTTTTCTCAAGGGTATACAAGTTAAAATAGACTTGTATTGAATTGCAAACATCTAGTAAAATGCACGAGGAGGGGGGCACACACTGGAAAATGACCAGTAAATACAGTCAGAAACCATTTGTACCAAACCCATAGCTTCAAAATAATTTCACAAATCACTCACAACCTCTCACTTCTGAAGACAAAATCAAAATGTTTCTCTCCTGAAGTCCTCTTAGCAGTGAGCATAATGCAATATTGGGATGCCATATCCCAACCAGCAGACTGTTGTCATCGTCCAGAGGTCAGATGATGTAAAATGACTGCAGTTTCAATCTCATTGACTCCATCTAAAGCCACACTGAAGGCAAATGCAATCCAGCTGTGTCTTTAGATGGACTGAATTTCATAAAACTTAATTTGCACCTACAGCAAAGAATATTTTGCTTCTAAGGATTTCAAAAGTGAAAAAAAGTGAATCTGATTAAGCTTCATGGTCACCACTTTTTAGCAGTATGAAGTGAAGTCAGGATGTGCCTTTAGTTGCTTAGAAATCATTGTTATGGTAATTGCAGATTTTTGCAAAGTTAGTTTGTTGCTTGTCCTCTAGTGGTGGACAAAACATCCTTTTGACTTGACTGCATTCTATTATTTTATTAAATCAAACTTATCCTTGAAGAGTGGATATATGCCGACAAATTACTTAATAAAGATTTAGGGCCATTTGTGGTTCATGCTTCAGTGACTACAGATGTGTTTAGTTTGGTTCCAACCCAGTTAACTTTAACACCAAAGTAATTATTTTTTGCTAACTCAACTGCAAGTTTCACTTGGACTCTAAGCACAAGTTTTTCCGGTGACTGCACTTTTAGACATTTCTAAGGCTGTGGAAGTGTGACCTGTGGCACCCACCAATCCCACCTTGCGGTCTACCACAGCCTGCCAACACCACACATCCATTATTCTTGTCTCATGCCTCAAGTAAAAGGTTTTGGAGCAGGACTGGCTCTCTTTGCAAAGTGATTTCTTGAGTCCTGGTCTTAGTGAAGAGTTTCTGAGGAACACTGGTGGCAGGTATAAAAAAGTAACTGTGAGTTTACTCAAACATTTGACTGCCAAAGATTCAGTTTCCTCAAAGGAGCAAAACCTCTGTTTCTAGTAATTGCCACTTATGCATCTATCGGAGAAGGAAGTGATTTCCAATACCCAGCATGGTCCTCACCAGTGCACTTCTCTTAAGCATTCTCAGCAGCATAAAAATACATCTTTCTATGGGTTTTCAACGCATGTACTACATTCTAGGGTGTCCTCGCAGACAAAGTGATCTCACCGTGAAGAGCTTGCTCTTGGAGATGCCAGTCTGAGCTCTGCCAGGAAAAAAAAAAAAAAAAAAAAAAATTGTTAGCAGGCCGAAAGTTTCATGTTTTAATAGGAGAATTTTCTGAAGGGTTCTGAAGAGCCTAGATTTGCACTATTTACACGTCAATCTTTCTGAATCCACTGTCTTCTATAAGAGTACTTGCTTAAAGAAAATTTTCTTGATGAGATATCCCTTGTCTTTTATAGATCAGAGCAAGTCTTCAGTGCTTCCAGACAACCAGTTTCTCTGCAAAGTCTTTTCACAATAAGGAAACTCTTAGAGGTTAAAAAAATAAGAGAGTTACCAGGGTAAAGGTCAGATCAGCACATTACTAATCTTTTTTAGACGGGAAAGTGAAATTCTCTCAATAGCTGCAGAACATAATATTCTACAGACAGACTGATATTTAGTTGTTCGGGGAGCTGACACAATACTTACTTGCCTCTTGCAGAAGGACCCTGAAGCCTAGCTCTGCTAGGATAAAACACCTGTGAAGAAGATAAGAATAAACAGAAGTTCATACAAACTTGTAGGAAAAGGAAGAAACTCTTCCAGATTTGGGAAGGAAAAAAGAGAAGCCACTTCCATGTCTGTGAGTGGACATTAACAACAGTGCTTTAATGTTGATCATGCACAAAGATTGTGCTTTCAGTGGCTAATTGTCCACATTGCTTTCCTGATGTCTCCTGCTCACTAAGGCTGTGTTCACTGTCCACGCTAAACGTACCACTTTGCCATCGAGGAGTTAATTAGACTCCCTGGAGAAACAGGTTTGGCTGGGAGGAGTGGGCTAGGGGGAGAGGAAAGTCAGAATAGCATCATCTTGATCCTTCCACACTGTCTTCTCACCCCTCTGCCTGTGGCCTTGCTGCCCTGGGGCTCACCGTGCAGCAGGATGCAGGTGTCAGCCACAGCCATGCAAACCTGACTCACGGCACACCGGCCAACCCCAGATTTTGGGATGAGATGCTTTTAGGGTCAGGCTCAGGCTGGCCAGATTTTCTGGGTGAGGAAAGATGCAGCCAACCCAAGAGGCTGGAAAAGTGTTTGTGTTGGTTTGTTTGGTTTTTTTTTTTTTCCCCTCACCCCTGGTTTTTCTTCCCCCTGGCTGCATGGTGGAACATCGGCCATCAATGAACAGATGAATGAACAAAGGCTTAATTTTTTATTTTTTTTAATTTAAAACCGAGAACATCCCTTTCCCCGTGGCTTCAAACCAATACGGCGGTGGGATAGCACATTGCTAGGAGGACAGAAAGAAGCTGGAATTCCCCTCTAGCTTCCCACCCGTGGGGCTGCCGTGGGCTCCGTCCCGGCAGAGGAGCCCCGGGCCATCCTGGCTACAGCCCGACGTCGCCCGGCGACCCAAAATCCAGCACCCCGAGAGGAGCAAACTATCTTCATCGCCCTTAATGGGACACTTAACCCGCCAGGGTAATTAAGACCAGGGGGCTGTCAGCACGATTAACCTCTGGACTGCCGGACGCGGCACCGGGGTGAGCCAGGAGGGTCCCCCCGCACACCCACCAGACGCGGAGGGTCCTGCAGCCCCCGGGCTCGCCCCGCTCCTCTAGGTAGCCACAAATGCCTGTTCCTGAGCAAAACCAGCGGTCCGAGGGCTCGGGGGTCTCCAGGGAGGCTCCCCCCTCCTCTTTTCCCTGGTGGCCCCTTCTTCACAGCTCAGCGTGTCCTCCTCGCTGCGGGCTCTCCCCGGCGGCGCTCGGAGGGCGGTGGGGACGG
>VZTR01020093.1:83957-94826 GCA_013400775.1 Chaetops frenatus | reverse complement strand
CCCCCTCTGCCCTCCCCCCCCCCCGAGGTGATATTCCTCGATGCATTTTTCAGTCTCTGCACAGGTCTAAATTAGTCCTTGAAGAAAAATTGAAAAATTGCCCACTGCCCTTTGCTTATTTGGGTCAGATCCCAAATATCCATCCCCTATATGGACTGTAGGCAGAGTGCTTGTGGTGTTCAGAGCTGTGAATCTCCTCTTACTTCTGGAGAGGTCAGCCCAGTGCTGGCACTACAGGGTGCCCTGCAGATACACTGCCCTTGAACAAGGCATGTGCAACCCAAGAACAGCTCTGGGATTTAAGATCAGGATCTCTATGGAAGGGCCTCTTACACCCTAGAAAACCAAACAACTTTGAGTAGTTTGAGCTGGAGTGAGAATGGTGGTGTATTAATGGTTTATTTTGTTGTTTGGATTTTTTTTTTCTGGGTTTCCTCACTATGAGACTGAGACCTCTTTGGAGAATTATATTCTTGTTAATGGTGCTTCTTGATGTAGTTATTCTCAGACAGACTGAAGTTCACCTTGCTGTTAAAATACTAGCTGAAAAACTTTTATTAAAGAAATATAAAATCCCAAAACAGCACAAAACAATTCTACCCCCAAAAAAATCCCAAACAAACACAAAAACCCCCAAAACCCATTAGTTTTTTAAAAATCTCCAGAAAGACGATCTTAAGACATGCCATGGTGGTGACATGAATGTTTGTCCTAATCAGGCATAAATTTCTTCATTCAGACAATGGCTTTCAATTGCTTTTGGTTTGGGGCACACAGAACCTTTTCTTGGTCCAAGCTCTATCAGAAAGAATAAGCATTGGTAGCTTATACTCAGGTATTTAAATACGCTTTTCTTAATCACTTTTCTCACACCTATTAGACAGAGCCTATGAACTGCTGCTTTAAAAATATTTAATTATTTGATTTCCTTTTACATTTTCACTAGCTTCACACTGGATTACGTTGATGAGAAACTTAAGATGTCATGTTTACAGTTTCCTTCCATTATTAAAATACTACTTTGTTGCAAGAAGAAAACTAAAATTACAATAATGTGTATGA
The DNA here is from genome assembly GCA_013400775.1 of Chaetops frenatus. Classification (NCBI taxonomy): domain Eukaryota; kingdom Metazoa; phylum Chordata; class Aves; order Passeriformes; family Picathartidae; genus Chaetops; species Chaetops frenatus. Next base: position 93,764 of record VZTR01020093.1, on the reverse strand, counting down.
TGAGGCTGTGAAGGATATAAGTACATAATGGGATGCTGGAAAGGGAAAGCAGGACAACTGCAAGTGGAATTGGAAAAAAGTATGGTAATTCCAGTCCAGTAACCTTTATAACAAATTCGTTAGTGTTGCGCACTTTGACTTAAAAGAGGATTGACTTTTACGAAGACTGATAAAAGGACGATTAAAAGGAGACTTGACAAGTGGATGACTATTGTTCCACATAGATGTCTGGACATCTGGCAGATGCTCCTCTGAGCCCCAAGGAATGGGCAAGTTTAATTTTAGCCTTTAAAAGGAAATGGGAAGAACTTAAGTCTTATAATAGTACAACTTACAGTTTGAGGAAGGTTACTTCAAAAGAGCTCAAAAGATGTCTCTTGAAATCTGGAACTCCCAAAAACCCAGTGTTAATTAGCATTTCCTATTGGGTTTTCCTATTATTCCAAAGAACATGTGTGGAGTTACAATATATACTGAAATTACCTCAGTTTACCATAACACTTTCTCTGTGTGGTGTTGTGGATAATTTCCTTCACTGGGCAGAACAGCACTACTTTGAAGTAAGAAACTGCATAAAAAGGACTTAAAAGTGTGAAACTGGTGGATAGCTGTGTACTATTCATTAACTAATATTGTCCCACAATGAGGCTTCACCAGGCAAACTTAGGGACAAATGCAAAAGTTGCCAGTGAAACAGTGGTTTAAAGAAGCTGCTGATTGAGGAAGGAGGTCCTGTTTTTCACAGATCAGGAAAGGTCTATAAAGGCCAAGATGTCTGTGTTGTTTCTTGTATTTTGTTTCCCTACATTTTGTTACACTGAAGGAGAAAAATAATGGAAATACCCCTTTAACATCATAGATTTCTCTATTTTGACTGTTAACAGATATTTCTCTGCTTTGAAGTAAAAGATTATGTATTTTGTGAACTTGTTCTGGATTAACATGGTCTGCTACCAGTGCCAGAACTGTATGATTTGCTTAACTTGCATACTTGATCCAAGATGTGTTCAAGTATGAACTTCTAATTGCTGGCTTCAGCAGAGATGTTGAACTTCATCAGTCCAAATGCTTAGTTGCTTTTCAAACAGTTGCTTCACTCTAGAGTACTAAACAATCAAGAAATCTCTGGGCCCACAGGAGGTGAGCAGGAGATCTGCTAAGTGTTAATTGAGGAGAGAATGAGAAATTCCATCTTACTCTTCAGAGAGTGGGAATAATTTTTGAGAGGGAAAAAAAAAAAAAGAAAAGGAGTGTGATGAGAGTGAAGGTTGCTTAAACATCTGCTAACTTCTCAGAGAGAGGAACTCAAATTGTTTAATCAAGAGGTGCTGGAGAAGGTGGTGTGATGCAAGTCCTCAGCTGCTGGCAGAGACACAGTTAACATTGTAAACGGTTGAACTTCAGCATGGCACTTCTCCAAATGAGTTGACTGTTGAAAATAAAATGTTCCAGAAGAACTGGGAGAACAGGAAAGAAGTTAAAATAGCATGGTTTGTATGCCAGTGCTGAAAGAAGAAAAGGGGGGAGGAAGGGAGATAGATCAACTTATGATAATTATCTTGTTGGTTGTAGCAAGAAAAAGAAAAGGCTTCAATAGAAGTTTCCAAACTTAGGGGTGCAGGTTTAAGAGAATGTGGTCTTCATTTGCGTCCTGAGTTTTGGAAGTGTTCTTCTGCTTTCCGCTTGTGTTTAGGAAGTTCAACATGTAGGTAAATACAACGTCTGTGAGACTGTTTTTGGGTTCTGTTCCGTTTTGTTCTTTTAACATTAAAAACAATACCAAACATCTAAAAAGTCTGCCCCTCATCTCTTGAGCTTTATTAATCTGTCCAGAGGTTGCAGCACAAATACATACCCAAAGGGATTTGAAGAAGAGGAGAGAGAGTTTGAGATGAGGAAAGGGAAGCCTTTGTGTTTGATGTCTTAGAGTTGAACACAATCTTAAGTACAATGTAATTTTTTTCTTTCCTGTGCTCTTTTCAGCTCTCTGGGAGCTGAAGATCTTGGTGCAGTTGCTTTTGTCAGCTTGAGGCAACCTATGTTACTGCAGTAACTCAAAATATCCTGGCCTAATCACTACTCGAAGGAACTTTTCTTTAAGCGGTGTTTGGGAAAGAGCTTTCCCTCATCATTGGTTTTAACTGCTTTGTAGTAATTTTGGAGATACATTGGTTGTCAGAACATCTGTCCCACACCTAGCAGCAGTGTTATACATTGTATTTCACCTTGATCAAAAGTCTCACGGTTTTTGGCTGATCTTTGTGGTATAGTTATGGACCTCCCCAGCTGCTGTCTAGGGGGAATACAGTGGGGTTTTGGTTTAGGCTAAAAGCAGCTCCTTAGGTAGAAGATGGGAAGATCCATCAAGAGAAACAATTAATTTAGTTTAGTTTAGCTGGTAATTGAAGGAAGATGGAAATAGGAGATCTCAGGATGTTCAGGCATTGTTGTTGAGTGGAGTCAAACGCAGTCTCTTTAAGAACACTTCTTTAATATTGCCAGCATGGAGAGCAGTAGGCACAGCATCAATGTCATGAGTGATTAGGAAGGACTTACTTAGAGCTTATTAGGGTAGCAATCATTGCAAGGCCAGTGTGTGTTGAGGATGAATAATTCTGTGAAAGCACTTGATTCACTGGGCTACTTCTATTAGTTTTGAACCAGTTAAATTAAGAATTCAGTTCTTGAAGTGTGTCACTTGTTACTTCCTGGTGGAAAATAAGACCTTCTAATTGGGATTATGTGTGAAGAAGCTAACTGCTTGCGTTATGTGACAGTGTTTTTCCTTCTCCTTCCAGTTCCAGGAATATGCAATTAATAACTTGATAGTCATTTAGATAATAGGGTTCTCAGCAGCCCTGGATGGTATATTTGCAGCACTTGTTATAGATGCAGGCTCTGTGCTGACCTGAAGATTAGGAAGTGGGATGTTCATCAGAATGGCATTACTGTTGCTATTAAAAAGGTCTGGAAAGGGGCCTGAGAACCCCAGCTGCTGTCATGGTGTGCAGGAAGTCAGGCCTTCAAAGGATACAAGGATTAGAGCGTCAGGAAAAGTAAATGGTAGCATCAGCACAAGTAGAAAATAGGCAGAGCTATTCAGCAAACAGAAAAAAGTAGGGTAAGGCATGCCATAATTATGTGCAGTGGAAACTTGCTGCTAATAGAGCAGTGGCATGGGGTAGAGAGGCAGGAGAACGATTTTTCAAGACAAAACAAAGCAGACATTGCAGAGAATGATATAGGAAGACTGAGGATTCAGTGTGCTCGTGATAATGTGAAAGAGAAGACTTTGTTTTGAAAGATGCTAAAAATGGAATCTTCTGATGCACATGTGGTCAGTGTTTCCGTGGCCTGGTAGGACAATGGGGGCTTCTTTTGCATTGCTGAGATGAGCAAACCCTTCCTTCCCGCCTGCAGCTCTTAGGTTCCAACAGTGGCTCAGGGTGGTATCAGTGGCTGTGTGGAAAGAAGGCATCACAGGATGTTCCTTTTGGGAAGAAGATGGGTCATCCTGGGTGGGACTGTTGTCATGCAAATGCTTCAAAACACAATGGCCACTTATCGCAGGAGCCAGGCAAACACATTCCTCCCACACACTGTCCCCAGAACTCTCCAAAGAAAAGAGCAGAATGGGGAAATGTGACACTTGGAACCTGTGATCCAGCAAGCACGTGTTTTTAAATTTTCCCCCTCTTTGTCAAATAAACAGCAAAGCTAAGGGGAGACTACTCGTGCTGGAAGATTTTGGTCCAGCATGACGGTGATGCGGAGGGTGGTTCATTTACCTTCTAATGACTGACTTGTTGGAGAATTTAATTGAGTGTGCAGCTGGGAAAGGGATCATTAATAAAGGCCTTGCTGTGGTCCAAAAGTCAGAATTCAGCTGGCTACTGATGCTGAAAAGGGTTGGTTTTCTCTTTTTTCCCCCCTTCTGCCTCCCTCTTGTTGATATTAAACGGACAGCTGAAATAGATCCTAGGTCAGAAATTCCAGAGGGACTGGTGAAGGTGATCTATGCCAGTGGTGATTGTTTAACAACTTTTTTGTAATTTCCTTTTTTTTTTTTTTTTTAATTTTTTAATTTTCATGTTTTTATTAAACAAAGTGATAACTGCAGTCTGGGCTAAACTTGGAATAGCCTGAGGAGTGCTGGTCTTGAGGGGGATGCAGTGAGTCAAGGATGAGTGCTCATCTCTAGTTGAGCAAACTGCTTCTGGAGAGAACTTAAGAGGCTCATGGATGTTTATTTATTTTAACTCAGGCTTGGATTCTTCAGTCCTAGTCAGACAGCTAGATTTGTGGGCATGTGGCTCTTTGTAAGGGGATTTGGATCTCTTTGACCAAAAACAAAGGAGACCAAAGAATTGCTATCCAGCCCTTGAAATCTTACTCTTAATTTTTTTTATTCCTTCAACCATCTATACCTTTACCCAGTAAAATAGGCATAATTAGGATTTAAAGTGGATGTTGGAAATTAAGACCCTGGTGCTGGATTCTGTTAAAACAAACCAAGATAAGGAAAGAAAAGCCTCCTTTTGTGAGTGGTTCTGGTGTGTGAGGCTGGAACAGAGCTGCTGTGCTCTTGGTGAGTGCTTGAGGGATGAGATGTGGTTACCTGCCACCTTGTTTCTGTGTCACTGCTGCAGTTCTGACTGATGCTTTCTTCTCAAGTGTGTTGTTGCTTTTGGTGAGTATGGACATATATATATATATATATATACACACAGTACCTACTTAGTTGGAGATGAGTATGGACATATACATATATATATATACATAGTACCTACTTAGTTGGAGATGCAGCAGAGTTTGGAAGGCAGTGGCCAACGGAGTCATCTTCTTGTTTTCTTTTGTGCTGTGAGACAAGTGGCACCATGAAGATAAATAAATAAATAATTTTTTAAAATGTCAGTGTGAACAAATTTGGACTTATTTTTCTCCGTATTTGGTTGGAAGCGCTGATTTTTGCCTTTCAGTTTTCCCCACCCTTTTGTCTACAGCTGGGTGGCTCGGGCTGCGGGATGTGGGACCTCCAGGACTGATGGGCTCTGAAGCCTTGCTTCCATCATGCTCAGCTAAATAGCCTGACAAGTGTAAAAAAAATGTAACAAATGGCTGATGAAAAATTGAGAGCCGCCAGACAGCTCTCAGCCTGGTTAATTAGCTCCTTGACTGCTGAATTGTTCCTTCCCCGTCATATGGCTGTGGCTTGAAGCCCTGCGAGAAATGGTTTGGGTTCCTGGCCAGGAGTGCATCCCAAAAGTTGAATTAATGTAACTTGAAGTCAGTGTGGACAGGTTCCTTTTGGTCTAAATGACCTTTTATCTTTGCTGGGGGAGGGCAGTGGGGAGAAAGCATATCAGCTTTCAGCTATGTCAGGTCATGCAGAGGCCAAGTTCTCTTGTCTGTGATCAAGCATATGGTGTGAGACAGCCCAGTGTGCAACAGCACCGGGGCCTGGGCAGAGGAGCACTCCAGCAGCCCTTCTGTAGGTAAATATGACCCAGGGCCATGTTCTGCCTTGCAGGATGGGTGTGTTTAGGCCCTCAGTGGCACTGGCTCCTGGGGTGTTCCCATCCTGGTGGGTTGAGAAGAAGCTGCTGTTGCTCGAGAGCGCGCGGGTTTCTCCTGCCAGAACACCCGTGCACGTGTGAGACCTGAAATCTCTGGCTCCAAGGACATATCTGTATTACTCACTGGGGTTGCTGAGAGAGTGAGTCAGTGTGTTTGGGTCTGTGCATGAATAAATGAGTAAACCCGAATTATTTTAAAATGATCAGATAGCAGAGTGATAAAATGCTGCAATGAACTTCTCCATTCCACGCCCTCTACCAATGTGCTGCTCTCCTTTCACCGTGGGGCAGGGGAGGGAGGGAAGACAAAGATTTTCAGTGTGTTGTTCTCTCAAGGAACCACATAAAAAAACTGCTGAGGCTGTACTCAGAAAATGTCTTTTAGACAGAAGTTGTTTGGCAAGATGTCAGGCAGGTTGACCAAAGGTTGCATGAGTTGTGCTCCTGCAAAATGAACATGGAATGGTTGTTGCCCTCCATGGTTCTCCAGCGCTTCCACAGCTTCACCAGTGGTGTACAGGAATATAGTTTGCTTGCTGGAATTCTGCTCTTATATCTGAGATATTTATTTTAAGAATTCATGTCTACATAGGTTTGTTAATACTGTACTGTAATATCAGATGGGCTGCTGAAACCTCAAGGGGGTGAGGAATCTATTTTTAGTGTGTTTGAAGGGTAGATGATGTTTCAGGTTGTGGAATGACTTTCTAGGGGGCCTGTCACCATATACTGAAGTTTTGTATGTCATGGAAGTGGAGGCCAGTCATATGATGATGAGTTAGTAACTTAAATGGGACATTAAAAAAAAAATTCCTGCTCTTTCGGGAAATTTTAAAGATAGATGGAGCTAAAATGTCACACCGCCTGTTCTCATGCTTGTTCCCTTGATGTGCTGAAGACATCTAATCCTCTTTACAGGTGAATTAAGCGGTCTGCTTATGAGCTGAAGGCAATACCTGCTGATCTGTTGACATCCAGATTGGAGGGTTATTCATGTCTCAGTAAGACTTTTAGTAATGGATGACCACAAGAACATTTTAGCCGCCCAGGCGGTGTGAAGAAGACAGTTTGTGATCTCCTTCCACATCAGAAGTTAGTCACGTGTAGGAAGTTGGATAGCAGCAGTGCTGTCCTCTGTGAATGTGTTTGACACCCCGGCCTGCAGAGGTTTGGAGCTTTAGGCTGAAAAGACTCAGCCTCAGACCAATGCATGTGTGCAGCAATCTGAGCAGTGAACCCAGTCGTGCTTTCGAAGCACTGCACTGTGGTGGTAGCCACGGTGAACAGATTTTAATGATTTATTATAGTTGGATCTTATGTGGATTTCTTTCTTATTTCCTTTGGAAGACAGCAAAACTGCAACTTTCACAAGATTCTTCTTACGTTCCTGCGATTTTGTTTCGTGTGCAGGCGTGTGCACTTCATTTATTTATTTTTAACTGCTTGCTGCCACCGTTAGGAATGTTAACAAAGACTTTTTAATAGGTCAGACCTCACCACTGTTGCATTTGGTAGATAATAGATGATGGGAGCTAAAGCCCTTATGGTCTAAGAGCTCATTCATGTGAACAGTCGCTGTGCTCTGATTCTGAATTTTCACTGCAGCTACTTGTGTGAGTAAACATTTGAAGATCAGATCCTTAGCTGCATGGAGTAATTCTTGTGGAGCTTCTCAGGGAGGCGTTTGAAAATTACATCTTGAATTGAGGATGCCCTTAACTTTCAACAGCTTCCACCTACATACATGAGATGCTCATTTGTGGTTGCATGTGAGGGCATGGCTGTAGCAGATTTGCAAGATTCAGTGGAAGAATATGCATAAGATAATTCTTTCACTTTCATTCATGTGCTCCTTCTTTCGTTCTCACTCTTTGTATTGTGACAGCAGGGGCATGTATGTTATAAATACTCAACTTTGACTTCAATTAGTGCTGGCGTGTCCCTGAAGTACAGTTTGATGTGACTTTGCAGATGTTCTGGTGAGAACATTCCTGTTGCTGTGGTGCCTGTGGATGATGTTCACTCGTTCTGGCGCCCCGTCACTAACTGTGGTGGTTTTGGAGGCCATTCTTTCCCCTCATTTTTTCCCTCTTAATTAAGGGATTGGCTTGAATAGATAATGTTATAGTAATGGTTTGTTGAAGAAAAAAGTGTTTTGGATTAGGAAATATGCAACCTAGGTTCTTCTACAATGGCAGAAGTGTGTACCTTTGTGTGTGTGTACATAATACAAGTTCCTAGCCATGTGGTTCGTGCTGCTGTGGTGGTTCATCTGGCAGATAATTTAAATATTTACTCCAAAAGATCTTGTTCTCTGTTGGTGTGAAGCAGTGTTTCCAGCTACTTTTAGGTCATTTTCATCTTAGCAACCCTGTTGGAGAGAAACCAGATACAAGTGCTCCAAACTGTCCCTGCATTTTGGTAGAGATTAATAAAATAAAACTTAATGGTTTGGTCCCAAGGGGAGAACAGGCCATCTGGTTAACAGAAGGTTAGGCAAGGCAGCGCAGCACTGAGAGTGCCATAAACCAACCCAGAATATCTGGTAGTGTGTCCAGTTGCTGCGAGTATTAAGCATTGAAATGGTGCTGTGGGATCTGCAGAGCCAGCAGTTCTGTTACCACTGCTGTGACGCAGGAGATAATTCTGTTGGGCAAGCATCAGCATGGGGGTGGATCTACAGCACAGGATGTGTAATGTCAACATGAAGCATGGGAGCTGGCAGTAAGAAGGAAAGCAGCCATTTCATGCCAGTGCAGGAAGCCCAAATAGGTCCTTTCCCCCCCTCTGCATCTTGTCCTTTTGTGCTGCTTTCATACTTGGTTTTTAAATTATTACCTCCTGCTTTGTCATTTGGAAACTTCAGCCCAGTAGGCTTTCATTTATTCCTCCCTTTCCCTTTCTGAACCTGTGGGGTTTTTTTTCTTGATTTTGATTTTTTTTCTTTGTTTTGCGTGTATGTTTCTTTTTTAAAAAACCTAAACACAAAGCAATGAAGTGCACTCCAAAAGCACGTCTGATGGATTATAAAAGAGGCTGGGAGGAGGATGAAGGGCTGAGCAGATCTGGAGAAAGAGAAGAGTTCAGTCATGTGCAAGTCCTGAGCTTCAGCTGAAGCTCCATTGTAGATCCTTTTGGCTTTAGTGCAGACACAGTTTGTTCAAAAGCTGTAACAATTTGAGAACATTGAACTGCAGCTGCAAAATGCAGAAGATAGGACGTGCTTCGATACTGTGTAGACCTTGAAACTCTGTAGTTACTAAGAAGCTGTAGAAAGCTACCATAACTGCTCCTGCTTTCTTTTTAGCAGAAATGCACTTTTAGAACGCTTTTGTCCTATTTGGCTAAAGCCGTGACACCCTTTAATTTTTTTAAGAGCCAAATATTGTTACATGTCTATCTAAAGCTTCAGAAAAAAGAATTCTAAATAACCTTGCTAAACATTCAATGGACTTAAATAATCTGCTGATATGTCTTCTGTCAGCTCAGTCACACACTGATCAACTGGTTTACGGCTTTTTCCACCCATAACATTTGGAGATGCCTTCCTGTAGCTGCACCCTGGGAAACTCTGGAATACCAGAGCTTGCTTCTTGATGGGCATAGCAGAGCTGACCTTCACAATCTGAGCTCTCATGGTTTCCACTGCCTGTTGAGCAGGATCTTCAGAGAATATATTACAGATCCCCTTGAATGAATCCTTGTCTTAGATGCTTGTTCTGTGGCAGCCCTGCAAAAGCAGGACTTTCTTCATGTGTTCCTAAGAACTGGAGTGGGAGTGTGGGAGTAGTCAACCCACAGGTATGTTTTCCCAGTTGCAGTTTGGTGATGGGAGGAGGGGATGCATATAAAACATGGCTTGTGTGTGAAGATTGTTTGTTCTGTTCTGCACTAACTCCTTCCTTAAAACTGCTCCACTGGCCCCATTCAGATTTTTTGGTTGGAGCTATGGGACTCTGGCACTTGCAAATAAATGGCACTAAGGAATTATATGGGACTTGAACACCACCTCTCAGGGCAGAACTCCTTCTTGGTTCCATAGATATGCCATAGTGTGGCTGTTTCATCATCAAAAGTACTAAGGATGCAGGCAAATCAAAAGATTTTTTTAAAATAAAATGTAGCCACTGTTCTGTCAACCCATGTAATTTCCATTGCAGGTTGTACATTTTAGTGGCTGGGAATTTTGTGCTTTTTCTAGTGGTGTTGGAACAGGTTTCCGAACAAGCTG
>VZTR01020093.1:60441-82518 GCA_013400775.1 Chaetops frenatus | reverse complement strand
TTTTTATTGTTAGCTTTGTTTGGGTAAATAATGACCTTGGGATCGCTGAATGTTTTGTTTTGTAGAGATGCTGCTGCAGAAGAAAGACAATGAAGAGATAATAGACTATGCACTTTTAAGAGAGTATCAGAAAACTGATATTCATATCCTATATTCTTAGTGTCAGGATTTGACTGTAGTCACATAGCTTGATGATGACTTTTTTGAATTTGAAAAGTTTACACTTCTTTGTGGTACATGGCTGTTGAGTTATCATGTTATTGCAACAGTTATGTGATGGATATCAGTGGCTGTTGTATGCAAACTTCCTTTCAATTACAGTGCTGGCAAGTGTTTGCCTTTTATTTGTTTAAAAACAACTTGATCAGGCCATCTCTACTGCTTTGTTGACAGTATAATATGAATCAAAACTTTTTCTAACTTCCATGTTACTCATGGATTCTGTTCTGTGGTGCCTGATGCTTCTCAGTCCTGAAAACTAATCTTTCAAGCTTGGACATCTGTGGTTGCTTAGAAATGTGGAATGTGAAGCAGTTGGTAAGACTGAGGTGGAACAAATGAAGATATCAGCAATGATGATGGACTTTTTTTTTTCTGTTGGATTTGGCAGATGATGTTAAATCCATGTATCTCAATGAGATCAGTGAGAAAGCAGGACATGAGGAGTTTAGTCAGGCACTGACTTACAAGGCTTAATATCAGCCCTTTTATTCCCAAACCCTGCAAGAGTTTGGAATTGACTCATCTGGACAGAGAGATGCTAAATCTTTGTCTAGTGATGGTATCCTTCCCTACAAACTCTACAAAGGCTCTGCTCTTTTCCTGTGAAGTTGTGGGAGCAGATTAATGATGGAATGGGCTCTGCTGTCACAAAAGACGAGGAAATTATTGGAGCTGGTTCCTGGCGTTCAATGTCCCATGCCTGACTGTGGGTTGTTCTTCATCTCAACACCTGAGCCAGATGCTTTTACACTCTGGGATGGCTCTTCAGAGTCTGTCATATCCGTAAGTCACCAGCCTTGGGCGACCTTGTGTCTTTAAGGAAGACCCTGTGGAAGTTATCTTCAACCTTACTGAAGAACACACTCTGAAGAGCCAGCTCATTAAGCGAGCTTTGAAGGGTGTGCTCTGCAGAGCAGCTTCCTGTTATCTGGTTAATGGTTGACCTAGTTCTATTGCCATATGCCTCCTGGAACGCATTCTAATACAAAATATGTGCTAAAGCAAGACTGGGATAATAGATGGAACGTCAAAGCCTCCATGAAACAGAAATCACATAATGCTGTTGCATTTTGGAGGGTATCGTAGTTACTAAAAATGGCCATATCTTCATGGAACTGTATTGATTCTGATGGCAAACTCAGGAAAGTTAAACACAGACACTCATGTATTTTTTTTTCATTCAGGCTCGCCTTGTACAAAAGGTTTGTATCAATAATTCCCCATGCTCCATAGGTGAGGCTAAAGTTAGGTAGAAGCATTCAGAGTGATATTACAGCTGTGAGAAAAGATTAGATTAGATTTGACTAAAGGCAGGATTTTTATCCCTGTGGTAGGTGTTTTTTCCATTGCAACCATGGATTAGCAAATTTTTTTCCTTTTTAAATGCTGTGGCTAGAAGCCAAAAATGGGTATTTGAGCTTTTACCTGATAACAGAGACAGCATACTCATGCACATACTTACACTTAGAGGCAAAAATACAAGAAATTTGGAGGTAGAAGTTCAACCTCCAACCTGAATGAGACTTTCTGCCACATAGAAGTTCTGAAGAACTTACTGGCTGTGTTTTCTGGTTGATTTGGTTTTCTGCCCTAGGAAGAGGAAGGATGTATGATAACAACAGTTTTCATAAGCAAGTATGTGTTATGGTAGAACAGGGGGAAGGGAAAATTAAAGCCACTTTTTGTAACCTCTCGAGAGCTCAGGACTCTCTCAGTAGAGGTTGGCGATTTATTTTGCTTCTGCAGGTGTGGGAAACTGAACTGCTCACCAGAGAACACCACGCTGGGTGCTTACACAGCCTGGCAGTGGCTCACCTTTGTCTCTTGGGTTGCAGATGGCTTGCAAGCAGCCCAGGTGTGAATTGTGGGCAAAGGTATGTCACCAGAGTGGTGGGGGTGGCTGGGGCCAGCCCTGTTTGTCTGTGTGGGAAGCAGTAAGCTGTCGGGACACGCCAAGGCAGCTGTTGCCGATCAGAGAAGTGGTGGGATGTCCTGGGAGCCACAGTCATCTCGCGCCTCTCTCTAACTCCTTCAATTCGAACCCTTTAAGGTGCTCCTTGTGACTCGGGGCTCATTTGAAGCTGGGAGTATTTTGGCACATTGGTCCGGGATACATGTAGCAACAGCATCGTGCAGTTTCCACTTCTGAGTTTTTGTAGGAGAGCTGTGGGACCCCTTCAGTTTCCCCTTCTGAGTTTTTGTAGGAGAGCTGTCGTGGAAAACAAACCTGCAACATTTTTAGCAGGACACAATGTGTTGTGTGAGCCGTAAATCATATTGGTCATGAGAAAAAAAAGGGGGGGGGGGGAAATCTCTGCTCTGCGACTGACACAAGCACAGCTATTTGTGCAACCTGATCAGAACAAAGGATAATGCTTCTGCTGCAAGATCAGACAGATCTGACGTTTCAGCAGGCTGAGCAAATGAATGGCGGAAGTGGTCCGCCTCCTCTTATCCATTGTCTCAAAGATGCAGGCTCATGGAGAAGAAAGGGAGTTTGAAAAGGGCTTCTGAAGGAATATGCTGCTTTGTGTTCTGTGGGAAGAGAGCAAGGAGGAGTTCTAGAAGTTCTCTGCATTGGCAGGCTGACAAGCTCGTAACAGGAAAATGTGGCAGTGGACTACTGGTGTTGGAGGAGCACTTTCACTTCTGTTGCCTGCCTAGAAAATCTGATCTGTAATTAGGAAACTGGTGAAATGTTCCAGGCCTGGAATATGGGACCAAGCCTATCCTGAAGGAAGGTCAGTGGGTCTTTAAATCTAGTGAACTCTGACCTCCTGCTTGAGATCTTTTCTATACTATTTTTTTTCCCTTTTGTTCTTTCCCTGTGTCCCCTGAATAGCTTGTCTGTATGTTCTGGAATACCTCTCAGTTGTGTTCCTGATGGGATTTTTGCATAGGAAGAGCTGGACTGATCACTGGGACAGCCAGAACCTCCTACTTGGGAGATTCTTGCAGTTTCTCTTGCTCCAGCTGTCCAATTAACCCAACTGGGATTTTTGTAGCAATCTCCCTTTTTAAAAGCATAATGAAGCTAAGGAAATGTGAGTAGGGAGAGAGCAGGACAGGGATTTTTGATAAGCTTGGTAGAATTGAGGGTTACTTGACATTTCAGAACTATAATATATGACTTCCAGCCTCAAGGGGTATTTCAGCTGAGAAATGAATCCTTTGGAGGGAGGGGTGTAGAATTTATATCAGTAACCTGGCTGGTTAGATCTCTGTATGTTACCTTTTCGCATGGTCACTGGGATTAGAAATTGCTAGCAGTTAGGTGCACCATGATGAGAAAGCTTTCATATCAAACCAGTTTTCTTTAAAATGAAGCATTCCTTGGATCAGGGATCAACAACTGTATTTTTTTTAGCAAACACGCTATTTTTCCTTAAGTTAATGGAGATTAGATTTGTGTCTGCGATAACAGAATCGGTCTTTGCCATCCATGAGGTCCTTTCTGCCCATTGTTTTCCCATGTACAGCCTAGGAGATTCTATCAATTCAAAAGAGACATAAATTAATTCCACAGGATGCTGACAGTCCATCATCAGCATGTACTGGGAATGAAGCTGCTGCTTTACAAGCCCACTTAAAAAAAGCAGATCAGAAAGTCATCAGACTGTCCTGATTGGAAGTTTGTGTTGGAACTTTCAAATGTGTGATGGCTGGGCTGCCATGATTGGCATGTTTAGTATCCAGAAGCAATTGTGAAAATTGCCAGAATCACCCAGAATCACAGCAAGGGTCAGGTTGGAAAGGGACCATTGGAGTCATCTGGTCCAAGCTCCTGTTACCTCTTTTGAAGAGAGAGACAGCTCCAGCTTCCCCAGCCTTTCCTCATGAGGGAGGTGCTCCAGTGCGCTAATTACATCCACAGCCCCTGCTGGCCCGGCTCCAGGAGCTCTGTGTCCCTCCTGCCCTCAGGATCCAGAGCTGGACACAGAACTCCAGAGGTGCCCCCAGGGCTGGGCAGAGGGGCAGGATCACTCCCTGACCTGCTGGCAGTGCCCTTCCGAGTGCACTCCAGGATTGCATTGACCTCCTTGTCCCCAGGACACTCTGCTGGCCCAGGGACAGCTGTTTGTCCCCCAGGACCTCCAGGTCCTTCTCTGCAAAGCTGTTTCCCAGCACATCAGCCTGGCCTTTGCTGGTGCTTGGAGATTTTCCTGCCCAAGTGCAGGACCCTGCATTGTTGAATTTTAAAAGGTCCTGCTCTGCTCATCCGTTCAGCCTCTTGAGGCTCTTGAGAAGGACAGCACAGCCCTTTGGGGCATCAGCCACTCCCAGTTTTGTACCATCAGTGATCTTGCTGAGGGGACACCATCCCAAGCCATTAAACAATTCTGGACCCAGTACCAAACCTTGGGGACACCATTAATTAAAGGACTCTGTGTCACAATCCACCTCACTGTTCCCTCTGTTTATTCTCAGCAGAGGTTAAAAAGTCATCCCAGAGGATGTGCCATGCTGGATTTAACCCAACAACCACCAGCATGGGTTTCCAGCTTCTTTGACCTAAAGGGAGTAATATTTGGGACAGGAAATAATACCACTAGTGTTGCTCCTTTATTCAACCATGTTTGCAAACTGTGTCTAAACTAAGTCAGTGTTATTTGGACAGAGTAATCAAAAATGTTTATATTCCAAAACTGTCCAGTGGAAGGAGTTCAGTGAGCTTTCAATCCATTCCTGAGTGTGAAGGGGAAAAAATCTCACGGTTACACATAAATTTCACCAAAAAAAAAGAAAACAAGGAAGGAGTGTTCTCTCAGATGATAAAAGTTTTGGGTCTAAAAGTGAAAGAACAGTATCAGCCTGGTGCTAAGCAGAGATTAAAAGGTCACCTGTGTATCTGTGAAGGCTGCAAAATGATTTCTTACTATCTTCTGCTTACTCACCTCTTCAGGAAATAGGAGGAACAGCAGAGGATCTTGGCTAGGTAAGTATCCTTTGAAGCTGTTAGGTTCCTAAATTTATGTTAGGCTGATCTTATATTTGTGAAATATTTTTATTATTTTCTTAGTAATAGGACTCTTTAAGATATAAGACAGGTGGACCAGTCACTGCTTTCTGAAAATCCAGAGCACTGTGCCAATCATAAAGCTGATGTTTTTGCCAAAAAAAAAAAAAAAAAAAAAAAAAAAAAAAAAAAAAAAAACANAAAAAAAAAAAAAAAAAAAAGGTCATACTGTGGCCTAAATCAAAGAGGAAGCACGGGAAGAAAAGAGGCTTGCATGAAACTTTGAATAACAATGTGCTTGGGTTCTCAGGCATATGTTAGGTCAAGCAAAGTGGATATCTTAAGTTCCTGTGAACAAAATTTGAATTTTAGAATTTATCCATTACACTTAAAAGACTGTAACAGACTTTTGGGCTGTTGTTGAATGTTCACAATGGAGTCGGGCTGAAGGAGACAAATGCTCAAAACATGTATTTGTACCATCTTTAGATCTAAGTTTGACATCTTTTGTGGTTTGTTTTTTGTTTGGTTTTGTTGTTTCCCCCCTCCCCCCCCCAAAGTAAAAGGGATTGAGAATTGGGTCAATGCCTCAGGGATCATCCAGATGGAGGCACCTGTGTTTTTGCAGCTCTAGGAGAAAGGGGCTCTGGGATGAGAAAATTCCGTACAGAGAGTGCAGGAGAGTCATAGATCTCACTGGCCATTGGCTTTTCTGGTGTATCAGAAGACTTCTGGATCTTTCCAAGATGGAAATAAGTAATGACCTTGCTTTGATGTATCAAACAAATAACACCAGTGTTGTGCCTTTGAGAGCCCTTGATCCCAAAGAGATAAGCAAGGGTTTTCCTTTGTATTTTGGACCTATTCCATTCAAAACAAAAGCATCCCACAGGTCAGACAAGAAGGGTATCTGACAAGATTTAAAGAGACTTTTCCTTTTTTATGTGTGTTTGCTATGCCAGAAATTTGTATTTTTTGATGTATCAGACTTAAAAGTTTGTCATTCAGTTTGTATCTGTAAAAGATAGAAAATGTGGAACAGAAAATGGCCAGTGACTCACTCAAGAAATGTGCCGGCTTTGTAGCCTGTGTGGACTTAAAGGAAGACTCCTGTCTTCCTTTTGAATAATTTAAAAAAAAAAAAAAAAAGTGATCCTGCAAAGTAGTAGATATTCAAAACAGTTAGAATAGGTGGACTAGGCTGGAAATACTGGGGATAGTAATGGTTTGAACTCTGGAAAATTGTACTCCACCGTGAAAGCTTTCAGGTAGTCCATTCCTCCCTTTCAGAGGTTTTCAATAGTAACACTTGGAGGACTAAAAGCAGCCAATTTGCCAGTCTGTGTCCAGTATTAGAGGAATCTGGAGTCTGTACAAAGCTGTAAAAAGATGGAGTGGCCGGAACGTAAGACTAGGAAAATGCTCATTATGTGAACAATTCTTTCTTTCTAATTTAATTGTGGAAAAAAATGAGGAGATACTGGAATTTCTGATGGACTGTCGAAAGTTGTAAGAGATCAAGTGTAGTTTCTCTTTGGATGCTGCGGTGGGAGACAGGCTTGAATGAGTTGGCTGTGGACAAGCTGTGTAGCTGCAGAAGCTGAACCTTCATCAGGATGACTCCCAGTGCTGCTATCTCCTGTCAATTGAGGGATTAAAGAACAGTTGATGAGAATCCTGCCACGTGGAGCTGCAGGGAGTCCAGGGAGATGTTTGTGCTCTACCAGAACGTGCAAGAAGATTCCTTCTCACCTGGCAAAGGAATGGGAAGCAAATTAGCCAAATTAGGTGAAATGATAAGGCTGACTGTGGGTTTGTAGTTATCAGTTTGGGCTTGATTATCTCTACTGGGTTTTCCTCCATATCTCCATTTAGGCTTAAAACTATGGACCAGTGATTTGCAATTTTTTCTCCAAGTGGAATCTGTGCAGAAGGTTGGTGGAAGCTGCCTTCCTCTTCACAGTCAGATGCATATTTCTGTTGTCTCTACAGCAGAGGAAAAAAAAGAAGTTATTTTTTTTTCCAGTCCTGACAAAGCTACTGTAGACTTTTACACAGTAATTTCTAAAGGATAAATAAATCCCCTAGAAGGAAGATCTGTGGTTTCCTCTGGAACTTAGCAGCACCTTAGTCACCCCAAACTTTAGTCCTGGTTTTAGAGATGGGAACCAGAGACTTTTGTCCTGTAGTTACCATAGAGGAGGCTGTTGCACAAAACCCCAATCATAATTTGTCTACATGTCAGTTTCCTAGGGTAACCTAACATTCTACTATAGATAGCCCAACCAAGCCACCTGAAATTATTATTAGCAATAGAATTGTTGTTGTGAATGCATTTTACTAGATCCAAGTGTCTCAACAATTTCGGTAGTAATCAGTTTCATTTTTTTGTTAGTCATCTCTCAAATCTTAGGCTTTGGTCTGTCAAGAGTGATAAATCTAGAAAACCTAGAGACTAACTTGTTTTGTCTTCTGTGCTTATGAAAGACTCTTAACAGTAAGCACTACCATTAGATCCTTATTTGATAACTGATGCAAAAACAAGTCAGTTTCAGGGGGAAAAAAGTACATTAGCTTGGTTTTCAAGGTCAGAAGTAGAGGCTTCACTGCAAATCTTCTTTTTGTTTGTTTTTACTTTATAATTACTACAGCAAGATAAAGGAGAATTTTGATTCCTTAATTGGCAGGTTGTTTTCTGTTCCTAATTTGCAGTTTCAGTTTTGGAAGACTTTGAGATTTGGAACTCTGTATGGCAGTAGTCTGACTGAAGGAGCTGGAAGGGAGTGGGAGAAGAAAGGAGATCAGGAATGAAGGAGGAGGAAAATGTTGAAGCTGTTGCCCTTGTTTTTGGAATAAGTTACTATTTTAACCTGTAAATAACACTGATTAGTGGTGTCCCATCATGAAATGCAAGTAAAGATAAGATAAGATATAAAAAGATTACTTCCTCTTGACAAATCACTTTTTCTCCCTTTCTCTCCTATATTCTGTATCTAATCTTGTCTCCCAGGCATGGGTGCAAGTCCTCTTGTCTTCAATTTGAACATTTCCTTTCTTCTAGCGATCAGGTCTGCATATACAGCCCCTGTGTGCTCAGCTGAAGAGGAAACCACTTTTTTTTTTACTTTTTTTGACAGTGAACCTCACTGAAATGATCTTGTACTGCAGGCGGCTTAGAGGTATATGATACCAGTTATTTTGTCAGCTTTGCAGGACATCTGAAAGGCAGGCTCTCCAGGAAGGGTGAACCATAGCACCAGTCCTTGATTAGCATGTCAGGGTTCTGCCTCCTTCAGCTTCTGAGACCTGGGAGATCCACTGCAGGTTCTGTTTTCAGATGAGGAGAAACTCACTCCCGTTTCGGCCCTCCACTTCAGAATAAAAGGCTACAGTGAACAGTGATCCACATAAAGGTCTGGTCCTCAGCTGGGGGAAACTGGCAGAACTCCAGCAGATTTCTAGAAATAAAAACCTAGAGAAGTCTCTAAAACCACAGCAGTTACTGGGGCTTGCACAATATTCTACAGCTTGCAACAATACAGCAGCATGAAGCTGGGATGACACTGATGGCTTAGTATTTTTTGTGATCTCTTGGGTTTTTTCCTTTTTGTGAGAATGAAAATCTTCAGGCGAGAACTTTGCTCCTGTTCTCTTGGTGGTGTTGGCTTTGGGTGGCTTTGTTTTCTTTGAAAACTGATAGCAGAAGACTATCCAACCTTCAGGAGTGGAGCCATTATATGTGTGGCTGTGCAACAGGAGCCAAAGTTTAAAAATAAAATACCAGGCTGCCTTCCTGAGGATCCAGACATAGCAAACACACACGCACACACATACACAGGACTTGGGCTCGTATCAATTAACAGAGCCCAGAGCAGCAGACAATGAGAACCAAAAAGGGACTCTTGTTCCCCAAAAAGAAAGAGGAAGAAATACAAGGCTTCTGTAGCCTCGGATGCCAGTTGCTGGTGTGCATGGGAGGCCCCTCAGCAGCAGCAGGTTGAGGGACAGGCAGCTGCCAGTCATTCCTGGTGATGTTTGCTCTGGGCCATTCCCCGCATTTCCTCTGCCCTACCAAGCAGCCTTTTTTGAGAATTAAAGGAGAAAAGCAGTGGCTTTTATGTCATACTGAGTGCTGAGAGACCAGGATGCCAACCACCTTCAGAAGAAAGGAAGGACCAACTATTTTGGTTTCAAAGCCATGTCAGTGGCATGTTTATCTGTTGGACTGCAGAAATAGCAGATGATCACGTCATCTTTCCAGAAGACTTGGAGGATGAGAGGCATACAGAGGAGATAGTGGCTAGACCAGGAAGAACAATTTGTGACAGCAAAGCAGAAAGGTATGGCTTAGTGCCAGGAATACAGCTTGGAAAGTGAGGCAAGTTGTGTTAGAAAGGAATGGTGTTTTTGAAGGAAAAGGTGACCCTACTGAGACAAACAAGTCTAAGAACCCAGGAAGATACAATTCTTTATCGATTATGAATGTGGAGAGGGATGAAGAAGGTGAACGATTTAACCCTTTTTTGCCTGCCTCCCCCAAAGTGCTGATCTCACACCAACTCCCATGGCGATTGTGGGCTGGGCTGACCAGGGTGGGAAGCTAGGGTTCCTCCAGGGGCTGGGTGGGGAGCAGCAGGGCTTGTCCTCCTCTCAGGTGACACTGGCAGAAACTGTGTGCAAGAGTCAGCTCTGCACAGCCTTACCTGCCTCAGGTGTGCTGAAAGGTTGGAGGCCACACTCCTGACTGCATGGTGTGCTCAGATGTTCCTCACAGTAAATGCAAACCGAGTTTTTAGCCAGGTGTCTTCCAACTGCACCAAGAATGTTTGTGTATCTCAGCTGACAGCTACAAGCAGAAAAAAAACACGCAAAGAAGAGGTATTTTTCCTCATCTCTGCCCAGGCAAAGTAGCAGTCACAGCTGCCCATGACACACTTGGCTTTTGGCAGAGTTCAGGCTGGTTCTGCTCTGCAGACATAGGATGAAGCATGCTCAGTGTGCTCCCTTTCAGCAGGAATGCCAGCAGTATCTTGGACTACTACAGAGGCTACTCTGTGTAAGCTCCTTTTGCAGAGTTTGGGTTCACATTAAATGGGATCAGGAGTCCTTGGTAGGCTGTGCATGGCTCTGAGCACAGAGCCTTTTGGAAAGATGTGTTCTCTTAGACATCTAGACTCTCAGTATGGAACACTTACTTTATTGAAAAACCATATTTTCAGAAAAAACATGGTAGCTTCACATACTGGTGGAACATAGGCCGAAGGTGATCTGTAGCCTAAAGGTTTTGTAGGACATGATTCTCTTACAATCTAAGCGTTTTTGAAAGAAATCCATAAAATATCTGTGTCTTGCTTGTGGTGATGTACAAAAAATGAAGGATAGGTGCAACTGTCAGCATGTGAAAACTAATTGCTTGGTTTGCTGTCATAAATTTTGTCAGCCAGGGTGGAGTGGAAGTGTGCACATGCTTTGTGGCTCCAGCTAGCATGTGTGAAAGAGAGGTCTGATTAAATCAGACTTCCTCTTCTATGGTCTTGAGTATCCTACTTAAAAAAAGACATTGAGGAAGACCCAGAGAGTTCCTCTTGCAGATGTCTTTATGAAGGTGCTATAAAGGAGACTCTCTTTGATGACTACTAGGAAGTATTGATGGGGTTTTGTCCAGATATTTGCTAGAACAGAATTAATATTATGTTGCTGATTATTTAGAAGAGTTTGGGAAGAGAGCAGAAAGACTCAGCAGTTTGGACAAAGTCTTATTAGGAGAAAAGCCTCTTGGATCATCCAAGAATTTCAGTTTTTCTAGCTGCCAGCCCTGCAAAAGAAATATTCTTCCTCATCTTCATATAAAACTCCTGTGAAAGTACAGTGCTTTTTCCATGTGCATCCTCCACTGCAGTGTCAAGTAATGTAAGAGTTAGACCATGTTCACCAACCCCAAAGTCTGTCTCCACTGGTATTCTTCTCTGCAGCTCTGCAGACATTTTACCCATTTGACCTAAATTCTTCAGCAAAAGGCCTGGATTCTGTGCAGAAGGGTGGAAATGGCAACTCCAGCTAGAAAGTAAATACGAAGATAAATAAAGAGCATCAGTTGTATCCTTGTGTGTGGTGTTTTGATTTACCCTTGCTTCTGGAATTTCAACTTCTGCCCTGCTGGAGATCTTTTTCATTTCTTCTTCCCATGGGAGGTTAGCACTGGGATTCCAGGGACAGTGGCACAGGAGGGTAGTGGGGCAGTACAGGGAAGGGCTGGAGTCTGGAAAGCCACTTTGTGCTGCTGGCTGTGCCACAGACCAGCCATGTGACCAGGCTGCTTCACTTCTTCATGATTCTCCACTACCAGGTGAAGGAAGAAGGTTTTTTTTTTTCGCGGTGCAGGCTCACTCAACTTGCTTTTCACACAGACAGAGCCCACCAACAAGTGTGGCCTGAACTGCATGAGTCAAATAAATAGGTGGTGATTGGACAGAATAGACTGTTGGTATTGCTGCCTGAAGTCCTTAAATCTGCCTTTTTTTTTTTTTGTTATGTGTAACTTAAAATTGTGAGCCTTCAGATTTTGTTCTGAATTTGCAGCCACTTGAAAACCAGGGGAATACTTCAGTCTTTGCTCTCTTGGACAGTAAGTCGCTTCTGCTGACTTTAATGACTTGTCTGTGATAAATGAATGGAAACCTGAAACATATGATCCTGTCTTTTGTCATGCTCCAGTGTTCCATAAACAGCAGAAGGGAAAATGAAATTTGCGCAGAACTGATTGTACACTTCTCCCATAGACACTTTGTCAATGAGGTCATAAATTAATGTGGAACTTTGACTCTGTGTGCATTCCTGCAAACAAGAACCCACGCCTGAATGAATGCTTGTTGCTAGAAACGAATAAAAAAATGTGCAAATGCCTTTTATTCAAACGACTCTAAAAGGGAAAAAAGTCTAGAGTGAACTGCAAACCACGTTACATTCTTTTTTTTTTCTTCCATACTGTTCAAGGACATTGGATAAAAACAAGGCAGATGTCTCAGAATATTCTTTTTATGAATTCTGGTGTCATCAGGTTCACGTATGCCTCTTTTGGGATGAAAGAAACAGGGAGGAGATCCACCTGACTGGCAAGTGGTGCTCCTGAATGCAGTGTCTGAAGAGCTGTTCACTTAGCTGGACTCTTAATGAAAGGAGAATGTGTTGTTTATATATGTGATTGTCCTTGTCTCCTCTCCATTTGTAAATGAAAAGATGCACCCTGTCCCTTTCAACCACCATAAATCACTTTTTTTGGTTTTTAACGGTTGAGCATAGCATAGATCTTTGTGCCTTAGGTTTTGTTTTCTATTTTTTTGTTTGTTGGGGTTTTTTTCCTTGCTTGCTTGTTTCCATCTTTATTCCTTTAGTAAGAACAAAATAGAATTCTTTATGTGGTTCTGCTTTGAACTTAAGCCTGCTTTATTTTAAAATTTCCTTGAGCTGGAGGATTCAATGACACTTGATCTGCTGGAAGTACTTCGATGTATGTCTTGGAAAAGCAGCAGGTTGGGAAGGTTTTAAGTGCCTTCCCTTTAAGTCAAACCTTGGTTCCTTTTTTTTACGTGGTTCTACAATCATCAGTAAAGATAACAGGAATTATGTACCCATTTGCTTTGGAACTGTCGAATGCAGCACATGTGTCTTTGCCATTATCATAGGTGAATTATGTTCTCTTTGTTGAACTTACTGAGAGCCAGAAAACCCTTCTTTTGCTTTCAGAACATTGCTTCTGAACTTTTCAGATTAAAAGGCAAGCTATATTCCATAATTTTGTTTGTAGCTCATCAGGCTGTTCTGTTTGGTTTACAGATTGATTTTAAACCACCACAGGGCTTGAATCTTCTGGGTTTCTTTTGCATATTTTTAAACACTTTTTTCCCCCCTTTTCCATCTTTCTTAGCTTAAAATATCTTACCCGCTCCTATCCACTCTTGCATGCAGAGTAAATGTCAAGGTTTGTCTAGCCATGGAATTATTTAGACAGGGGCTCTACAGTTCCAAACAGCCTTTTTGGGTCCCAAAGCACATCCAGCTCTGGCTCCAGCCTCACCCCTGTCCCTGCTCACTCACGTGGCTGGGTGTGATGTGCAGGATGGACCTGAGGATCTGCTCCACTCTCAGACAGACAAGCAGAGACCTCGTTGTGTTTCTGTATTCTAGCCATATTCCAGAAAGGCAATATTCCTGGAGCAGTTTCTTCCTCAAGTGCTCTCTGAAGTGAGTGTAATGATGGGGGGAGAGGAGAACTGACCACCCGTCTTCCCCAGGGTCAAGTGTGGGTGGCCTTCTGGTTGCAGCCAAAAGCAGAATACCTGTCCCGAAGAGCCACTGTCCCAGAATTTTCAATAATGCAACTGCATTTGCAACAACATAAGGGTTTTTTTCTGAGTACAGGTCTTATTAGAAGACCTTTCATTGGCCATTTATTTAATGCTTCTCCTGAGACATCTCTTTATTGCTTCTTATTATACACAAAAACCAAATCCTGACAAAGCCTGAGCTGCCACTGGGCTGCCTTTTCTTGAATTTGTGGGGGTTTTCAGTGCCTTTTGTTTTTCCTAATTTGGGAAGGTCCAGATTTTTGCCAGGCACACATGTAAGTGCTTTTTAAAAAGTCCTTCCACCTTGATTTTACGCAAGAATTCCCCTCTCTTAGGCCAGGAAAACTGAAGATCTCTTCCAGTCTCCTCTTGCCTGTTATAAAAATAATGTATTTGGGTGCAGATTCCAGGTTACTCAGTTGTTTTGGGGTGGTTTTGATTGTTATTTTTTTATCCCAAGAGATACTTTTTATGTTGATAAACTAGTCTTGAACTGAACTTTTCTAGTGACAAGAGACACTGAGAGTTATATGTGTAGTTTGGCAATTGTTTACATATTCTGAAATTTTTGCAACCACTTTCTCTTTTATCAGGTTTCATCCTGTATCTTTAAGGCAAAGTGAGAATGGTTCTTCAAAATGAGAGTCATCTTATGACAATGGAGACTGATTATTTTGTTCTAAAATTGTATTTTGTTACCTTCCTAGATAAATTTAAATGCTTGAAGATGGCTGAGTTTTAAATCATTAAATGCAAAGCATTTGCAACAGCTGAAAAAAAATAAGGTGTTGTGTAATGGACTTGCAGAAGAGAAAAAAACTCTTAAAAGAGTTCTGTAATGTCTACATATTTGCAAGGATTGTAGCTTTTGAAAGATGCAGTTGCTTATAATCTCAGCCCTTATTACAAAGAAAGTCTTAGTTATTTTTTATTCTTTAAGATCCATTTCCTGTTTGAGTATTTCTTAGGAAGAAGAAAAAGAAATTGGATCTCAGTGGCTGACCCTCAAACAACTTATTTAAAGCAAAAAGGATTAAACTTGGACAGAAGAACTCATTAGGAGATTCACTTTCACCATTTTGATACAACTGAGCTTTAATATAGATTTCTCCTTAATTTGAATGTGTCCATAATAGTCAGAGGCCGGAGAAGTTTATTACTGGAAAGACATGAAATAAGGTTAACAAGAGGTTGGTTGTGGTTTTTTTTTCTTTTTGTGTAGGAGATTGTTTCTAATTATTACCTGCATAACAAAGTGTTGGGGGTTTTTTTGTTGGTGGTAGTAGGTTTTTTTTGGTGTGTGGTGGGTTTTTTTTGTTTGTTTGTTTGTTTTTTACAGACAAGCAGCAGCAGCTTTTTCCTGGTTTTAATGGAATAATTCCTAATTCCTCTTGGACTAAAGCATTTTGTGGCTGGAGGACTTTTATTAACCTTGCCCAATTCACAAATGTTGTGATCCATAATTGCTGGATCACTCAGAATTCCTTTTTTCCCCCATCCTGAAGTGCACTGTAGATGCTCCATTTGGTTTCTTCTAGAGCCTGTCTGCCATCTATGTGTCACGTTAATGATTATGATTATGAGCCACAGTGCTATTTTAAGTATTTCGTACTTCAGCATTTTATTATTACACCAACTGCAAAAGTTTGATGTCTGGAAGGAAGCAACTGAGTGGAACTGGAGGCTGAAGAGGGGCAGCAAAAGGAGCAAAGCTCTCATTTAGACCCAGGATATTGCATAGTGCATCTCAACATGTAAGCCAGAGGACTCTATCTATATCTGAAGTTGTTTGGGACAAAGTATTTTGGGCAATGTGTTAGCAGCAACTTGTTCCTCGTTTTCTGCAGCCTTCCTTCTCAGCCATCAGTGGCAGGACCAGCACCTTGCTGCCACCACCACAAAACAGACAGGGGACCTTCTCTGGCACAGGTGGAAAAACTCTCTTGGGAGGGGTTGGCAGGGAGAAAGGTGGCAGCCTAATGGTAATCACTGGTCTGAGATCTGTCAGGTGCTGGAAAAGTGTATGTTCTTTTACCTGGGGCAGAAATGCTGGCTGCCATACTGCGTGTGAGTCAGTGGCCAAATAAAACTGTATTCTGTCTGGTATTATAAATGGGTCAGTGATGGATTTGTATTACCTGAGGAAATGAACTGGCGGACAGAGAAGCTTCTGCTTGCTGCCCTGCAAATGTCAAATATAGCAGAAAGCTTGGGGGAAGGGGAGGGATAGCTGGAGACAAAGGCAGTGTTAAAATAGCCAGAGTGTCAGTGGAGATCCTCAAACAAACATGTGCTTCTGAGGGGTAGACTGGGAGAGCTGAACAGTCTTTAGACTTCGTTCATCGGCATTTTCTGACCCTCCAGCAGAGTTTCAGCAGTGGATCTTGCTCTATAATTGGAGTCATGCATGAGGTGGGTTTGGGTTTGCATGAGGTGGTGTGCTGTTGCACTTGGTTTTGGTGGCTGGTTCAGGACATGACTTTGGCTGTTTTTGTTTTAATGGGGTTAAAAAAACCATTCCTCTGAATGTCCTTATCCATCCTCTCCACATACTTTTAAAGTACCTCTGGATCATGTAGGGCCTCTGGATGGATTGAGGGAGAGGGCTCCTTACTCCCCAGGGTCCTTACTAGGCTGAGCTCTTACGGGTGATGAAAGACAGGCAGAGGGCTATGGCTCGCTTGGATCTGATCCACGCAACGTTCCTTTGGTTCCCAACTGCCCTGTGAACTTCTCTTAGTGAGTCTTGAATGACCAAACAGGGTAACAGGGTGCCAAATTAGGGAAGTGATCTCTGGCTGGAAGATTACTCCTCTCACCAGCCAAGTTCAATCTCTGCCACCACGGCTACATTAGATCCAGTTCAGTTGCTGCACTTAAAGGAGGAACGTGAGTCCAGAAAAGCAACTTTTCCCATCCATCTTTCAAGCTAGACATATTCTGGCTTTATTTGGCATTACATTTTTTCAGTAAGAGGTCCAAAGCAGAGCTTTGCCCTTTGCATTTGTGGTTTCTGAGTGGCAGTGACTTGATTTTCACCTCTGTGACTACACTCAGAGTGCCTGCATGTGTTTTAAACCAGCTGTGTTGGCTGGTCTAATCTCAGATCTCTTAAGATTAAAATTCTGTGGCCCCTAAAATAATCCAGCAGTTCTGTGTTCCCATGGTTTAGCTCTGTCACCAGTTCATAAAGCTGTATTTAGCCTCTGTAAAAATACCATGCTTCTTGCAGACTGAGATTTGGTCCTCTTTAAAGCTTGCAGCTCACCAGCCACAGTGCTGCCAGTGACCATGGAATGGAGCATGGAGTTCAGGGTGAATGGCAAGATTACTTCTAAAGGCACTAGAGGGTGTTTTAAGGGCAGATGGCTATCAGGAGATAATCTCTCCTCTCTTCAGACACGACTTTGTGACTATTCTTTCAGTCCATGGTCCAGCAGGGTATGTGGTGGAGTTTGTCCTATCTGATTTGCTACTGGCAGGACCCCCTTTAAAACAGCTGCGACTTTTCCTGGCAAGGAAGAGATCTTGGCTGGGGTTGTGCCAAGCTGAGGAGCCTGCTCCTCCCCTGCTCCTTCCAGCGTGAGGCTGGTAATGCATCCTTTGTGTAAAAGCTCCTGGAAGGTATTTGCAATGCATGAGAAGGAATTAGGTTTTTTTCTGGAGTACGCGGGCACGGTGCTGCCGTGTTCTTCAGCACCACCTACTGACATCTCCCTCTCTCTCTCAGCTCCACGTACACCGGGGTTTGCACCTCCTAACTCACAGCGACAGCATTACTCGAGGTAATTAACAATACACTCCTGGCTGGAAATGAGAAACCCCAGACCCCCGTGCATTCAGTTCCATTGTGCCATATGGGGAGCGCTAACGAGCAGGGTACAAAAGCCAAGCTGCTTCGCTCTGGTGTCTGTCTTCCTCGGCTGGGCCAGCCCACTTTTGCCCCTTGAACACGTGTATCTGTGCAGAAGAGTGTTGAGGGGCTGGCTTGTGTCGGGGAGGTGAGTGACTTGGCTCATGTCCTGTGAGCATTTAATATGGGAACCAAGTGAGAAAACCACATTTCTGTTCTAAAGTTCTGCCTTATGCTGTTTCATCTCCCTCTTAAACTAGTTTTTTGAAGGAAATTAAGTATCATACTTAATAAGGGAGAAAGTCTTACTCTGACCATCCACTTGTTCAGAATCTCATATATAATTTTAGTGTCTTTCTGATTTCTGTAGGCATTAATAACTTGCCATGAAAGTAATTCAGAAGATCAGAAGAACCCATCTTAGCCTTGCTTGGAGCAAGAGCATTTAGTGTTTGAGAGCCTTTCTCAATAAGGGAGGGTTCTTTATCCTCAGACTCTGCTGCCTATGCTCTGTATCATGTACTGCCTCATAGCTAACCCAAAGGAAAGAGGGACAAAAAAGCCAGAACTGTAATTTGTATGACAGTCTAAGTTTGTCTTTTAGTAAGACTGTGGCATTTTATTTGCAATCTGCTTTTATTTCAAAAGTTTGAAGTTTGAAAGTATCCTTCAGGCATTTGGATGGCCTCTTAATGTATTTTTTAAAACAGAGCAGATATGTATGTAGACCCCAGGACAGAAAGAAGGAGAAGAAACATTATTTGTGAGAATGGAAGGAGCCATCAGCACTCAGGTAGCTTCAATCAGTAAAGCCCCAGCAGAAGTAGACAGGTGCCACTATCTGTGATTCTCCTTTCACACCTTCTTCTAAAATCCATGGTGAACTTTTATTCTGTTATGGTCTTAAAGTGAGATGGCTAATAGGTTAATAATTAATATTAATATTCAATAACCACGTTTCCCTGGGGGTTTGGATTTTTTGCTTCCTGGTTTTGCCTTTTTTCCATCTCCATTTTTTTCAGAAGTCATGGTCTTGGGGAACCCATTGAATTGATAGCAGTGTATCAATCGTTTGGACCCATTTCATATCATTTATGTGTGAGGTTCTGTGAATCCTTGTTGTTTTCTTGAACTGAAAAAAGAAAACCAACCATGCTTCTGGCAGCAATGAGTATCATCTCTTCCGTGAGCTTTAAGAATCAGGTGGTATATATAATTTTTTTAAACATAGAGGACTTTGCAAGCTGTGCTAGATCTACTGTGGTGCTGCGTATTTTAAATGAATGTCTGTATTCAGGAACATAAATGAGTATCGACTGTATGGGGATCAACAAAGTTGGCCATCCTGTTTTCGATGACAGGGAGATTTCTGGAAAGTCTGGAAGATAATGTATGACAAATGTGTAGTAGGAAGATCTCCTTTTGTGGAATCAGACTGGAAATCAACTTCAGGTACAAACACTCTTTCAGGTAGCTGGGTATGGACGTTTTGGGAAGAAAATGAGTTTGTATCTTCTCAGTTTAGATTGTTTTTACTATTGATTTGTAGTGGCTCCCCAATAGTAAAGTTCTTCCTGAAAATACCTTACCTTTTGATACATACTTCCACATAAGTCAAGGGAAACATTTACTGGAAGAATGGAGTCACCAGTATCAGCTAACATACCTCTTATGGCCTTAAGTGTTGAGCTTTGGAATGGAACAAACAACCCAAAACTGGATGTATGGAGAAACTGATAATTAAAGCTGTAAAGAGTGATAAAATTAATTCCTTTGCAAGAAAATATGAACCACAAAGTTTGTATATTGTAGAGTTGCAACCCAACCCATGGAGTTCTACCAAAACTCAGTTGTATCAAATTAAAAAGAAAAAAAAAGCAAAAAAAAGAAATGGTACTTCAATTTAGTTATGTTGTTACCAGCTCAGAGAAGCAACTCCAAAGACAGTCCTTGGAGGACCAAGAATTCCAATAGCTTGATTGGAATTTAGTCATTGAAAAAGACGCATGAATTGGGTAGGTTTACCTGACTGTAGCTGGGAGTTGAATTTATTCTCTGAATTCTTAATTAATTATGGGGTTTCCTTTCATAAATGAAAGATGAGGCTGGCCTCTTCCAGTTGGAATAGCCTTCAGGTTTCCAGTTTCTCAAATGTGTAAGTTTTTGCATTAGTCATATGATTTTATTTATTTAGTCATCTTTTTTGCTGTTGTGCTCTTACATTATAAAAAATGTTTAAAAATCATGGAAAAAAAAAACAAACCCCAAACCCCAAATCCAAAGACGTCAGAGCAGCAGCTCCACTGTACATGGGCTGAACCTGGCCAGGAGCCCAGGCAGCTGGGCTGGAAGGTCCTCAGCACAGCTGTAGGCACTGGTATAAAACCCAGGCTTCTCTAGCGAGGAAAAATGCCTGAGGTGTTACTCATGGGAATTTTGAAAACTTGTGTTATCTGTAATTACTTGCTGGCAGATTTTGTTTCTGTGGTGTTTGGTATTTAATTTCTGGAAGGGTGGGGAAAACTAGAAAAACCTGGAGGACCATCAAGTGCAACCATCAGCCAGTTCTCTGCCCATGTTCACCCACTAAACCGTGCCCCTGGGGTACACATCCACACATCTTTTAGACACCTCCAGGGAGGATGACTCAACCACTTCCCTGGGCAGCCTGTTCCATGCTTGGGGGAAGAATTTTTCTCTTCAGCTCCACCTTTTCACTGAGTAAAATGAAAGCTGTGAGTGCTACCTGCATTGTTTGGTGTAGGGATGAAGATGCCTCTGATCATCTGACCAGAGGAAAGGCTGGAGAGGTGGAGATTCCTTTGTTTCACATGCAGTGTTACTAATGCTGAGCTGGAAGCTCACAGTGTTGTGTGGTCTGACTGACCTTTTTAGTTGTGGTTATGCATGTGCATATTCTTAACTTGTAGAAGCTTTGCTGACTCCACCTCAAAATATAACGGATGGGTAGTCAAACCACAGAAGCTCAATTTTGAGGTCAGTGCCTTGGGCTTCACAATTAATTTTGTATTTTGAAGCTTTAAAACCAAACTTAAACATAATGATTTGTACTACTTTGGCTGCTGCCAAATTCTATAATTACTGTTGTTCAACAAGCACAATTATCTTTTGTTTTGGATTTTTAAAAACCTCAAAATCTAATGCAACTGTCTCAGATGTTCTCAGGCGTTTATGAGTGTAGAGAAGCATGCTGCAGACAATTTGAGACCACCTTGTGTCTTAAAAATGGCAGCATTGAGAATCTCTTTTGCCTAATGTTTTGAAAACTTTTTGCTATAAGAAAAATGAGAATACCTCCACATTTAAGCATTAAGGCCATGTATTTAAGAAGAGGTTGTAAATGCAAATTAGTCAGACAATGGCATTTTAATAATGTTTTGTGAGGTTAGCATTACATTAGTAAGGGTATTTTAGAAGTCACGTATTATTTATAGACAATGTGGTCTCAAGAGATTGCTTGTGAATATGTTAGAGGGCCTCTGGGATTTATGGATTCATTTAATGGTGGTTTTGTTTGGTTGCTTCGGGTTTTTCTTCCCACACTTCTGCTGCTGAGTTACAAGATTTGGTAACTCCTGTCTCAGTCCACCTCCATTCCCCTCTACATTTCCTTATTGAAAACGTAAAGGTTTATGGAATGTGTTAACTTAGCTGACCACAATGGAGATGTGTGAACCTTGCTTTGTCTCCTGGGCTTGGGATGTGTCTTCCCAGTGTATTGACATCTGCACTTCAAAATGCTCTTTGCTGGTCGATGGATGAGTTTTTCCTAGTGTCATGTCCCATGTGTATGAAAAAGAAGAAACATGCACCTTGTGTTACGGTTTCTTTAGATAGGTCAGCTCAAACTGGCGGTTTGTGTTTTTAGCCCATATGCAATGGAGTGATTTTAAAGAATGTGGAAATGGTAGAGCAGAATTCCTTACAGAACACTTCATCCTGCTCTCAGCAGGTGATGCATGGTGAAAACACCACACTCAAGTCCACTCAGCTGATGTTTATTCCTCATGGGAAGCAGTAAGATTAACCTCTTCTCGGACTTGGTGCTGCCTTTGTGCTGCAGACTCAAGCTGGAACCCATTAGAGAGTCTCCATCAGTTCTGTAATCAGCAGCTATTAATGATATCTCTCAACACAAAGTTGGTTTAAGCTTGTGTAGCATCCTCAAGGATGCATTCTCCGAGCAGCAGTGTGTGCTGGAGATGAAGGTGGTGGTGGTTTTGACCTCTTGAAGCTGCCAGGATTGTCTTTTTCATATCCTCAGCGTTGGTCTCCCTTCTGCTTTTCTATTTCGTAAGCTGGCCTGAAGTTTTCCAAGAGAGACAGAGTTGAGAGCGTTTTGCCGTGATGTTTCTAAAGGGTCTGAAGTTTTCGGGGGGCTGAAAAAGGGGAAGGCCAGGGGGGGGAGGAAGATGGAGATTTTTGTGTGTGCGTTGTTTTTCATCTCTTCCACACAATGGAGCTTTCAGAGAACCTCTCTTAAAAGGCATAGCTACAGCCTTTGTGTGAAGGGTGTGTCTGCTGGCAGGGTTTGCTGATGCAGACAGGCTGGCTGGTGATTAACAAAGGTCATTAGACTTTGGAATCTGGCAGGGGAGTGGGGTGGTGTATCTTCTGCGCCAAGCAGGAGAGCTCCCCAGGGACGGGCCCGGCTGGAGGCTCCCCCCCCTGCTGTCCCC
>VZTR01020093.1:38268-60293 GCA_013400775.1 Chaetops frenatus | reverse complement strand
AAAAAAGAAAGGCTGGTGTGCTTGAGCTGAAGCTGAGATAAGTGAGGCCATGTTGTGCACAGGCAAGAAGCTCTGAGGTTCTGAGTGCAGGAGTTGTCTGAGCTAAAATGGCTGCTCCCAAAGCTCAGAGGACTAGGGCAGCTTAGTGAGTCTTAAAGCTTCAGTGACGCAGGGGCTCATATCTCTTGAAAGTGTGATAAACACATTCAGCAGAGCTGTGGCTTGTTTGGCTGAGATGAAAGGACTAAGCTTGGGGGGTGGGTAGTGAAAACTGGATGATCTGCTTTTCTGTGAAGTGCTCTAAATGCAGGAGTCGTCTGCTCCATGGAAAAATTTGTTTTCAGGTCTAATGGACTGTGCTAAAGGAGACGTGGGGTGGGGCTTCACTCACTGCTGTAATTTGATCCAGCGCAGATAGCAACCTCTTCCACACAATTTGGTCTGGTGCTTGCACATAAAAGCATGAGTATCTCGATTATTGTAACTTTGTTAGCTGAAAAAAAAGCTGGTGCAGCGTTCATTTTCTTCATTGGTGGTGAGAGGGAATTGGGGGAGAGAAAGGACACAGAGCAGCCTGCAAAGTAATGTACGTAAATATGTGGAGAGCCTCTGTGCTCAGACTGTCCGGAATTTGACTTGCTAGAAGTTTATTTTAGCAGGCTATCAGAAGAAGCATTCTTTCATCTGAAATCCTGGTGCAGTACCCTCTCTTGTTTCTGTGCATGAATATTTTGGAGCTTTCTCCTCACTTTGTAGGTTGCTTCCTTCATATTCCACATACAACAAAGACATGGAATTTAAATAGCTTTGGGCTGCTGTTGTGTCTTGGACCTCTGAAATGCTCCATTTGTCATCCTTTTCCAGCACATGCATGGAAGCTTAAAGAGGCAATTGCTGTATTAGCATAGGAAGGTAGATCTTGTGCCTAAGCACTGCACAGGGTAGGAGGGTCTAAGTCTTTTGTTTGGCTTGTGCTTTGTGTCTCCTGTCCTTCATGGCAGTGCAACCTTCTGTCGCAGGATTAATTGTCACAGCTGAACAACGGTTCTCTGCTGTATCTTATGTTGCTTTGTACTTGAAGGTATGCAGGGCTTTTGGATAAATCAAGGAAGTCATAATGACTCTTGAGTCTTTGTCATCATGTTTCCAATGTACTTTTTCCGTATGGTTATTCCCGTTGCTGTCCTTTTATTCCTCCGGCGGTCTCCATCCCCCAGACTGCTAAGGCACAAAGGTCTTGTCCCTAGCACAGACTGAAATTAAACAGTATTTAACAAAGAGTGGAGGTGCCTTTAAAAGCTTGGTGGAAATAGGGCAGAGCAAAGTATTCTGCCTTGGATTTGTGTAGCTACATCTAACCTTGCTATTAGGTTTAGGTTTTCCACCAATATCAGGACAGATAGGATGCTGTGAAGAAAGGCAGATTCCTCCCTGTGAAAGCTTTTGATGCATGGTAGTGAATGAAGCAGGAATTGGCAGCTTCCAGGAACGTTAGTGTCTCCTGAAGGCAGAGGCTGCTGTCTTCTGAGTGTAAATTCCGGTGCATGACTGGGAGTAATGTGCCATTTCTGTGCACATGGGCTGTGGTCTTTGAACAAGACCAGATTGTGAATAACAGCCCTGTGTAATGGAAAAGCCAAGAGGACAAAGTTCACTGGATCAGTGGTCATTTGTCTGAAAGTTGACTGTCATAGAGTTGAGTCAGCAGCTTGTGAGCTACCTAGATAGGACTTCTTGTGGATCTGAGTGGACTCTTCTTAATAGGGCAAGGAAGGGCTGAGGAAGGGTTGAGTTTCACGCTGCTGTGTTTGTGGAATCTCTGAAGTGACTGAGTCATCAAAAGCTTGGTGTTACCTTGGTGTTACCTTGGTGTTTCCAGGATTTGTTCCAAAAGCACTGCTGTAAACTCATATCTTTTTTCTTCTCTCCTTCTCCTGTTTTTCTTGCAGATTTTTCTAATGTAAAAGATCATCCTGAACCATGGAGGTCCTGCAGTGTGATGGCTGCGATTTTCGAGCTCCATCTTATGAAGACCTAAAAGCTCACATTCAGGATGTTCACACTGCTTTTCTGCAGCCAACTGATGTCTCTGAGGAGAGTCCTACCCAGACAAGGTCTGGTTCCATCAATGCTAGCAACCAGACCGAGGTTGAATTTTCTTCTGTAAAGGATGAATTCGCAATTGCAGATGACATAGCAGGTAAATCTTAACTCCAAGATTAACCTTAGCTCTTTAAGATCTCAGCTCTTAACCCCTATTTTACATGTGTCTTATTTCAGTGTGTTTTAGTTTCTGCTTTTAATGTAATTTAAAAATTCGCATTATCTTTGTGGCTGCATCAGCAAAACAGATAACTAGCTTCAGCCATACTAGTTTTGACTGTGGCTTTTTTTTTTTTTTTATTTGCCAGCTTCTTTCCATGGAGTTCCTCATGCTGATTTTTCACTTTCTGCTTTTCATGGTTGTTCTTCACTACCATGAACCACCTCAAAATTTTTGACTTTTGTTAATGTACTAGTTTTAATTTTTCCCCCGGGAAGGTCATTTTGGAAACTATCCACCCAAAACTGTACACCACAGTCATTTATAAGTAGAAATTATGCATAATGGTCACTTTCTGAGCATTGCCAAGTCTGTAGATACTACCATAAGTAAGTGAGGGAATCTTGGAATGGTTGTTGTCAGCTCAGGATGTGGTTACATTCTTACGCATACAGGGGGGTGGAGGAAAAGCCTTTTTGTTTTATTTTATTTATTTACATATACACCTTAATTCTCATTTTAGGGCAAAATGCAACAAGTCAGATGGGGACTGGAAGTTACTATAGCCAGAGCCAGACATTCTATGGGCAGCATATGGCTCCAAATCCTAAACCAACCAACAAGTTCTTCCAGTGCAAATTCTGTGTGCATTACTTCCAATCTAAAGACCTCCTCATAGAGCACACACGAAAGGTTCATGGAGCACAGGCTGGGGGGAGCTCAGTGGGGCCACCAGCTTCTAGTTCCCTAAATTACAACATCATGATGCATGAAGGGTTTGGTAAAGTTTTCAGTTGCCAGTTCTGCACCTACAAGTCACCCAGGCGTGCGAGGATTATTAAGCACCAGAAAATGTATCACAAAAGCAACCTGAAAGAGAGTTCAGCTCCTTCTGCTGCTGCTGCTGCTGTGTCTGAATCAACGTCTGCTTCTGTGCCAGTGCAGGAACCCTGCAAGGAGCTGCCGGCAGAGGTGGTGGAGCGGAGCATTTTGGAGTCGATGGTCAAGCCCCTGACCAAGTCTAGGGGCAACTTTTGCTGTGAGTGGTGCAGCTACCAGACACCTCGGAGGGAGCGCTGGTGTGACCACATGATGAAGAAGCACCGCAGCATGGTGAAAATACTGTCGAGCCTGAGGCAGCAGCAGGATGGGACCAGCGTGCCCGAGGTGCAGAGTAAGAGTGCCCAGAGTGCCTCTCCAAACTCGAACTACATGTCCATGAACACAACAGGACGTGAGATGTCGAGTGCTAATGTCTCAAACTTCAGGGGATCTATGGGCAATTCCCTTATCAGGCCCAACTCTTCTACATCTTCGAAGTTTTCTTCTGTGTCTTACCCTCAAATGAAGCCTAAGTCACCTCACAACTCGGGTATGGTTAATTTGTCTGACAGATCCCGCTATGGAATTGCTGATATGACGAATTCTTCTGCTGACCTGGAAACAAGCAGTATGCTAAATGACTCCAGCTCAGATGAAGAGCTAAATGAAATGGACAGCGAGAATGGCTTAAACTCCATGGATCACCAGACCTCAGGAATGTCTGCAGAGCAGCTGATGGGATCTGATGGCAACAAACTATTGGAAACAAAGGGAATTCCCTTTAGAAGATACATGAACAGGTTCCAGTGTCCTTTCTGCCCTTTCCTGACCATGCACCGCAGAAGTATTTCCCGTCACATTGAGAACATCCACCTGTCTGGGAAGACGGCTGTGTACAAGTGCGATGAGTGCCCCTTCACCTGCAAGAGTTCTCTGAAGCTCGGTGCCCACAAGCAGTGTCACACGGGAGCAACATCCGACTGGGACACCATGAACTCCCAGGCTGAGAGCATTGCCTCGTCCCTGAACGACAGCACAGTGTCTTACGAGAGTGGGAATATCAACGGCAGGAAGTCAGCTGGGATGATGGAGCCCGTGCAGCCGCAGCCGCAGCAGCCTCAGCAACCGCAGCAGCAGCAGCAGCAGCAGCAATCACCCCAGCCCCATTCACAGCATCCATACAAGTGCACGTTGTGCAACTATTCCACCACCACTTTGAAAGGCCTCAGAGTTCATCAGCAGCACAAGCATTCGTTCTGTGACAACTTGCCAAAATACGATGGGCCGCCATCAAACGCGCCGCAGGATAGCGAAGCAGATGCTCACCCCTCTGCCAGCACAGTGAAGAAGAGCCAGACCTCCATCCTTGGGCTCTCATCTAAAAATAACTTTGTTGCAAAAGCCCCTAGGAAGGTCTCAAATGACTTCCCTTTAGATCTCTCTCCCGTGAAAAAGAGAACTAGAATTGATGAAATAGCGAGCAACCTGCAGAGCAAGATCAGCCAAAACAAACAGCAGGAGGATGCTGTGATTAACGTAGAGGATGATGAGGAAGAGGAGGAGGACAATGAGGTGGAGATAGAGGTGGAGTTAGACAGAGAGGAAGAGCAAACAGAACCAATGATAGAGGTTTCCAGTTCTTACGCACCCCAGCAAATGTGGGGCAGAGAGGCTAATGATGCCCAGAAGGATACGAGCTTCAGGAGCATGCAGCACGACTACAATTCCACCAACGGGGCGGAGATTGAGCTCACTTTGTCTGAGGATGAGGAGGACTATTACTCTGCTGTCAGCATGAAGGACCATCAGAGCCCTAATGCCTCTGTTCTGGGGAGCCAGTCCAACATTTATGGTACTGACCAGAACAATGAGAATTCGGAGTTCAGTGACTCTGGCAGGCTTTATTATTGTAAACACTGTGATTTCAGCAACAAATCTGCCAGGAGTGTTAGCACCCACTACCAGCGCATGCATCCCTACATTAAATTCAGCTTTAGGTATATCCTGGATCCCAATGACCACAGTGCAGTGTACCGGTGTCTCGAGTGCTACATTGACTACACAAATTTTGAAGACCTGCAGCAGCATTATGGAGAGCACCATCCTGAAGCTATGAATGTATTGAACTTTGATCATTCTGATCTCATCTACCGCTGCCGCTTCTGCTCTTACACAAGCCCAAATGTTAGAAGCCTGATGCCACATTACCAAAGAATGCATCCCACAGTGAAAATTAACAATGCAATGATATTTTCAAGCTATGTTGTTGAGCAGCAAGAAGGGCTGAACACTGAGTCTCAGACACTGAGAGAGATCTTGAATTCTGCTCCAAAAACTATGGCAACCTCCACCCCCGTGGCTCGCGGGACTGGTGTGCCAGCTGGTTTTAACAAAAGTGCCACCAAGAGTTTCAGCCCCGAATGTGAAAATCAGAAGGAACCTTCAGTCAACACTGTGGTTGTTTACGACTGTGATGTGTGTTCATTTGCAAGCCCTAACATGCATTCAGTTTTGGTGCACTACCAGAAAAAGCACCCTGAAGAAAAAGCCTCGTATTTCAGAATCCAGAAGACCATGCGTGTAGTCTCTGTTGACAGGGGCTCTGCCCTCGCTCAGATGTCGTTTGAGCTGGGGGCTCCCATCTCCCCGAAACTGTCCAACTTGGCTTCTCAGCCTCCACCTCCCCCACCACCACCCCCAGACCTCTCTACTGAGCTCTAC
The DNA here is from genome assembly GCA_013400775.1 of Chaetops frenatus. Classification (NCBI taxonomy): domain Eukaryota; kingdom Metazoa; phylum Chordata; class Aves; order Passeriformes; family Picathartidae; genus Chaetops; species Chaetops frenatus. The sequence goes on along the minus strand of VZTR01020093.1, from coordinate 54,487 downwards.
TACTGCAAACACTGTTCCTACAGCAACCGCTCCGTCGTGGGGGTGCTTGTCCACTACCAGAAGAGGCACCCGGAGATCAAGGTCACGGCCAAGTACATCAGGCAGGCCCCGCCGACTGCAGCCATGATGCGGGCAGGGGAGCTGCCACCTGGCATCCAGAGGCCACCAGTGTCCATGCAGCAGCTGGGCCGTGGCGGCTCCGAGGCCTCCGTGAACCCTCCCGAGAATGAAATGTTCTTCTGCCAGCACTGTGATTACGGAAACCGGACCGTGAAGGGCGTGCTCATCCACTATCAGAAGAAGCATCGTGACTTCAAAGCCAACGCGGATGTGATCAGGCAGCACACGGCCACCATCAGGAGTCTTTGTGACCGCGGCCAGAAGAAATCAGCTGGCAGCCTGCCCGCCCACGCCTCCGGCACCGAGCGGGACAAGTCCAAGCTGAGAGCCCTCAAGTGCAGGCAGTGCAGCTACACATCCCCTTATTTCTATGCACTGAGGAAGCATATTAAGAAGGACCACCCAAATCTGAAGGCCACGGTGACATCCATACTGAGGTGGGCGTTTCTGGATGGCTTGATAGAAGCTGGTTATCACTGTGAATGGTGCATTTATTCACACACAGAGCCAAGTGGCTTGCTTGTGCATTACCAAAGGAGGCACCCTGAGCATTATGTTGATTATACCTACATGGCAACCAAGCTCTGGGCAGGTCCCGATCCTTCCCCTCCTGCCCTAGTGATGCCAACGGAGATGAAGACCTATAAATGCAGAGACTGCATTTTTGAAGCGTCTTCTATTTGGGATATTACTAATCACTACCAAGCATTTCACCCTTGGGCCATGAATGGGGATGAGTCTGTGTTGTTAGATATCATTAAGGAGAAAGATACTGCTGAGAAAACCATGCCGCAGCCTGATGAAGGTGGGGTCAGAATGGATTCTGAAGACCAGATAGCAACACCGCAGATGGATCAGGATGCAGAGTGTGCAGAGGATCCCAGCCTTTCCCATGAAAAAACTGTCCAGCTGGCTTCTGCAAATCCTGCCATCTCCTCCACTCCATACCAGTGTACAGTGTGCCAGTCTGAGTACAACAACCTTCACGGCCTCCTGACACATTATGGCAAAAAGCACCCTGGCATGAAAGTGAAGGCAGCAGACTTTGCTCAGGATATAGACATTAACCCAGGGGCTGTGTACAAGTGCAGACACTGCCCGTACATTAACACACGTATTCATGGCGTCCTCACACACTACCAGAAGCGGCACCCGTCAGTAAAAGTCACTGCTGAAGACTTTGTTCATGACGTGGAGCAGTCGACTGACATTGCTCAGAATGACGTGGAAGAGACAAGCAGGATTTTCAAGCAAGGCTATGGTGCTTACCGGTGCAAGCTCTGCCCCTACACCCACGGAACCCTTGAGAAGCTGAAAATCCACTATGAGAAGTACCACAATCAGCCCGAATTTGACGTTTTTGCCCAGTCACCACCGAAAGTGTCTGCCTCAGTGGAGCCAGACATGGTGACTGAAATCAAGGCCTCCCCAGAAATTGCTGCTGAGGATGTTGGGGAGGTCTCCATGCCAGCGCCTCATTTCTCCAGTTCTCACTTAGTGTCTCACACAGTTTTCCGGTGTCAGCTCTGCAAATATTTCTGCTCCACTCGGAAGGGGATAGCCAGACACTACCGCATCAAACACAACAACGTCAGGGCCCAGCCAGAAGGCAAGAACAACCTCTTCAAGTGTGCTTTGTGCTCCTACACCAACCCCATCCGCAAGGGGCTTGCGGCACACTACCAGAAAAGACACGACATTGATGCCTACTACACCCACTGCCTGGCAGCCTCCAGGACAGTAAGCGACAAACCCAATAAAGTGATCATTCCATCTCCTCCCAAGGATGACACTCCTCAGCTGAGTGAGGAGCTGAGGAGGGCTGTAGAGAAGAAGAAGTGCTCGCTCTGTTCCTTTCAGTCCTTCAGCAAGAAGGGCATCGTGTCCCACTACATGAAGCGTCACCCCGGTGTTTTCCCTAAGAAGCAGCACGCCAGCAAGCTGGGGGGATACTTCACTGCCGTGTATGCTGATGAGCATGAAAAACCAGCTCTAGCCGAGGAGAGGAATGACTTCGAAAAGCCTGAGGTGGAGGCTGAGGCTCAGGAAATTGAGTGGCTTCCTTTCAGGTGCATTAAATGTTTCAAGCTTTCCTTCAGCACAGCAGAGCTGCTGTGCATGCATTACACTGACCATCACAGCAAGGATTTGAAGAGGGACTTTTCCATACTTGGAAGTGGCACCCGCTCTCAGAGCCCCGTCTACCAGTGCAAGCACTGTGACACAAAATTGCATAGCACGGCAGAGCTGACTGCACACTTGAATGGTCACAATGAAGAATTCCAGAAGCGTGCCAAACGTCAGGAGAGGAGGAAGCAGCTTTTGAGCAAGCAGAAATATGCAGATGGTGCTTTTGCAGATTTCAAACAAGAGAGGGTAAGGATTTGTGTGTCTGGTCTCCTCTGCCCCCTGCTCCCCACTGGGGAGCCCACCAATGCCCACTTGCATGTTCTCTTTGACAGTCAAATGACCACAGGCTAATGAATGACTCGGAGTGCCAGTGAGCTCCATAAGTCAATTACACATTCTGCTTTAATTTCCTCATCCATCCGCCACATCTCCCTAGGTTCTGTAGGAAACCTTGTTTCTTCCTACCACTTCCTTCACTATTTTCTTTATCTTCTTTCCTCCCTCCCATGCTTCTGGAGGGCCATCTGTGTCTGACAGTCGCTTGTTCTTTTGTGGCAAGGCTGCCATGTACTTTGTCACAGATTCTCTACAAAATGTCCCAACCCCTTCTTCCACATTCCTCTGAGTAACACATCGCTTTGCTTCCCAGCCTTCTCTTTCGCAGTCCTTTCTCTCACTGAGCACTCAGGATTAGCATGACAGGAGTCTGTCTGGTGACAGGAGCTTTGGGCAAGTGCCTCATAAGGAGAGGACCAAATTGTTGCTGCATTTCTTGCCCACTTTCCCCATTCCTTCTACTTCAGTTTGAAAAATACACTTGTGCAGGAAAAGATTTTCACAGATTTTGGGGAGGTCATGGTGTCATGGAGGAGGAGGAGGCACAGTCGCAGGCCAAACTGAAATGGTCTTCTAGAGGACCACTGTTAGCCATAAAGTGAAGGTTTCTTCTGCATAGGTATCTCGTTCCCTTACTTTGTAGGAATTAATTATGCCAACAGAAACTGACCTTGCAGTTCTGCAGAACTGGACATCGAGTGTGACATCGGGTCTAAAGTTTGGTCTGTGCTCCTAAAAAATGAGGTGACAAAACCTGCTTCAGTGATCTATGCTTGTGTGCTCAAACAGGCTTTTGGACACTTGGAAGATGTTTCAAAACTCAAGGAGAGGAAGGTGGTTGGCTACAAATGCAAATTTTGCGTGGAAGTCCATCCAACACTTCGAGCCATCTGCAATCACCTCCGCAAGCATGTGCAGTACGGGAATGTCTCTTCTGTGTCGGCCACAGTAAAGGTAAGAATTCCTTAAAGGTGACTGACAGAGACTGAAACTACTTGCGTTGTTTAAAATAAAGGCCTCGTTGATAACCTGTGGAGGGTTCTTGTGAAGTTGAATGGGTTTTGAACTGGGCATTCCGGTTCAGCATGATGTTTTAATCTAACACTAAGTTTCTGAAGTGCATTTGGTTCATTTCAAGATGTTTTAACTTCTTTTCACTTTCGATCCAGGGACATGAAGACTCTTTAATTCTCATTTCTTCCCAGCCACAAAGGAGCTGATGTCGTTGATGACTGAAAGGCTTGGTTTATGAGCAGGAAACTTTCGCTCAGCTGCTTTATGGGCTACATTTCTTCTTAGCTAAGCTCAAAAAGAGTTGTTTGTTTTCTTTTTTTCTGTATGTATATATTTCTTATTGTAAGAAGAGGAATTGTGCACATATGAATGTGCAAAGTTGCTTGTGGTACACCTTTCCACGTGGAATTTACATGCTGGCTCCAAAGAAAACATTCAGTGGCCAGCTGAGCCTATGATCCCCTTCAGGTGATTAGGTGCATTCATGTAGTTCCTTTCTCTCCTGTGATCCTGATTTCCAGGGTATTTATTGGCAGGGGAAGTGAAAGTGCATCAAGGCTGTGGGAACTAGCTCTTGTCAGAGGCTCCCGCTGCCTGACTGACAGGGCTTTTTTGATGGCATAATTTGCTTTTTGTTGGGAAGCCGTGCCCTCCACAGCCTAACTCAAGCTACCTGAGAGAGCTTTCATTGCCCTGTCACTGACCTTTCCTTACCTTCTTACCTGGTACTCCTGACAGATTCAGATGCTTCCCTCCTAAGAGTCCCTTTCCCTCTTCTCCTCACTTCTCAAGTGATGCTTGTGTAGGGTCAGTGCTTTCTTTTAAGTAAATAGAAATCTTGCATCATGGAACAAAAGCTGAAAGCCACAGCCTAAAGAATGTGCTGGAAATGCCTCTTACAGGGTATTTAAGTAGCTGCACAAATACATGCTTTGGTTAGAAGTGGGAAAGGAAAGTTATGAAAGAGAGTTTTAAAAAAGGGCTTTTTCTGTTTGCTCTATATATTTTAAAGAGGGTTCTAGGGTCTTAGTGTACTAGCTTCTTTCTTGAGAATTTGACACTGATGGACAAAGTCTGCTGTAGAGTAGACAGCTGTACTAGTCTGCAGGGTAGCTACAGTCAGCTAAAGAAAATAAACTAAAATTAACTGCTCTGTAACTTACTAATTGTTATCTGCTCAGATTTAGAAGGTTCACACCAAGACCATCAAAGGATAGGTTTCTTGTCTTTTTGCATGATCTGACACAAACTTGATCAAGGAGTGAGGTTTTTTTATTTTGACATATGCATGCATGTATATAATAGATGTAATTATGTTTTTCCCTCCCAAGAATAGGTAATTTTTTTTCAGGAAGCCATTGATGTGGAGTTTGTGTAGGGATATGTTTAGAGAAATAATGCAGTGGGAAGCCTGGACCGTTCTGGTGAACACAGGGGAAAGACTGAGGGGCAGAAGGGAGAGAGAATTGATGGCTTTGGGGGGGTATGTGTTTTTTAGCAGGAAGCTGAAGAGCCTTCAAACACAACTTTGATGGAGGGTTTTGAGGGAGCCAAAGACCCTGGCATGGTGGAATTTACAGAAGCTGAATATGGAGCATCCCTGGAAGATGAAGCCAGGCCTGGGGGCTACCACTGCAGCCAGTGTGACCGGGTTTTGATGTCTATGCAGGGTCTGCGATCTCACGAGAGGAGTCACTTGGCTCTGGCCATGTTTACCCGGGAAGACAAGTACAGCTGCCAGTATTGCTCCTTTGTCTCTGCTTTCAGGCACAAGTAAGTTGTGGGTTTGGTGGTTTTTTTGTTTTGTTTTGTTTTGTTTCCTGAAGAATCGCCAGCTAGAAGTGCTGTTTTGTGGGCTGACACTGAGGAAGAACTCACTCCACTTGGTGTTGAGCCACACTTTTCTCATAGTATTTGCATATTTTCCACACTGCAAAATCTTTGGCCATTATGATTGGCTCTTTGTAAAAGATTGCACCTTTATATATCCTAGAATTCGGTTAGCCCTCTTTTTGCATGTAGGGGAGGAACATGCAAGCCAAAGAATAAGAATTATTTCAGTAGGCAAACAGTGCAGCCCACCAATTCTGCACCTTTGTCAAATGCATGAGACTTAACAAGCCAAGAAGAGTCTTTTCCTAGTTAATGTTTCATATTTAAGAAACTTCTGCTGTATATAACTACCTTGTTTGTAATTACTACAGCTCTTTCTGCATTGAGTTTTCATTTCTCATGTTAAAACAGTGTCATAAATTCACCTTAAATTAGATTTTTTTTTCTTAATTATGGCATGCAACTTCAGTCTACAAATATTTCAAATTCATACCAGTGTGCTGTAGGAGTGACACTGTTATCCTGCTTCCTTGTCCGATATATTGTCATCATTAATAGTCACATTTCTTACAATTTGTTTCCCTTAGATTTGACTTAGCTTTAAGTTTGTTAGTTTAAAAAATTATTTTAATAATAAAAATACATATGTCCCCCCAAAAAATTGGATTTCTGATACGTTTTCCACTGGCATCCGGGACCTGATTCACAGACCTGTGTTTCCTCTTAATTTCTGGGGAGAGAGCTGCTTATTCACTCTTTTAACAAAAGAAGACAAATCCAGGTGTTCACACCACTCTTACACTTGGTGACGATGTCACCATAAATGTACGTGGAAGAAAGAGAAGGCATTTTTTAGTTCCTTGTGGTAAAAAAGCAAGGTTTCTGCTGATGTCACAGCATTGCAAATTGGTGCCACAGTTTGGTCTGCCTTGTTGGAAAAGGTCCATGGGATTGAGCAGCTGAGGATAGGAGAGGGGTCTGGGGGAAGGATGTGCTCTGCTGGGTGTATCCCACCCTGCTCTGGCAAGGCTGACAGTCAGGGCAGCCCTTGCAGGACTTGCTGTTTGCCTGGTAAACTTGCTTCAACAATCAGACTTTTGTTTGGTTTGGTGTCTAGTCACTGTTTCCTACTGAGGATAAGTCGTGTCCCAGAAGTTGCAGGATAGGTAAATCAAAAAGTGGTGGATGGCAGGGAAGAACTTGCCACCTAACTTGATAATAGGTGTGGTCTCTGTTGTTGAAGTTGTTTGCTTCTTCTTTTATTTTTGTTTCTGATGCAATTATTCTCCTGGGAGATTAAGTCTGTGAAAGAAACCAAACCAAATGTTTAAACAGTCCACTATTCTCCCAGATCTGACTGAAACTTTAAAACCTTGTTTTGGAAGAGTGCAGCTGGCAAAGTATGTGGTTGTGAATATAGTTTTAATTATTGCCATGTAGAATATCTTAAGGTATATATTTATAATAGCTTAATATGTATTACATACCTCTTTGGCAGCCTGCTTTAATTGTTAAGTAATCTCATTCCCTGGAGGCTATTTAAAACAAGTTTTTTTCTATGAAGTATTCACTGCAGGTGTTCAAAGCTTTTAGGAGAGTTGTTCCTCCATTTCTCTAGAAAACCTGTGCATTTTGTCTTGCCCCAAACTCCATCCTTGATTTCTGCTAAGTTGTATTTGTATGAAGTGACCCTGAGAGGAGATACAAGTTCATTTTCTATTTTTTTGCTGCTATCAGATGTTTGAATACACAGGCTTCAGTGTTAGCTCTGGTAAACAGGGATTTTCTGGCTCAGGCTCTTGTCAGTGTGGGACTAAAGATCACGTGAAGTCTTGTGTAGTGTGACAGGGCTGGAACAACTGCTATTTGAGCTACATGTTGATACTCTGCAAAAGAGCAGGACAATTTAGGACAAATAAAAAGAACTACGCCTGAAATACATCTAGGACTGAGGTGGGAGGTGGAGGGCAGTTTTGGCAAATTGCAACTCCTGCAGTGTCTCTGCCCTGTTGTTGTTCCATCAATGTGCATGAGATGACTCAAGCTAAGATCAGATCACAAAGCATAAATGTGTCCAAAGGAGAGGCTGTACTGGAAATGTTTACAGCCTGGGCTCAGGCTACCTGCCTGCCACCCAGAGACACTGAATTCATGTCTGTCAGCCACAGCTTAGGAACTACAGAGCTCTGCAGGATTCACTCAATTAGAATGAATTTGATTTTCTGTTAGAAAATGTGGGAAACATCCTTTTTTCTCCTCCAAACTTTACTGAGCTGTTAGGACAAATTGTGGAGAGAGCAGTTTCTGATAACTTCGCAGTGTTCAGGCTGTTGGCACTTCCATTTTCCCTGAAGAAAGTAGAGACTGGTCTTTGCCACCCCTTCTTCTCCTGCTGAGCTTCACATAGTATCTCCTAAACTGCTGCTTCTGAAACTCTGCTGCCTTTTAATCCTGGAACTCATCAACTGTAGCCTGCTGGCACCCTCCCCAGAGCAGGATCTCTAATCTGCTTTTGCTGCTGTAACCAAAAGAAGGCTTCCTCAGTAAAGCTGGTCAACAAAAAAAAAATTACATATATATGTTGTTGGTTTTTTTTTTTTACCCTTGATCAACAGGACAGGAGGGGACATATTTTCACAAAAATGTTTGGCAGGAGAAAAATGGTGTAATGATAATTGAATAAGAAAATAATTTCTTGCCCGTTTTCATGTTTTTTCAGCCGGTCCTTTCAGTCTGGGTCATGCATAACTTAATTCACACTAATCTTGCCCTATAAGTTTATTTAGATGGCTTGCTCTGTGTGTAAACGGAATGGGTGTCAGCTCTGCTCTTTCCCTTCGCTCTAGATTTGACTTTATGGTGTAAGCAGACCTGTGAGACTGTGAGAAAGGATCCTTGCTTGTTTTGCTGTTGCTGTAAAGTGCTTTGCTTTGCCTCTGAAGGGACAGCTGAGATGACTGACGGTTTTCTGCCTCCCTTTTCTGTCTCTTCTCAAGCCTGGACCGCCACATGCAGACCCACCACGGACACCACAAGCCCTTCCGCTGCAAGCTGTGCCCCTTCAAGTCCTCCTACAACAGCCGCCTGAAAACCCATATCCTCAAGGCTCACGCTGGTAAGTTTTCCCCTCTGAGTCGTGCAGCTGAAATGGCCCGCTGTGTTCTTGTGGCTGATCATAGATACTGGGGTTGAACCACGTGTTTTGTCATCAGAACTGGGTAAGATTTTTCCAAAGGCCACAGTCATGGCTGGCCAGCCGGTGGAACTCTTGGGAAAAGTGGGAGTTTGGGGTAATGGAAGGGGCAAGGATTTAAAATTATGGCTACTTCAAGAAATTTTTTCTTTCTCTTTTCTTTTATACAAACGATTTTTTTTATTATTTATGCTTTTCTCCAAGTGGATTTCATCGCTTATACCATAGATGCCACAACAAAATTGGCAGTGAGCTTTGCTCTGCTCTTTGTATTTATGTTTGTGCTTTAGGTGACCCTGGGAAAGAGACTGTGAACAGCACCTTGGTTTTGGTAGAGTCTTTGCTGGCTTCCATTTTAAAGCCAAATGCTGTGAACTTCAGGAGTCAGGTCTGTGTGCAACAGACTGAGAAAGTCAAAATTGTGTTATCAAATGTGGATATTTGTCTTGGAAATTTCTGTATTTCAGTACGGAACCCATACAAGCAGGCAAGCAGACATGCTTCTGAGGAACAGGAATTGAGAAGGTGATGTGTCACACAGAGTAGGTCACCTGAAATTGTTGCACATTTGATTATTAAAAAGTGAGACGCAGGATTTCCTCATATTGATTCCTTGGCCATAGACTCTTGGCAGCGTCAGGCATCCTGCATTGAAAGGTTATCCTTTGGTTTGCAATCCAAACATGCACTCTGATGCAAATAGCAGAATAGTGACCAGTCTAGAAACCTGAAAACTAGCCTAGTAATTAAAAACTTTTGAGTAGAAACTCCTTGAATGGGAGTTTCTGATAAAAAGGACCTTTTTATATTATTTGCTTACTCAAAGTCATATACTCTGGTTGGAGTGGAGGAGGAAGGTGGAAAAATGGGGAGAAAAGGCATAAAAACTCTCTAGCTATCTGCTGATACAAAAAAAAAAAAAAATGTTGCCATTGATCCAAAGGCGTTTTTCATCTACAGAAATGTAGGAGGGATTGATGGTTGTGTGTACTTTGTTTCCTATATTTATTTACATTTCACAGAGCTTGGTACCAGTTTCTGTGCTTGGATGGATAAGTCTATTTAACTTTTGCCACCTTCTTATTGGGAGGACCATGGCATTCTGTCCCTTCTAGGAAATCCAGCTATGTGCAGCAGTTTCAGTTCACAGAATCCCACATCCTGTGTGGAGGAGCCAGGTTTTTTTATTTTCACCAACCATAAAGTAATGTTTTCTTTATGCTGTTACACAGCTGGGCTCCTTCGTGTTGCCTTGCTTGAACCTGCCAGATTTTTAGACCAAAGTTACCGTGCAACTAATATTTACTTCACACTTCTCTTCATGTAATTCATTGATTTATTTATTAGGAATTTATGCTTCAGAACTTGGTTTAGTGGATGGACACCCCTTGAAGGGCCATGTTTTACATTGTACAAGAACACAATTTCATGGTTGCCTAGATAGTGCTTGCACAATGACTTGGGTAATGGGGTTTCCAAAGGCTTATAGATATGTTTCTGCCTCAGTCCCATTTCTACCAAATGAATGGTCACAGTACAGAAAAGTTGCTTGTATGTTTTTCAGTCAGAGCTTTGCTTTGGTGTGTTTTGAGTCAGTCATTCAGAAATATGTATTACTGAACAAATATGTCTGACTTCTTCTGATGCCCCAGTTTTTCAATAATACGGTGATTCTCTGAACGTCTCTTATGTTACCATGGGTTTTTTTCAATTTTCAATTGTCTCATTATCCATTTTATTTAGAATTTAAAACTTCAATCCTCCTGATTTTTTCCTGAAGTCTCCTGGGCATCTTTAAAAGTCTGTAAAATCCTGAATCCTGAAGTGTTTTACTCAATCTGCCTCTCCCTCATTTTTCTGGGTATGGATCAAAATTCAGTGAACTACAAAATCTGTTCTTGTGTGACAGCTGGTACCAGTGTTTCTGGCATTTGTTTTTCATCCAGTGTGTGCCATCTCCTTTGGCATGGAGCAGAACAGTTTACAGTTTTTCTAAATGGGCTCTCTGTTGTTTTCATCTGAACTTTTTCACCTGTTCTTTTTTTTTCTTTTTTTTTTTNTTTTTTTTTTTTTTGCTTGTGTTTTTGAGGGATCCTTGTTACCACTTTCTTAGTTAGCAATTCCTCTGGAAATGCAGAAATGGGTGACTGTAAGATAAGAGCATTGGCCATGTTCAGTTTCTGTGTAATCTGGAACATAGTGCTTTGAGTACGTATCAAGTGTTGAGACCCACTACATAAATGCTTACGTTAATTTATTTGTGTGTGTATTAATCTGATCACTTTGTGAGATGCAAAACTAGCAGTCAAAAAAGTGCAGAAGACTTTTGTTGAGCCAAACTGTAGCTTTTCCTCTGCAATCAGGCACATCCTTTCATGTTTTGATGTTAGTTTGAAATAAATAATGGGCATATTTATTGGTGTGTCTAGGCTGCTTGGTATGTAATCATCCTTTATTTGCTTTAATGTTTTGTGGTGCTTTTAAGTTAATGGTTGGTTGGTGCACGTTGTCATCCTGGAATCTCTTACGCTGACAAAGCTGTGAAGGTCTATATCTGTATCCCACTGGTATCTTGTAACCTTGGAATATCTTTTGTCCTTAAATTACTGTGTTCCATTGATCAATTCATTGTGCGTGCTACTCCAGAAATGTTCTGTTTCTTTTTGTGAAAAGGAAATGTGCGACTCATACAATGCACAGGTGAGGAATGTCAAAAACATACAGGGCAGCTTTTTGTTTCACCACTCCAGACTCTTTGAGTGATCTGTTCTTTTTCAGAGGCACCAAGAAAGGGCATTCTAAGAGTTTGTATTTTGTCCTGATGACTAGCATGGTTTATCTGGGAGAAAGGGATAGGAGTTTTGTGGAGGATGGTTGCTAATCCTTTCAGGTGTGGTTACTCTGACTGCTGCAAACGTGTGTTTTTATATTCTCTTTTGGTTCACTTATTTCTGGTGTGGGAAACAGTGCTGCTTGGGAACCTTCTTTGCTGCATTTGTCTAGAGGTGGAAAATATTTTCTGCTTCGTCCATTACCAGGACTCTTGCTCTTCTGTTACTGCTCATGAATATTTCACTCCTGTATTAGTTTTGGCTCTTTATGTACAAGTCAGATGTGGCCAGTGTTACTCTTGTACATGGAAGTGGCACTTCCAAAACAATAACTTGGCACCTATATAAAATATCACATTGTTTGTGTTGGGACAGTTTCACTTTTGTGTTGCAATTGCCTCCATGCCTCCGTGTAAAACAAATCTTGTATCAGGATTTGTTTCCCTTGTTTGCTGTCTCTATGGCTTGGAATGTATTCAAAATTAAATCCACTACTGTGCATTACTTCTGTTCTCTCACTCCTTTTAGTGCTTTTTCATAACACTTTCACACAGCCTTGTAGATGCACCCTTTTGTACTTGGCATTGCCGTGTTCACCAGCCTTGACTTGGTTGCCACTTCTGTGAAGATTGCTGCTGCCTAATGGCAGATTTTTCATAAGGAAAACTGACCTTTCCCAAATGTAATTACACCACACTTTTTTCCCCCTTTCCTTTTTATTTTTTTGTGGAGGGCCCTTTGTTAGAGTTTTGTAGTGTCCTTGCGTCATTAATAATGATGCTGGATGTGCTGCATGCAGAATCAAACGACTTCACCATCTTGAGTTGCTGTGCTCCCAAAGAAATTTGGAAGTGCTGTGGTTAAGTGACTCCATTTTCATCCCAGAGTCTGTTTTCTTCCCATACCATGCAACACAGGCATGCTGAGAGTCTGGTCTCTGGTTTTTTTTGACATCAGCCACTGTACAAAGGATCTGCAGTTGCCAGAAAGTGATACTTTGGTCCAAAGCAGGTGTCTACACCCACAGACTCCAGACTGCTCCAACAAGGAGACATGCATAGCTTGTTTTCTTTGGGATCAGTCTTTCACTGAAGAGTCCATGGGAATTTTACTGCCAAGTTCAGTAAGAGAAGTGTGAGGGCCCCATTTTGTTTCTTTTGTGAGCTGATGACTTGCCTGTATTTTGCTTACCCAGGTGAACATGCCTACAAATGTTCTTCCTGCACATTTTCCACCATGACAATCAGCCAGCTGAAAGAGCACTCCTTGAAAGTGCATGGGAAAGCACTGACACTACCAAGACCCCGCATTGTCAACCTTGCAGCCTCACACGCCCACCACACCTCCAAGAACCACACTCCTGCTGAAGAAGTGGAGGACTCTAATGGTAAGAGGTGCCTCAGAGCAAGAATTTAATTTTCTAAGGTGCCGCTTAATATTTTTATTTCAAACCAAAGTGCAGCAGGCAGCTTTGCACCAAAAGCATCTTCATTTGATCATTAAGAAAAAGTCAGAATTGCATCAAAACCAAGAGTAAATGTGGTGTTGTAGGAAGTGATCTGCTTTAGGTCCTCACCAGTTCATACTACATTAGTTTGTTCTGTCACTGCACCAGCTGACTTTGCAATATGTCATTGCTGACTTTGCTTGCAGAGAATGACATTGTGGAAATATTTCAGACTCATAATTTCTATCCATAGCCAGTGGGAAAAAGATCTTCAGATTCCATCCATGCTCCTGATTTTCCTTCATACTCATGGAATCATAGAATGGTTTGGGTTGGAAGGGCAACCTTGAAGATCATCTTGTTTCACCCTCTTACCATGGGCCAGGGACACTTCCCACTGTCCCAGGCTGCTCCAAGCCCCAGTGTCCAACCTGGCCTTGGACACTGGCAGGGATCCAGGGGCCACCACAGGTTCTCTGGGCACCCTGTGCCAGGGCCTCCCTACCTTCACAGGGAACAATTTTTTCCCAATATCTAATCTCATTTGTAGAGCACCTTGGTGAAACCACATGGTTAAAATTGTGAACCTTTAATGGTAGTAAGAGTAATTATTGTTGTTGTCAGAGGACACCAAAAGTACCTGCAGATGTTCAGCTGCAGGATGGAGAACCGGAGGATTGTTTCCCTTTCAATGCACCCTTTGAAAGCTGTTAATCCCCTTGTGCAGGAGGGGTGTGTAGAAGATGCTTGGAAAGGAGCATAGAGAGGGACACTGTTTAAACAGAGAAATAGAAGAGGTGCTGTGGGGTATCACAGCAAGCTTTAAGGCTTTTTAAGTAGTAGCTTATGAGGCATCTTTGGGTGTAACTTCCTGTCAGTTAAGAGAAGAGCTCTTCTTTGGGCAAAAAAACAACAAAAAAACAAGCAACCTTAATTCCTGGGTGAGTTTCATTGACATGGAAGGACAATAGTTGCAGATGTTCAAAGAACTGAAATGTATGGAAGGTCTGTTAGAAGAGGGGAAAATACTTTCTTTTTTCAAGAAGCTTAAGTGGTTCTAGCTGCTGAACAGCAGGAATTTCATTGTTTGCTGTTCTGCTTGGGATACTGGTGAACTTAGGATGAGAGGTAAATACTATCAGTTATCATTTTGTAGCATTTTTGGTCTCCTATCTTCTTTCTCACCAGAGGAGAATAAAAAGTAAAATGAGAAGGAGTGAAAGAAAAGAAAGAAGTTCAGGAAATGGCTAAAAGGAATTGAAAGAAGGAAATAATCAGATCAGAAATACTGTATTGAAGAAAAAAAAAAAAAAAAGACATGCAAAATATTTTTGTGGTTTAGCAAGTCACTTTTTGGGTCAGAATCTTAACAAGAGATTTTGACCAGCTGCTCTCAGAAAACCTTTTGTCAATGGGTTGTCTGGAACAGTGCAACTACTGAGTTTTTTTGCTAATGCTAGCTTAAACTAATCCAACAAGCTGAGTACATCCTGAGATGTGTTCTGCTGCTTTTTTTTTTTTTTTTAACTGTTTTTAAAATAAATTTTTCTATTACTGACTTAGGCAGGGGAGAATAATTTTCAGTGGCTGTCCTAGCCTTTCCTGTCTGTTAGCAGTCCTTTTTTAGCAGTGGTGTGTGGAGAGATACAGAAGGACAATACTTGGTTTTGGGAAGGATGGTTCAATTACTGTATTTTGCTTATTCCAGGAGCTCAAACTCATGATAAGTGGAGTTAAAATTCAGGATACCTGCTGTATCCTGTAGAGGATAATTTTGCAGCCTTTAAAAATTCTTCCTAAAAATAGTTAAAATTATGACTCTGTTAACAAAAGCATTTCATTGGGTTGACTTTTTTACCTAGATCTATATTACAGCCTGACACCAAGGCCAAATTTGTCCCAATTAGCTGGATCATCTTTAAATGGGGTTAATGGTTAAGTCACATTGACAATAATAGAAGCCACCCACCGGGGAGCTGGTCAGACAAGTACAGGTGTTACAATAATCGTGTTAGCATTTTCAGCGTTGCTTGAGGAAGGAATAACCTGCTTTAAGTAATTTTTTCACATTATACAGTTGGCTGCGGGTCAGGTTAATGGCAGCTGCTCTTATGGCATCACAATTTTGGGGTTTTTAGAAGGCAATAGATCATTGCCTCTGCAGCCCAGGCCTGTGAGTTGCAGGTGGTGTGCAAGACTAGGTGATATCCGGGTCCCAGTAATAGGAAATGCAGGCAACTGTTATGTCCAGCTGGAGTTTTAGGAAGGGCTCACGTGGTGTGGTGTAGCTGGACTTTATCTGTTGGTGTGCATGAAGAAGCTGCAGGTGATCAAATTAATTCACCAGGGATACAGCACTGAACCAGGGCTGGGGTGAAAGCCAGACAAAAGGCTGCATCCCATTGTTAGGGAGCCTGTTTTGTGGGTTGGTAGGTGTGCAGCAGGCTTGTGTTACTGAAGTGGTTGCAGAAAGGAGCTGTTCCTGCCTGTGAATGAATACTGTGGTTGGAGTAGGAGATACAGCAGGGTGACTTGGGGAGATCTGGGGAGCTGGCAGAACTCACCTTGCCGCTTGTTGAGGTCTGTAAAAGTATAGAAGAGGGAGAAAGGTACTGAATTTTAGTAGCAGAGTGCATGTCTGAATGGAACTGCTCTGGGACAGCAGCCCAGTGGAACTTCTGTAATGCTTCTTTACCCTGCAAAAATTGCTCTCTGATGGGTCTTTCTTAGAACATTCCTTTTGTTCTTTAGATTGATCCATTCATTAAAAGAGGTGAATGTATTTAGATTTCCGTGGCTCATCTCTTTCAGTTGTGTGTTGGTAGCAGCAGACTTACCTGAAGTACTCAACTGCACATCCCAGAGATGTTTTGGGGTGCTTGATAGACTTCTCATGGAACTGAGGCTGAAGTGGAGTAGGTGCTGAATGTTTTGACCCATCCTTGCCAACTGTAATTCTAGTGACAGCTGTCATTAGAGAGCATAAGAACCTCTTCAGTCCAATTAATAACAATCATTCAGAGCATGTGTGCTTCTCTCAGGGCAGTGGTGTAAGAAGGTGGTTGTGTCACTTTTGATGAGTCACCAGAGAAGGTTTTTTTTACAGATATATCATTCAAAGATCCTGCCTTTTGTATCATACCCCTCTTTGCCTCCTAGGCAATATTTTGATATATAAAGTACCTGTTTTCACTATATCCTCTTCTAACCAAAGTTAAAGCACTCTGGGGGGGTGGATTTGGGGTGTGAAGTGATGATATTTTGGTTTGTGGGTGTTCTTCTTACAAACAGCCACAAAAAAAAAAAAAAAAAAAA
>VZTR01020093.1:9042-25778 GCA_013400775.1 Chaetops frenatus | reverse complement strand
TGAATTCTCCTCGGGTTACATCCAGAGCATCCGGCGCCACTACCGCGACAAGCACGGAGGGAAAAAGCTCTTCAAGTGCAAAGATTGCTCCTTTTATACAGGCTTTAAGTAAGTACTGTGCAAAACAGATAAATTGAACTCATAAGGGGTTGGTTTTTTATAAGTGCTTGAAGAGACTTCTGAGGTGTTTGAGAGTTGGCTGTAGCTAACAGGAACATGGCTTGGCCACTGCTGGCCAGGGAAAGGAGTGTAGGAAATGCCATGCCAGATCTCAGCAGCATGCATGTAATCCATTTTCTTCTCTCCTACAACAGCCGGTACCATCTGCTGCAGACAACAGCGCACTAAGTCCTTGCAGTAGGTTTTCATAGTCATAGAATTGTTTAGGATGGAAAAGACCCTTAAGATCATCAAGTTAACCATTAACCCAGCACTGCCAAGCTCAATATTGAACCTTAGTGACACATCTGCACATCTTCTAAATCCCTCCAGGGATGGTGACTCAAACACTTTCCTGGGCAGCCTGTTCCAACCCTTTCTGGGAAGAAATTTTTCCTTACATCCCATTTAAGGTGGTGCAATTTGAGGCTGACAGGTTCACAACATCCCTGTTGTCCTCTTGGCACAATCCTTCTTCCAAAGGTCATAAACTCTCCTTTTTACCCTGAGTTCCTGACACATCCCTCTCTTCAGCCAGCTCACTCTCATCATGTTCCTGCATTCCTGTGTCCTTCAGGATGCCTTCCCAAGAGACTCTGTAGCAGTCCCCTAACCAGGCCAAAGTCTGCCCTCTGGAAGTTCATGGTGTTAGTTCTGCTGCAGCTCTCCTTACTTTTTTGGGATTATCTGAGAACCAAAAAAATCGTTTCACAATGCCTTTGTCCTTAAGTGAGAAAATTTTCTCTGCAGAAATAATGTAATTTCCAGGTGCAACCAGCATGACACGTGGGGCAATCAAGTGTCCTGGAGTGGCAGGGAAGTTTATATCACCTTACTGAAGAAACCCTTCTCATGTAATTTTCTTTACCCTCCAATCCTTCTAGCATAAATGATAGAAAGATGCTATTCTCTAGCATATCTGATAGCATACAGAAACATTTCAGAAAATCCAGTTATTTAAATTTAAAGGCTCTGTGCCTGGTGTGTTTGTTTGTGTGTGTTTTTAGCTGCTCTCCTGTAAGAAAAGACAAAAAGGCACCTGTGCAGTTCATCATTTCCTCCTAGTGTGCTGGGCCCTCGAGCATAACACCCTCAGCTGACATTTGAGGACCTAAACTTGTTAAGAGTGACAGTAAACAGAAGAGCTGGATCAAGGGAAGGACTTTTGTTGAGGAAAATGTTGAGCACAAACCTTGGAGAATCCACATGAGAGTAGCCTCTAGTTACATGTCTCTACCCTCTCTTGCTTCATCTTTGCTCTCTCTATGTTGAAATTTGCTGCTTATGCTTAGTGTCCTGATTTCTGTCTCAAGTACTACCAGAAATTTCCAGGTCCAGTCTGTCTGTGTCTTGCAAGTGCCATTTTCTTTCACTTTGATGTTATTAAATAAATCAGGCAGCATTTAAACACATTCATAGCAGCATATTTTCTGTCTTTAAAAAGGGGAGGAGGAGGCAAAAACAAACAAACATGCAAAAAAACCAAAACCAAACCCAAACAAAAATATACCAATTCTGTCTTCAAGTCACACTAGAAGCTTAAAAGCATGAGAGCAGTGACCAAAGTTGATAGAAATATACCTGTACAATTCAGTGATTGCTCGATTTGGGTCCAAAGCCACTTTTTACTCTAGTTCAGTGTGTCAAGCCCCTTAGCTTTTGCAAGGTTTATCACTGCTTTAGGAAAAACTTAACAAGTGCCCCAAGTTTAGAGACAGCTCTGATTTCAGTAGTTGAGCTTGTGGTTAGATGGATGTACAGTTAATTTCTTCTGTTGCTTCTGCAACTTCTAAGTATGCAGCCAGTGTAATGCCAGCATGAAATTTTTGGTTCAGAAGTACTGTGGAGTATTCATTCATTCTTCCACACTAATAAATACACTATTCTAAGTCTTGGGCTTTCAGATCATTACAGCTAATGCTTTGAAAGTTAAACCACTCAATGCCAAACTCACTATGAACACAAATCTCTTTTGTACCCACAATCTAAACAGTTTAGCTGGTTAGATCAAGATGGTTAAGGATGTTTTCTGCCTGCAATAAGTTTGTCCTCCCCTGTGCAAGTCCAGAACAGCTGACAGATTTTGTTCAACTTGCTAAAAATTTAACCTTCGCTGGAGGAAGCGCACTGAATGTTTCAGCCTGAAGACAGATAATGAGCATGAAGGATGGGAATTCTTTTGCTATCTCAGCTATAGCAATGTGACTATATGGAGCAGCCCATGCAAGCAGAATATCTTGTCACAAGGAGTGTTTGTTGCTTTGAGGGTAGGAGCCTGCAGATACCTCTGCTCACGTGTCGTTCATGTGAGCAGCCCCTCTGCAGGGCCTTGCGGACAGGGCTGAGTGGCATCTGCACCTTTTTACACCACACATCCCTTATAGAGCTGTGACACCTCACTGGTCCCCTCCTGACTGCTGCCATTCTGACTGCTCCCATTGTCCCCCTCCTCTCTCACAGATCTGCTTTTACTATGCACGTGGAGGCCGGGCATTCGGCAGTCCCCGAGGAAGGACCCAAAGACCTTCGCTGCCCTCTCTGTCTCTACCACACCAAATACAAACGCAACATGATTGACCACATAGTTCTGCACAGAGGTAACCATGTCCGTGTCCGTGTCTGTGGCTGGTGAAGGGAGTGCTGGACAGGGCCCTGGTCTGGTTTCATTGAGTTTTTCAGACTGGTTTCATTAAATTTTTCCTCTCTCTGTACATGCGCACAAGTATGTAGAATAAGTCACTAGGCCTAGATTATGTTTTTGTGTTCCATTTCTGTATGATACATCTGATTTGTTTCCTGTAAAATTCAAAGTCCACCAGTGCTGAAACAGGGTAGACTTGGGGTTGTTTTTAAGCTTCTCCTCAAGAGAGGTGAACAGCCATCAAACACCTGTTAAGCAAGAGTTGCCCTAATTTGCGACTTTGATATAGGCCAGAGTTGTGCCCTGCTCATGTCCTTGTTATCTTAAAGGCCTTGCTATCATAAACTCACCCAAAAGGTTTATCAGCTAACCATAGAGGCCTCAAAATATCCCTTGATAAATTCCTTGAGTATTTTCTCCTCTTTTGTTCTTAGGAATAAAATAATGATCTCATTTTTTTTGTTCTAATGAAGGACTCCTTTTCTGCCTACACCTCTCCATTTTTAATTTTTTTTTTTAAAGCCTGCTAAAAGTGGGATTTCTATATTCTATTAACTGTGGGTTTGCTAGCTCAGAAGAAACAGCAGTTTGGGCTCTCTGGGCTGGGATTCCTGCCCACAGCTATCACACTTGATGCTTGTAGATGGTCTGTTGGCTGCCGAAACCCAAACCCATGTGTTGGGATGGCACTCTGCCTGCATGCAGGTTGGGCAGAGTTTCACAGTGGGGTACTGGTGGTGAGCAAACACAGGTTTTCCATGCCATCTTTTTCCTGGAGGAGATCCTGGTGTGACAAGTGCTATCGTAATTCCTTGTAACATACCACTTCTCAGTGTTGGTAGCTTGAAGTCCTTCTTGTACCAGCACAGTGAGCTTGGCAGAATTCAGATTTCTTTCGGCTAGCAGGGCTATTCTGAGGGAACATCTGAGGGAAATGACCTGTCAGTGATTCAGAAAGCACATTACAAAGCTGCCTTATGTGGTCGCAAGGGTTTGGCAGATGCTTTGGCTTTTAATTCCTGTCTTTGAAGGTGTTGCTGTGTCAGATTTTGCCCGGTTTGCTCCATTTCGTGGCTGTGCCAGGGCTCCAGCAGACAATGCCAGACCTTCAAAACAGAGGGAACTGGATGGGTTTAGGGTATTTCTGTTGTGTGTAGATTTGGTATTGGGAATGTCCAGTTGCAGAAGTGGAAGAGCACTTCATGAGCTCAAGCAGCTTTAGTGCTTGTGCAGAGCTATTTCTGGCCAGTTGAAAGGAGGTTGTCACCTCCTGGGTGAGTGAAACTATGGGTCTGTTCTGTAGAATATTCTTCAGTTGCACAAACCAACCCCAAAGAGTTTTTTTGCTGCTGAAACAAACCTTATAGCAGAGGACATAATGGTCTACACACCACAGTGCTGGGGGACGGAAAACAGAGTAAAATACGTTTTAGTGCAGGTGGGATTTTATAGCTGATAAAGAGTCTCAGAGGCCACCAAAGGGTCTTCTTTGACATCACATATCCAGCTAATAAAGGAAGTAGGGTTCATACTTTGAGTTATTTCTGGTGCACATATCCAGCTAAAAAGCAGCCGTCTACTGTTGTGTTTAATTATGTGGCAGCTGAATCAGATGGTTTTGACAAGATTTAACATCCACTGAAAGAGAGACCGAGGGACAGTCAATGTAGTCTGAGATGGCTTTCCTGTTTTATGGCCATTGCATTGGCAAAGCAAGGGCATAACCCTGAGCTGCAGCCCAAAAAATTAGTTCTGAGGTAGATGGAGTAGTGCAGTATGTAAAATAAGGAGTGAAGGATGTGATCCTTTCACAGTTAATGTTCCTTTTGTGCGAAAGGCATGTTTACAGATGCATGACTCTTACATTACTTCCAAGTTGCTGCACCCCTAATCCTTGGTGAAACAGCATGTGCTTGAAATGGAGAATATATTTGCTTCCTAATGAGTGGCTACAGAGGCTGAATTTCACAGGGTTAAAGCAATATCAGCTAGAAGCCTGAATGCCTAGTGAGAAACAGAAAAAAAAGTAAGGCAAGGAATTTGCTTTCCATGAAGAAGGAGAGGTTCCAGGAGCTTCTCTCATGTACCAGCTCACCCTGATGAGTGTCAGGGCAGCTCAGCCTCCCTTCTGTGGGTACAGATGGAGCACAGAAGAATCATTACAAGTGTCCTGTCCCATGGGGCTGACACAGCCAGAGGCTGCTGCTGGTCAGTGGGGAGAAGTTTGGCTCTCTAGGTCTTCCTGGTCCTTATGGCAGGCAAGAGGAGACAGGGAATTCCTGATCCATGACCAGCAGCAGTGTTGGCCTTTAATTTATGCTGGACAATACAATTAGTGTGTCACAGAACCAATTAGGTTGGAAACCGCAACACCTCCCTGGGCAGCCCCTGCCAAGGCCTGACCACCTTTTCTCCTGATGTTATCCCTTCCAGTAGCATTCCTCTTGTGCACTTTGAAGTATCTTGGTGGTTTCCCAGGGCTGAATGCAATGTAGCAAGTTCACTGTGGGCTCTGCTTGTAAATCTTTGGGAATTTTCTTCCTTTTCCTTCCTTCAGAGAACTAAAGTGATTTTCTTCTTCCATTTAAGAGAGTAACATCCATATGTTTTGAATAGTAACCTTTAAGGTAAATTTTCAAATTTACCCACCTCCCCAAGGGCTTCCTTGCTAACAGGTCCTGATTGCTTGCACATGGTTGTTTCTGGCATTTTCCACTGTACATACAACTTCAGTGATACATGCAGAACACTTGTGCAGTGCTTGCTTTTGACTACTGGAATGCAAATGCTACTTGTTCTGTGGGTGTAGTTTGGATTTCCAGGCAAAAATGCATATTTTCAAGTAGGACTGCCTTTTTTGGTTTACCTTTGAGGGAAGGAAATAAGTTAAATATGTTTTGGTGTGTTGCTGAATAAAGATTTCTCCTTAAAACTGAGGACTAAGAGAGTCTTGAGCTCTCTTGTACCTTGAGCCAAAAAAAATGAATGTCTGCTTTGAGTTATAGGACTGCTAATAGTTAGTCATTAATGTCCTTTCAATTAATTCCCTGATACAATTAGCCTGAATTTTCCAGTCTAATGGAAGGATTTGATTTCTTAAACTAAGACGGTGCTTCTGTTAGGTGTTTATTTTGTTGTTAATTTTTTAATTACACCTCTTTCAAAATTGTTTCACAAGCTAGACCTCTTTTTATGAGCTGTCTACAGTAGCCTTTGATTAGACATTGATGGACTTCGAAAAAGTCTACACATGGTTAAAGAAGCTACCTCTTCAATTTGTGTTTGAGGTTTTGTGGTTTGCTGTAATTTTGTCGGTTGCCCAGACAGCATATGTGCATTGTAAATGAGTAATTAAATAAACAAGGCCTTGCAGAGGCAAGCTGGAGGTGAGAGCATCCATCACCTTAAGAAATGTAACATTCCAGGTCCAGGTAGCAAGTTCCAAAATCATAGCTTGGAGGAAGCTCACTGACATAAATACATCATGTAAAAGTTACAAATAATTCCCTGAAATTGAAATCTTTTAATCTGGAGTTGATACATATGTCTATTTTGCTCTTCTCTTACTGTGTTGCCTTTGATTTGGGGACTCTGTGTGTGTGAGATAATAGGTTTTGCTAATGTGAATAAGAGAATGCTGCATTACTTCAGAGTGGTAGACTAAAAGTTTTATACCATCCCATGTTTTAGCTTTTTTAATCTGCTAGGTATTAGAGGAAAAGTGAATGCTGAAGTGTTTTAATTAGTATTTCTGTTTTTGAAAACTTCATTTGGCTTTTTCACTTCTGAAACTGGCTGTGTCACTTACTTCTCTGAGTCCAAAAGCACGCAGCTGCAACAACCTTGTAAAAAGTTTTTGTAGTGATCTCAGCACCACAGCTTTAAATTCTGCTGTGTCTTTAGCCCTATTCTCCCCTCCCCTGTTTTCACCCTGAATGGCCACTACTCAGTTTCTTTATAGCTAGAGAAGCTGTTGCTGGTGTAGAAAAGAATCACAAGTCTTCGGGTGTTTTGTTTTTTTTTTTTTTTGTTAATGCATAGCTTCGGGGAAAACTTCAAAAAGAGGGAGTTACAAGATAGGATAAGTTTTGTGCTCAGGGAGAAGCCGAGCAGGATGGAATACTTAGTTGAGCTGTAGAAAAAAATCTCACTGTAAGGGGAGAGTGTGTGTTTCTGTAGTTGTCTTTGGATGTAATTTTACCCTCCTCACTAGAAGAAAGGGCCTGTTGGCTCAGATCCATGTGTGCATTGCCACGTCTCACATTCCTTCAGCCTTCATGTCTACCATAAGAGATTCAGGCCTCTTTTTTTCTCCTGTCCTTGGGGATGAGCCTGGATGAGGAGGATCAAAACCCTCCTTTAGTATGCAGTCCATAAGGGGGAACAGTGCTAAGTTTCAAGTGTTCTAGCTCAAAATGCCAGTTTGGGTAACAAAAGCCTTAATGAGGATCTGCTGGTGACCCTCAGCTGCACGGTCAGAGTTGGGGTTTCTCTTGCGTGCACAGCATGGAGGGAACCACAGTGGATGAGTGTTGAGGCACATCAGGTTCTGGCTGTGTCAAATGACCGAAATTAATTGCTGCCCTGTTAAACATCACTGCTTTGTTAGGGGGAGTGCAGAGTTTAAAAACTCAGCAAGAGCATTTTCAGTACGTCATGCGTGCAGAGTTTGAGCTCTCTGAAAGCTGTGGGTATGTCAGGAAGTTGCTGCTGCTGGCTGAACTTGCACAGCCTTTTCTCCAGGCAGAGGTGCTGCCTTGCTCACCTTCTCAGCCCCCCAAGGGTGGGTTTGGGTGTGATGCTAAGGACACCAGCTCTGATTTGTGCAGAGCCAGCAGTGTGTGATGCTTTGGGAAGCACACCTTGCAGCTCCCCTGCTTATTACTTTTCTAGAAGCAGTTCCCAGGTGCTGTCAAGTACTGAAGAAAAATGCACTTTTGATCTTCATGGCTGGCTTTGTGTTCCTAGGCTCTGCTCCTCTGACTCACAGATGGAGTCTCACTTGGCCCAAAACCTTCCATTCCTATCCTCTTCACCCAGTCACCAGTCAGAGAGGACACCCCTGCGTATGTGGCTTTTGGAGATTAACCGTGTCCTGGCAGGGAGGTTTGTTTTCCTGGTGTTGTTAAGTGAATGTTGTGCTGTCCCCACAGAGGAGAGGGTCGTTCCCATTGAAGTCTGCCGTTCCAAGCTGTCCAAGTACCTGCAGGGAGTTGTTTTTCGCTGTGACAAGTGTACCTTTACCTGCTCCAGTGATGAGAGCTTGCAGCAGCACATAGAGAAGCACAATGAACTCAAACCTTACAAATGCCAACTCTGCTACTATGAGACCAAACACACAGAGGAGCTGGATGCTCACCTTCGAGATGAGCACAAGGTAGGACACAAACAGTTTTAATTTGTGGCACTCTACTCTTCGCAGATTGGTTTATTGGTTTATTGGGCATCTGAGTTGCTGGCTTGACGTTGGGGTTTTTTTTCCTCTCCCTCCCCAAATCTGGAAACTAATCCGACATTGCACTTCCTCATTTTTCTCTTGTTCCTTCTTTTTTTATTTTTCCCTTCAAAAACTGAAAAATAATAGTTTCTGAAGCTGTTCAGATTGATCAGAATTGGCAAAGTAATGCATGCAGGGTGTCATTATCTGGAAAAGGCTCTTGTTTAAAAGGCTGGGTTTATTTAAAGGGGGATGCGAGGGGAAAGGGTCGTGGAACAATACCAAGGCAGTGTGATCCAGCTCCTGTAAAAGGCAGGAGATTCCTAAGACAGGATTGCTCTGGTAACTTCAGCAGCACGACATGCCACACATATTTTAATAACAAAGAGGGCTATACATCCCCGTTTGCATTTAACAAGGGAAAGATAAACAGCAAGCCTAACCGGGTCCTAAGTTGAGACTACTTTGGAGTTCTTGTGGATTACCTGAGTGCCTACCAGGTCCAGCCTTTGAGAATTCATTAAAGGCCTTCCACAGACTGTTAGGTTTGAATTTCTGTAGCCGAGAAACGCTGAAGTTCTAGAACTGAGATGTGTTTTTGAATATTTCCTAGAGTGCTTCCTTGGCAGTTTTCCAGGGGAGGCAGCTATATGCCTTCACCTGTTGGAGCTTAGCTGCCCAAAGTCCTCACTAAAAACTTCATTGACTGAATGACTTTTCCTTAAAGCCAAATATATGTAGAAAGTATTAGCAGCAGAAGTCCCAGAGACAAAAAAAACCCAACCAAAACCAACTACTTTTCATGCTTAAAAAATATTTGGCCATCTTACATAACCAAACTTTGTTAATTTATGCTGGCCTGCTGTGCTCCTCTGCCATCTTTATTACTTCTGGAGAGTCTTTTGCAATCCAAATAGTACAGAAGGAGTTCCATACCTCCTGGTCATCACACCAAGGTGTATCCAGGAGGAACTATTCCTTGGGGGTTTTTTTGACACAGTGCATTAGGCTGGGAACAATATTCCCTTAACTTAGCTCTCCCTTCTGACCTGGACCTGCAGTGGTGGTGCTGGTAGTTTAGGGTATAATTTCCCCTTTTTTCATGGATAAATTATACCTCTCCAATTTGTGTCTTAAGTTCTGGGCTCAGATACTACCCAGGTTGTATAGGGCACCCTCAAAAGGCTTCCTTTATGTGAGCTGAGTTGAATCAAGTGCCTTGGATGTGGTCTTGTTTGTTTGACCCTCGGTGGGTGATGTGTCAAGTTAGAGAACCTCATCAGAACTGTCTGTACTCAATACTAGGAATCTTCACACCTCTGTGCTCAGGACACTTCACTACTTGGATGTATACTACAGCTTACTTCACATCCTCTTTGGGATCGTGCACATTTCCACAGAGGGGTAGAAAGCAGTCAGTGGGTGTTGATATTTCATTCAGCCTCTTGCAGGGCGTGTGGTACTGCACTCATTGCTCCGTCTCCATCCCCTCTGCCTGCGTGGCTCAGTGCCTGTGCTGCTGCAGGGCTGTCTCTCTGCATGAAAGATGAATCCAAAACCCTTCCCAGCAGTGATCAATGAGCTCAGAGGGCGCTTGTCATCCAGCAAGTATTAGCCTTGGTGTCCTGGTCATGCTCCACGCTCTCCGCCTCCGCTGTAAATCTGGGCTGCTGCTCCGCCGTTCCCCTTGGATGTGGTGGAGTTCCTGACTTCTGTGCCCTGAGCTGCTCCTTTCATACTGCTGCTGTGAGCTGTTAAGTAGCTGGTGCATTTCACCCCAGGGTTAGCTGAATTTGACTGCTGGGTGAAGTGTTCCCATTATAGTCTGTGTATCAGTTTGCAAAGCACTTTGCAGCCCGGCGTAATGAAAATTAATCTGTTATTAATGAGTGAGAGTGTATGTGCCACACAGCAGCCATGTGCTTAGTGAGAAAGAGAACCATCCTTTCATGAATAAAGCTGAATGAACCCGTCACAGAGAGTTTCCCTTCAGTGTGGATGTGTGGTAGCAGTGTTTGATCACAGCGGCTGAATAATGCCATAAAAATGAGGATATGACTGGATGTTTTACGTTTCTTGGATGGAGAAATGAAGGCGGTTTACCGAATCTCATTAGTTTCCAAAAAACAGAAATAAGAAATGCAGAATAAACAGCAATAGAGGAATCACTGCCACTGGAAATAAATGAGTGTTAATTTGATTATGGGGACTGCATGTCACCTCAAGCTGAGCAGACTTTGGGGTTTACTTGGGGTTTCTTTTTTGCATATGTGGTCATTTTTCTGGCTGGTTGGTGATTGTGCTGAGTGCTAACAGAAGTGTTTCTTTCAAAGGTGAGTCGTAATTTTGAGCTGGTTGGACGGGTTAACTTGGACCAGTTGGAACAAATGAAAGGGAAAACAGAGAGCTCTAGCAGTGATGAAGAAGAAAAAGAAGAAGAGTTAAGCCCCAAGGCTGAAGAGAGAGGTCAGTGCAGCTCTTTAATGTGTTGGGGAGTTTTTGTTGGGGTTTTTTTTGGGCTCTACAACCTGCCTCACCAGGCCACCCATGCCAGGTCAGCTCTTGACTGGACAGCACATACTCTGCAGAAACAGAAACAGAATGTGCTTCCCTGAAGACACAGCTCCTGTGGGAATCTTGAGTTTCTAATCCTCCTTACAAGTTTTTTGTCTGTTCAGAGACAACACACACTATGAGAAAGCACAGATAGCATCTGTGACTAATCTGCCTGTTCAGATAACATCTGTAAGGGTTTGGAAAACTATGTAAGTGTATTTTAGTGGCCTGTCAGATTTTCTGTTTTGGTAACCAATTTCCAGCTTTCACTCGGCATTGTCCAAGTGAGGGATGCAGGCTGGTTTATGAGCTGTTATTTATCTCTCTGCCCAGCATTCTTTGCCAGACAGTCCGTCCTGTTTGCAGTTGCTGCTGTTGGCAGCTCTAGAGCCAGGGTACCTCCATGTCCCACCTGTCTGTACCATTTTATATTTAATATGTGCCTAAGTTTGTATCTAAGAATAATCCCACTAACTTCAGCAAAGCTGGGCCATATACTTTTGGTTTGGTTGAAGTTCGATCAGCAGGGAAAAAGTAAGTTCTCTGTTGATTAAATTGTTCCCTTCCAAAAACCTTCTCCCATGAAAGCCAAGGTATTCCAATATCTGGTGTAACTCTGTTTTGTCTGGTGCAAGAATTCATCATTCAAGTTCAACAACTCTTTAGTATCTTTAGTCCCTTCATGGTTTGAACAACAGGTCACCCAGTTCTTGATGCTGGCAACTGCACTTAGCCAGGTTCTGTGTACTTCAGCTAAAGGTACACCACCATGTTTGGGGAACATTTTCTTCCCGATTTTTTAGCTTCCAAACTCACTCAAGAGCTTTTCACCAAAAGAAAAGATGTCTCTGTACGTGTTTTCAGGCATTGAAAAATTCCCATTTCTGGATTCGCAGGTAGTTTACAGACCTAGGAGGCTTCAGATCATGCTTCTTAATATTTTAATAGCAAGACCTCAGCATCTTGAGTTTTATTTAGTGTCCATGCAGTGTAAATTCAGTTTGTGCTTATCAGCAGCGCTTCAAGAGTGGTTATTGATGGCTTTTACTTAAATGAGAATTCAAGCCAATTGGACAGGAAAATATTTATGTTTTAATGAAAAATATCCTGCACAAGGTCTCAAGTAGAGCAGTAGAAAAATCAGAGGAGGGAGGTCAGTTCCACATGCATTTCAGAATTCAGCATTTCTCGGGAGCAGCTCCGACCCTCAGAGCTTCGTGGCTGGAACAATAATTGTGCCATGGTTTGACTAAAGCATCAGCTCACCTCAGCTGTGGATGCAGCAGGCTGATTAATGTTGTGTGTAGGCCCACAGCTAGCAGGGGGTGAGGAGTCAAGCTGTCCTTGTGAGGATTACCATAGCATTACACACAGGCACAGGTGTTGAGGTGACCTTGCAGGCTGTGGTGCCCGGACCAAGGCGAAGAAAGTGCTCTCTGCCAAGCCTCACAAATCCCTGCAAATGTGCCAGGGGCCGGGGGGCAGCCCAAGGTGAAGTTCATTGTTTAAATTTGCTTTAGGTTATAAAGTATAAAAACATCACCTTCCATGCTGGAGTTTTACATTTGAAAGAGTTAATAGATATGTTATCCTCATGTTTCAAAGTTAAGCAAGGCAGTGTCTTATTGATTCTGTACTTTTTATTTTTTTCCCCACCTGTGTCTGTGTTTTCTTTAATCTGTGAGTGGCTAAAATGATTTCTGCATGCTTGTTTGGATGACTAGCCTAAAAAAGTCAGACTAGTATTTTCAGGTTTGCTTTGCAGCATTTCTTTCCTCTCTAGCCTGTAGTGCTGGTGTTTCACCATTGTTACTTTTTTTCTCCTTTTTAATGTCCTAACCATTTGTAATAGATTATACTAAAATAGATAAGAAATGCAGAAAACAATTATGCCTACTACAACAAGGAAAATAGAAAAGATCCAGTTGTGTTGACTGCATTTTTCTAGACAAGTTGTGTGAGTTACCACTCTTAAGGTGCAAGATTTTTGAAAAATGTACCAGTGAGACAGGAACTGTGGGCATGGTTGGATGCTAAGTTGCATGCTGGCGTCTCCCTAGGCCTTTTCAGAAGATCCTTTTGACACAGAAATGGTTTCCCCTGGTGGAGAGGCAAACCAGACCTATGGTTTCAAACAGAGCCGTCACAGTGGCTAATGCTGTCACAGCTTTCAAACCACATCAAACTGTGCAATCCTGGCTGCTGCTGGGGTGCATCTGACAATTCTAGCCTTTGTGGTGTCAGCAGGGTGTGGGATTTGCTGAGAGTGCCTCTGTATGCTCCCAAGTATCTGTCTGAGGTCTGTGACCTCAGGAGAATCAGGATTTCTTCCCTAGATTCACCACTTCGACTTGAGCTGCTCTGTGCGGTACTGAAGGTGTAAATAAGAGCTTGTGACTTCTCCAGATGGGTTGTTGGACCAAGGAAAGGCCATTGTCCATGTGGACAGGCAGGGCTGGGCAGCAGAGCTGAACTGCACTCTTGGATGGGAAAGGAAGGGGGATGTTTGTGGTAAAGGATAAAGTATAAAAGGAGATGTGTGGGAAAAAATGTAGAGTTTGGCATAGACCATGCCAAGAACAGCTCTCCCAGGTAGGAACCGTGTATCAGAGAGACTGTTACTGATCTTTGTGTCTTGGTCTTAGCAGATCAAGAGGTGTTTTTCCATAATAAATTTGGCAAAAATTAAATGTCCGTGAGTGCTTGTTACGTGTGACACAGCAAAACCACAGAGAGGTCAGGCCTGTGTGCAGTCTGTTACTTCTCCTCTGCATAACCCAGGGAAAAGCAGCTTCTGATCCTCCTCCAGGGAAGCAGCCCGAAATCACATCCCTAGAGACAAAAGTTACTGGGGAGTAGGATGAACAAGATCGTGTTGTCTGAAGAGGTGGTGAATTTACTGGAGTAACACTTGCTAAACTTAATGGGAGTTACAAGTATAAATTTTGGACTGGCTCCAGTCCCAGCCCCTTTCCACTCTCCCAGGTCGCTCCAAGTCCCATCCACAGCTATATTCTTACACAGAACACCAGCAGCATTTGCTTTTAAAACTTACTACTCACCAAAAATATTTATCCCCGTGTCATGACTAGTCGGTGTGTTGCAGTGTGTTTATACATTTGTGCCACGCTTAAGGTGTTAAAAATCCAGATGTAAACTGAGCTAATGGCATTTGCTTGCATTCTGGTGTTCCCCCTGACACAGCAGCTTTATGATACTTAACCACATAATAAATAAGCCCCCAACAATAAGAAATACAAAGTGGATTTTTTTTCTTTTGACGGGAAGAGGCCAAAAAATTATATCAAGAGCCATTCCACATAAAACTGAAGTAAAGATTAACTAGTGAAAAGCGTGTCACAAAAATGCATTTGCAGGACTTAAGTGTGGATAATAGGGAATGTGTGAGCAATTTTGAGTTCATGGTCTGATCCCAAAAAGAGTAAGTCTGAGAGTGAAGAAATCAAGTGAGCAGAGATCAGAACCAAAATTAAGCAAAAATCCCTTTTCTTTTATTATGTAGTTCAGGAGGAGTCAGAAAGACATTCTGTTGATTTCTTGCTTAAGATAATCCCTGCTAAGGAATTAATGCTCTGAGCAGATGGTGCTGTCTCATTTCCAGCAAAAGAATCAAGTGAGATAGTTCATGCAATTATTTTTAATGGCTTGTGCGGTGATCTTCTTAATTTGTGAGAAAATGTTTCATCTTTTGTCAGAGCAGGCTGTGTTCACATGGAGCTTGGCTTTCAGGAATGTCACTCCCTGAGCTGCCAGTGACTTCACTCATATTACAAGGTGCTTGACACTTCTGCAAATGAGGCCCCAAGCACTTTGTATAAAAGATTAGGATGGCGTGAAACACCTATGCAGTTAAGATGCAGGACTTAATCCATGAGGCTTCGTGATTTAATAGATGAATCACATGCTAAATGTACCAAATCCATGTGTTTCCTAAAATTTGTACTACCAGTTCCAAAATCATAGATGGATTGGAATGAGGTTTTTTTATTTTGGTTTCAGGCCTCTTCAGTCCTAAACTTTGCAGTTTCTCATTTAGAATTTAAATTCCACAGTCTCTTCTTTTGCTGAAATGCAGGAACAGGGACTAGTAATTTGTTACCTTTCCTTGCAGAGATGCTTTAAGACCTGGGATGGGATTTGTCACTTGTAGTGTCGCTTTTCTTTTCAGGAACTGCATTTTTGCAGTTATTTGACAGGAAGGTCCGCTTGCTTCTCTGGAGTGAGAGGTGCAGCAGAGGGGACCAGAGAAGGATTATGGTGGTCCCTTGTTGCCCTGGCATTTCTGAGTTCATGGGCTGTGCTGTCTTTTTCCAGATCCCATGATGTTTCCTGACAGCAGTGCTCCAGAGAAACGCTTCCCATGCGAGTTCTGCGGCCGATCCTTCACAGAGGGCTCTGAGTGGGAGCGGCACGTGCTGAGGCATGGCATGTAAGTTGGTTGGGGTTCCCTTGCCAAACAGCCAAAGGTGTCAGTAGATCTCCCTATATTCCCCCCACCCCATCCCTGCCCTCCCAAAAAGCTGTGATAAATGCAAACACACTTCTGTGTAGACCAAATCTGCCTGTGGATACAGTCATCTGATGTCTCTGCATCCTTTTTAACTCTGCTGCCCAGGGTGGCTGTAAACCATAGGGTTTAACTGTGATTCTAAAACTTAAAACTGTCCCTAGCTGAATGCCTCTTGGCCAGGATAAATTTTCCCAAAGTGTGCTGTTGATTTTGAAAAAATTTTTCTTCTCTACAGCAGTTGGCACAGTGTGGGATGATACACATCACAGATAGGCATCTCTGGAACAATCTGTTTCCTTCTTTTGATGAAGATCTCATTGGTAGCAGAGATCTCTTTTCTAGACAGAGTTTCTTCAAAGAGGAGATTTCATTCAAGGTTGCTGACATATGGGAAGCATTTGAATACAATATTGTGGGTTAACTGTGATGGGATGAGGAACAATAGCTTCTCTTACCCTTATGAGAATATAAGTCTGAATATAAGTACTTGAAATGCTGCAACCTATGAAAAGTTTTATTGGATGTTATTAACTCCTTGGGAAATGTACTCCTTTCCTATGCCTTTGTTTGGTGCCTCCTAAGTCTTGTTTACAAGGGACCGGGGAGATGGGAATAAACTTCAAGTGTCACAATTTGAGTTCTTCCCTCTGGTCCCAAATCGGTCCTAGTGCAGAACAAACAAAGATTCAGTTTCAGAGCTAGAATATCATGGGTCCCACCAGCAAGTTCATTCCGCTGCCTGTCCTTTGGAGCCTGTGGCGTGGTGTGGCTGCCTTTTTAGAAAGTGATCTGCTGCTGTCCCTCATGTGACAGGCACGGGCTGGCTTTGCTGTACCCCGTGCCCAACCGTTCCTGTTTTCCACAGGGCGCTGAACGAAAGCAAGCACAGGAGCGGCGAGGACAGCCAGCCCAAGGAGGATGTGGAGGACATGGCCAGCACGCTGCCAGAAGAGAAGGAGGGCATCGAGACCATGGTGGTGGACTACTCCCACAGTGGAGAAACAGCGGTCAGCATGGTGGCTGCTGACAAACCTCTGCTAGACAGCCCGGAGGCCAGAAATGAATAAGCGCGTTTGGTGTGGTTCTAATCGACAGTACTTGAACAGTGATGAGCAGGGCGGGGCAGGCGGGGCGGGCAGAAGGAAGAAATAAAGCTGCTTTTAGGACTGAATGATCTATTTTCAAAGCACTGGTACCTGTGTGAGTGTGTGTATATTAAAGTTATTTAAGTGATGGAATAAGTGGCTCCATTACATCACAGCATCTTTTTTTTCCCTCCTGGATCTGACGATGGGAAGTTACGTTCATCTTGGACTAATGAAGCAACTCCCCATGTTTTCCTACATTACACATCGTGCTTGGCAGTGGAGACTTCGATTGTTTTATGAGTGGAAGCGTCGTGAGCGTGGAAG
>VZTR01020089.1:38124-81790 GCA_013400775.1 Chaetops frenatus | reverse complement strand
CAGCATCGAGGCAGAAATGATATCTCACAAAATTGATGCCATTTCGAGACCTATGATTTAGTGGTGGGTTGTAGCTGGACCTCAAGCACGAGGCTTTAACTGGAAGGATTCCTTGTGTGGGTCATGTAGTTAATTGAGGCTTGGGTGCTTTGGGTCTGCATTTCTTGTTGCATTGCAGAAAATCCAGCTGTGGTTTCCTCTTGTCTTTGGGGAGAGCTGGCTCCTCACTGCCACTTGCCAGAATGGCCAGTCCATGGTACTGTGCTCCTGGTAAGGGACAGTGGCTTCTGTTTAAAGTGTTCTGTGTCTTTTCTAAAGAGAGAGATCATGAGATTGTGGAGAAGGAGATCATTCCTACGGGAAAAAGTGACAGTGATCCAAGCTCAGATGAAGAAACAGAGACAATACAGCACACACTTACTCAGCATGAGAGACATTCAGGAAGTGAGTGCTTGGGAGATGGTGAGTTGGGAAAAGAGCAGTATTTCTTCTGTATCCCTGCAGTGCTCTCCATGGATGAATTGCTGGTGCCCAGCACACTGCAGCCCTGGCCTCCGGCCCAGAGGAACAGATGGGGACACTGCTGTTCCCTGGTACACACTGGGCTCTTCTCCATGAGACCTTAATGGGATCCCCCTTGGTCCCTGGTGTTAAGAACCAGAATTAGAGGAACTGATCTCTGAAGACAACCATCCTTGGGCATCTGAAGTGCACTGTGAGATTATCCCTAGTGTGGAGCACAAACATTGTCTCTTGTACTCTTTTCTCCTGCCAGGGTCAGCTGCTGGGCAAAATGCCAAGACTGCTGGACAGTGGGGGCTCAGCATGAACTGCATCCTAGTATCTATAGGAGCCTTGGCTGTGCTGCTGATTGCAGCAGTAGTTGGGTACATAGTTATGTCTCATCTGCTGAAGAGGGACACGTGAGTTGGCCTTTCCGTTAAGTGGCTGATTCCTGTTGTGGGCAATGAAATGTTTGCACTGTGCTGGAGTGCCAAGGCAGTTTCTGGCTGTGCCCTGCAAAAACCTCTACCATGCAGTCCTCTAATTGTGCTTTTATTTCATATCTGAGGAGTCTTCTCGGTAATCTATTTTTACAGGAACATTCAGAGAGACAAAGAAACATCAACAGAATCCAACACTTATATTTCTTGGGACAGCAAAGATTAGAGTAAAATTAAAGGTGAAGCAGAGAATGCCCAGGAGGGATCAAGAGAGTCCAAGCCAACGTGTTCAACAACAGCTGCCACCTGTCACCGGGGGTCTGTGTGGCAGAGCTCACCCAGCTGTACAAGACCATGGGTGTAGACCCCTCACCTCTGCCTGCCTGTGTCAGGTGCCATTTGTCTGGCGGTGCCTTTTCACAGGTGTTATAGGTGTCCTATGTGGTTTTTATATTTGTTTATATATTTCTTATATTTACTGTATGTCAGTCCATGCAGTCTATGTTACTGTTTTTTTAAGATCCAAGAATCCGCATAATGGAACTTGTGTGTTTTGCCAGGGGTTCATGTAGGGGTGATGGGCTGGTCCCTTGGAAAAGATGGAATGGACACACACAGGTGCTCTTTTGTTTCTCTCTTGGCTCTGGATGGAGTTTCCACTTGCAGGTCTCCAAGCAGCCTGAGAAGCTGCACTCTGTAAGAAGTTGCACTTTGTAATTAGAAAATCAAGATCCTCTAGTACGTTTTTGCCCCAGTGGGCTCCGAGGGGATGGAGTACCGCATCCTCTGAGAGGGTGCTTTTGCTGTCGGGTGCTGCCAGGCTCTTCAGCTTGCCAGGCAGTGATTTCAGCTCTTTTCGGGTCTTTGGGCAATGCCAGGAAGGAAGAAGCAGGGTCCCCTGACGCTGTCGCCTGCCCTTTGCTCGAGTGCCCGGACTCGGGAGGCACAGCGTCGAGGGGTGAAGAGGACTTCTTACCCAAAGACAGCTGACCCCAGTCTCTGTAGGCAGCTCAGGGGAGCTTAGTTGTTGAATGCAGGCGGAGAGGGCGGAGAGATAAAACAAGGGTCTGCCAGTCCGAGGTTCCAACCACCTTTATTAGGGGCGAAGGGTCCGGAGCAGACAGACAGACTTTAACTGAAAACATGGGCTTATAAGGGGACTTCAACTCAGGGGAGGATTCAGACCATAAACCAATCAGGGTAGAACAGAGGTGGGATTAGGGCGGAGTAGGGGTAAACAGACAAAGGAGTAAAACCAATAGTGGTGTTGAGGGGAGGGATACAACTCCAATCAACAAATCAACCATCGAGTAAGGGGGAAGCTTCCAGAAAACAGGGACAGGCCAAAGAGGGATTGACATGGGAACTTGGGGAGTGGTTTAGGATTGACAAGGCAACTGGGGAAGGGTGATCACCGCCTACAAGGCGGGGTCAGGGGATTGACATTTGGGGGGAAACCAAGGGACAAAGACAGGGGGAAACTGGGGTAAACCATTGCACAATTATAACTTAAGACCACACCACCACAGTCCCCGTCCTGGGTTCTGCAGGGAGAGGCTTATTCTCAGGATGAAGGGTCCAGTGTTGGAGAAATCCCTCGAGCACTGGAAGGAACCCAGGTTTTACAGAAAAGAGAGGAGGTGAGAAGAACAGAGGGATCCAATGATCTGAGGGATCAGGGGATTGACATGAGGGGTAACAAATGGGGTACAATGTATTTGCACAGGGAAAGAGGGGCATTCTGGGTTCTCACCTGTTGTGGTGAGCGGTGGCGGTAGATGCTATGACGTTCCGCGAATGTTTCCTCAGTGGGATGGCACCCCAGTCTGGCAGTGGGGGTTCTGCTGTTCAGGCGCTGGCAGTAAGGCAGCAGAGGCAGGAGGGGCCTTTGGTATACCT
The DNA here is from genome assembly GCA_013400775.1 of Chaetops frenatus. Taxonomy (NCBI): domain Eukaryota; kingdom Metazoa; phylum Chordata; class Aves; order Passeriformes; family Picathartidae; genus Chaetops; species Chaetops frenatus. The sequence continues at coordinate 78,947 of VZTR01020089.1, read as the reverse complement.
TCCCTGCACAGTTTATTGGGGGTCAACCTCTACACACACCCATGCCGGAAGGGTGCAGGGACCAAAAAAACCCAGGCTCAGGGAGTAACAGGGTTATATAGTAACAGAAAGGGGAGGTGCAAAGGGAAGGAGCAATCCCAGGGCCTATGGGGAAAGGAGAGGAGAAGGACATAAGGTGTGGTGACATGATACCAACCAACAAGGAGGATTGAGGGGAGGGGAGCAATTCAAACTAACTACTGGCACACCAAGGACAGGAGAGGGTTCTAGGAAGGAGGTGGGGAAAGGGCAGGATCTTAGGGGAGGGAACCAACACATTAATGGACAAGGAGTGAGATTAAACCAAATACATAGGGGGAAAGGGGAACAAAACAAGTTTACACACAGCAACGCTCACCCTAACCTAGGAGGAACAGGTTTAAAATTACTTTTCTTCGGGAGTGCTGCGGGGTTTGAGAAGGGGCAGGCTTTGGCCATTACCCTCAAACCTCAGTCTCCTCCTTGCTTCTCCATGGCAGGGCCAAGGGCTCCCATGCGAGGGATTTTCCCCCTGCAACATCTCCTCCTTCTTTGTTAATGAAAAGAGCTTCCCCAGCAACCCTCTTAAAGTAACTGGTTAAACAGGAGAACATAAGCCAAACAATTAGGATGAGAACAAAAACCCAGAACAACTTACTAAGGATTGAAGCTGCCCATCCTTTTAGTCCCAAGTGTCCAGGCAAGTCCTCATGCTATGGGGGGCAACTTCCTCAGTGTAGGTCCCCAGTGTGGTTGTGGATCTTCTGTATCTTTGCATGGATGCTTATTGCTGTTCGGTTGGTGGCAGCCCGGTGCCCTGGTGGTGATATGGTTGGTGTACACCAGCCAGGGTGTCACACCACCTACAGCTTGGGTTCCACAGAACTAGCTCAGTGAGGCAGCAGTGGGGAACAGTGCAGAACAAAAGGCAAAGAGGCAAGGGGAGGCTTTTGGACAGAGTCCCAGTAGTTTATTCCATGGAGGGGTCTGGAGCCAAAAGACCCAGAACAGTGGAGTGCAACACCTTAAGTAGTGGAGGAGAAGGGTACACATTGACCAATAAGGAGAGGGGAATGGAGGTACCTACAGGGTAGGATTGACACTTCTTGGGGTCAAAGGAAGGAAAGTAGGGAAGGAGTATCATTTGAACATGCCAATGGGGACCCTAACTGTCAGGAAAACTCTGGAACAAGAGGAAGGATTGGGGAAGGATTGACAGAGGAGAGAGAGGATTTTTGGCTTACCCTGAGGAGGGGTTAGGAGATTGACAACTGAGCTGAGGAAGGTAGGTGGGGAAAGGTAGGAAGAATACATTGAACTTAGGGATGGGGGAAAGGAATTGAACCATTTCAGCAGTGCATTAAATTCAAAACAAAAACCAAGAACAAAACATCAGGCAGCAACAGATGCTCTCGGACTGTGATGATAGGTTAAAGCAGCATAGACCTTCAAAATCTCGGCACCTACGTCTATGGGTCAGCAGCAAAAAGTCAATGGCAGCTCGATTTTAGAGAATGTTATGCCCGTTTACCTCCTCATCTCACAGGAGGTCACTTAATACCCGAGAAGTCATGTTGGCATTCTTGGCCAGCCAACACCCTAGATGGGACATCTCATCCAGAGCTTTAACTGCCACAGCCCACAGCAAAAAGATGGAAACTGCAATTCACTTTGTTTTTGGCCAATCATAACATCTGTGGTTGCATGCTGAGTCAACCTCTGTGAGATCTCTTTTTTTGTCAGGCCAGTCTTTCATTTTTCCAGTTCTCCATCAATGTTACGTTTGGTGTTAGGATGGAGAGCTGGCCAAGAGTGCAAGGACTGTTTTTGAGATGGGAGGGGATCCCTTCCCATGCCCTGTCCCTGCAAATAAGGAACACACCGCAGGGAAGCACCGTGGGATGGAATTTGTTGGATGAATCCGCCGTTGTTTTAGCCATCTCATCGCACCAAGCAGCCGAATTTTATGTTCTTTTTGTGAGGGTCATTTCATGAGTTGTTAAGGCCAATGGGTTTTTGAAGTGGAAGTTGACAAAATAATTGGCCTTTGCTGACCCCAGTAAATCCAATTCTTGTGAGTTTTGAGCTGCATGTGGGAGTGTCTTCACCCACTCATCCCAGGCTGCCATAGGGTAGGGCCAATCCCACTTTACTAGGAAAGGATGTTCTTTCTTTTCAAAAGGAACCCCTACCAGGCATGACGAAATCGGGTCACTTATGCTGCCCATGGACAAGCACATATTTTCCTGGCCAATGGCTTTTGCCAGGGTGACCTGTTGCAGCGGGTGATGGTGAGGCGCCGCAACCTTCCAGTAGCATCTCTGGGGGTAGGAGTCACACTGGTGGCACAGGCACTTGAGCAGTTCCCGGAGGAGACAAGGCTCTCTCACGCAAACACCCAGGCTGGTGAAGCAACGCAGGAAGAAAGGGAAGAGAAGGGTCTCCACTTAGAATTCCAAAGCAGCAGGCTTTATTCCCAACTACCTTGAAGGGGTCCAGAGATGAAGACAGGGAGAAGGGCAAGTACAAGGGGTTTTAAGGTAGGAAAGCAGGGGCAGGGAAAGTAACAGGAGCCAATGGGTGGAGGGCCAGGGGGTGTGACAAAGGTGAGACTAGGGCAACTCAGCCAATGGGAAGGTAGGGGGAGAGTGGTCTGTCATGGTCAGCTATGGTGGTGGATGCTGCAGCCCTCCATGAGTGTCCACTTTAATGGCAGCACTCACCCCTAGCCTGGCTCAGAAGTTCCTGGTTCTGGTATAGGCAATAAAGCAGCAGAGGCTGGAGATGGTCTTTGATATGCATTTCCGGTACAGTTTATTTGTGGGTGATCTCCAGACCCACTCACACTGGAGGGAGCAGTGACCAAAAGACAGGAACAAAGGGTGTGCAGGGGATTATAAAGGGACTCATCTCAGGGGTGGGTACAATCTCAGGGCCAATAAGGGAGGAGAAGGGGAGGACTCAGGGCAGAGTTCAGGATGAGGGAATGCCGTACAAACCAATAGGATAAAGTGGGGGGAGGAACAAATTCCAAGCAAACCAATGGGGCCTCGAATATTAGGGGAATTCCAGGGAGGGGACAAGGGATTGACAGTGAAGGGGGTGGATACATGTCTCAGGGGGAAGGGCTTAGGGAAGGGACAAACAAATTGGGGTGGGGGGGGAAGTAAATACGTAAGCCATTTGCACTACAAAACAAATATACTTGAAAGCATAAAATGCACCACTACATTGGTTCAGGAGCCAGTCCAATGGGGCATTGACAGAAGGGGAACATTCTAGGTGGGCGCCATGTATAGAAAAGGGGGCAGGGGAACAACAAACCAATGGACTGGGGTGGATTTGCATGGTGAGGCTAGGCGTCTTGGGAGGACCTGTTTTTGCTCACTCTGAGTAATGAGTGGTCTCTCCTCCTAGAGCTCTCTTCTCCAAGGGGTTCTGTTGGTCCCAGGGGTGGCAGACCCATCTGCTCCTGACACAGCTCAAGCTGCCCAACAGCTTAGGCTATGCTGAGAGTAGCAAGAGGTATTCCAGAGGCATGAGTAGGAGTAAAAGAGTCAAGGAAGACCTTCTGGCTCAGGGTTCCAACTAGAGTTTATTGAGGAGGGTGTGAGGACCAAAAGGCAAGGGGAGCAGTGAGCAGGGGTTTAAAAAGGGGAAAGATCTCAGGGGAGGGTACAATTGTGAGTCCAATCAAGTGAGAGCATGGGAGTGACTACGGAGGAAAGGACAGGTACAGAACCAACAGGATGGCTTAGTGCGGAGGATACAATTTCAGCTAACCATTAGGGCATCATTCCAGGGAGGAGCAATAGATTGACATGCAGAGGGGAGGATACAATTCCAGACAAGAGTTGGGGAACCAGATTTAACAGATGGGAGAAACAAAGCGGATGGGATGGGGGAGCAGGAACGAACCAACTGGATTAAGGAAATTCTCATTAAAACATACTACAACATGACCCCACAGTGACCCACACATTTTCTTTAGGTTGTGCCACTGTTCATGCTGTTGCTGCTGGCAGTCCTGAGAGTATCCAGAGGACTAGTGCCGTGGCCATGAGGAGCATGGCTTTTGTCATCACCTGGTGTCAGGCGAGACCCAGGTAGATCATCTTCATAATTTTGGTGGAGGGTGTGCTTCTGTGAAATTAAAGACAGCAGCAGTTAAATTGAGAGGAAGGGTTGATGCTTTTTTCCTAACTCTTTCCTTTATAATATCAGAAATAAATAAGGGTAGGGTGAAGGTGAGTTGGGATAGGGAAGAAAAGGGTAGTTGTAAGGCAGCAGTGGCTTTCCAATCAAGTATTAAAAGTCTTCACTTGGGTGGCTTGTGTTTAAGGGAGTCATTCATACATGATAGTTGGGTGGTGGAGGAGTAAATTCCCAAGTCAACAACAAGTGTTCCTCCCTCTTGGTTTTGTCTGTGGGCCTGAGTACAGTGCTATTGGGGAAAGCAGCGGGTAACTCTGTGCGCCTCAGAGGTAGAATATCCAAATGTCTCCTGACAGGAGTGAAGGGGCTGGGACCAGTAGCATACCTTCTTCTTCGAGGTCTGTACTCTTAAGTCTTGGAGGGTGTCTAGGAATCTTTTGTGTATGCTTTGAGTGGCTGTCAAATTACTTGCCCTTATTAGGCCAACCTGCCTAATTCAGTAATGAAAGAGGCTCCCGAGTGTCCAAGGCTGCGGATGCTCATTAGTTCCAGGCGAACCGTGGGCACCCCTAAGTCTGTCCTTGCAAGATGTAAGATTTTGTTGGAAAAGTAGAGGTTACACAGTCCCTTAAGGTTTTCCTTTTTTTCACAAGTCTTTGGGCTCCACCTTGACTTGCCACCTCCCTTTTGATTTGAAGTCAGATCTCTGGGTGGCTCTAGGGTTCCTGTTGTTCTGGGGCTTGACACAATTAGCTCCCATTTTGGTGCCTTGGGAAGCAGAGTGGGTATTTCTGCAAGGGTTAAAAACATGAAAAGTGTGGTAGGTAGGTGGTAGTCTTTCGGGGAGGTAACAGACTCAAAAGAAGATACGAAGTCACATGGGTGAGGCAGTAGGGAGAGGACAGGGATTTTGGACTGGGTTAGGTAGGGGGATTTGACTTAGCCAGAAGTGAGTTCACAGAGTTAGATTAGCTGGACTATTGTCATGCTCTGGGTTGTGGGGCGGCCAGTGAGTCTCCTGCTGTTCTTTCGTTTTCTCCACCTCCATGCCCTACTGGTTTGGTTATCTGGAGCCTTGGTCTCAGAGGAATTTCTGTTAGTTTCTTTAGGTATGTTGTCGATTGGCCCAAGAAAACTGATAAATTTCCCTGGGAATTACTTGGGGCCAGATGGTAAAGAAACACAAGCGTAACCCCTCCCCCAGGTAGTCACTGGGAAAGGTCTGGAGATTTGGTGCGATTCAGGGTCTTTGATCAGCACCACTGGCTTCTCTGTGAGCTTAGCTCTGGTCGAATTCAAGAAGTGCTAGAATATGGGGAGGTTGGGCTCTGCATCCATGCAATTTAGGAAATTTATAACAGATACAGCTTTACAGAGTCTCAGTGGGAGACATTCTCTCTGCACCTCCCTACTGCTGATCTGAGACTCTCTTCAGAGTCTGGTGAGTGCTTTCCACAGTTGATTGACCTGTAGGATTAATGAGGATTCCTGTTACATGCCTCACACCCCACTGATGGAGGAAGTCCCTAAACTTCTGGGACATGTAGGCAGGCCTGTTATCGGTCTTGACTTGTTCAGGGACTCCCAGGGTGGCAAATGTGAGGAGAAAGTGCTGAATAACGTGGCAGATGTTCTCTCTGGCATAGGCTGAGGCAAAGGTTGCCTTTGAAAATGTGTCCACTGAGATGTGGACATACTTTTGCCTCCCAAAGGAGGGGACGTGTGTAACATGTGTTTGCCACAGATGACAGGAATTGAGACCTTGGGGGTTAAACCCAGACCCCATTGATGGCAGTTGATAATTTTGGCAGTTGAGGCATGTTGACACAGTTGCCTGCACTTGATCCCTTGATAGGCCCAACATTTGCAGTAAGGCAGGCACATTTTGATAGAAAAAGGAATGGGACAACTTTGCCTGTGCAAATGTGTTCGGCAAATTGGCCCTTTGCATGATCATGGCCAGGGTGTCTGCTCTCCTGCTGTCATAGATATTTTAATGTTGGAAGGTTGCTGTTAAGTGTTTTTTTTGTTCAGACAGTTTCCTTTGCACAATTAATTGTTGAATATAAGTTTTTCTCCTTCATTGTTACTCCTTTGAAATCTTGTTGGGTTTCTTGCTGCTGCTCCTCTTTCTAAGGTCTAAAATGGTGCCCCTAGGCGACAAGACTTGCCAGACTCTAAGATGGCACCCCTACGCAATGAGACTTTCTGGACAGTTCCATCTGATTATGTAATCCAGTTACATGAGTAGAAGTACCATCCAGGCCCAATCAGGACCTGGATCCAAAGATGAAACAATCAGCATACCCCTGGGCATGCAAATCAAAGGATTGAAAAATGTGCCCATCAGGATTGACCTCCAATGGTATAAAAGAGCATGCTAGAGCACTACTCAGGGTCTTCCAGACAGAGCACTGACATCACGTCGAGCTCCTGCCCCAAAGAGAATACTCAACGTGGATGAACTCTGCGGACCATTGATGGCACTGGATTCTGACTCCTCCACATCTCCAATGGAGCAGTGGCATGCACGTGGACCACCAGCCCCCTCCCCAAACTATTGTCCTAAATAAAGCTGAAATGACTTGGGAGTCTTCCTCCTATGTTCTTAATAGTCTTGGGGGTTTTCTGGGATCTGGCCATGTACAGAAGAGGTTGAGAGGACAGGACAGGCACCTGCCCTCTGTGGGCCTCTGAGCTGGTGACATCCGGACAGCAACAGCCTGGGGACTTGGTGACGCGAGAAGAGGGCCGGTGAGTACATCTGGCAGTGGGGGTGAGAGGCAAGAGAGTGGTGTATGTGTGAGACAGGAGCTGGCAGCTTGGATTCCCAAAGTGAATGCAGACCCCTCGGTACTGCAGTTCCAGTTTCCTGCGAGGGGCCTGGACAGGAAAAGGGGGAAGTGAGTGAAGTGGCATGAGTGAGGTGCCTTCCAGGGGGAACATCCCCTTAGGACGTTTAGGGATAGGTCCCCTCCGTGGCCCTGGAAAAGCAACCATCAGGCATGTGACTGTGCGGTAGGTCACACATGGGGAGCAGGCCCGAACTGGGCCTAGTAATAAAGGGTGGCCCCTGGACAAGTTGCTGAGTGGTAGACGTAGGTTGGCTAGGTGCAGAAAGTCACCCTTGGGTGCGGGTCAGGCTGCCTATAGGCTTGGGAGAAGACTCTTAAGGCTTTCCGAGAAGGGCCTTAGTGGTCCTTAAGACTTTTGCAGTCGGGCAGTGGATCACACCGAGCGGTTGGGCATAAGTCAGGTCCCGCTGAAGAGGGTAGGAGTGTGTCACTGTGGATTGCCTATCAGATCCAAGGGTGGGGGCTATGCGCCGTACCAGAGGTGACAGGTTAACTGGGTGCTCCCATTACACCCCGGCGGTGCCATTATTGGGAGGGCAGAGACCCCTAGGCCAGGATAGTGGTCCTGTAGGATCCTGTGTGCCACGACTGTGGAGGACAGTCATGAAGCCCACCATAAGAGGGTTAGGTGGGAGAGTCCGGATTGGGCAAGGCCACAGTGCCCAAGCCTCCAACACTGAGGCCACGCTTCAGGGAGGGAGTTGGCCAAGCCCCGAGTGGGGTAAAAGGTGTTAGTGTTCCAGAGTTTGTGAGGCGCAGTCTTCCCTGGTAGAGGAAGTGTCTCCGGTAACAGGAGAGAGTCCTGAAACAAGTCTTGGAAGGGAGTTTTTGGGTCTCTTAGCTCTCCCTTAAGAAGGAGGGACCAGGACCTGGTATCCAGGGCAAGGGGGAGGCATAGACAGGATACTGGGTGACCCTTGTGTCAGAAGCATTCCAGGAAGAAGACAGGGGAGTCGGAGCCTGGCTTGGTGAAGCCAGGCAGGGGCTTTGGCTTGATGAGAGCCGGACCGGATGGGGTCAATGAGAGTGGGCCCACAGTGGGTAAATGAGTGAGTGGTTGGAAACTTAAAACCCTCTCCTTTATTGTTTTGTTAATAGAAGATTCCTGTGCCTCTGAACTGGAAAAGAGTGCTGAAGAATGATTGAGGTGTGTGTGTAGATAGGAAGGTCAAGAAACAGTGAAATTAAAAGGTACCAATTTTGTTTTGAACCCCAATTTTGTTTTAAGTGAAGGAGTGTAGGTTGTTTCTTCATAAGTGAGCCTCAGGAACCTTGAAGCTTAAGTTGCCTGTTTGTTAATTTCATTGCGAGTAAGGACACATTAATATTTTGTTTGAGGAATAGAGTAAGAACAAGATGGGACAGTGTTACAGCCGAAGGACAAGATCCTTGTGGAAAGAGAATAAGGATAGAGAGATTCCTCTTGGGGGCCCCCTAGGAGAAATGTTAGATAGCTGGGATAACTGGGAGGAGGCAAAAGGCCTGGATAGAATTAGGATGATTTATTTCTGTGTGGAGAAGTGGCCAACCACAAACCTTCAAGGGAAATCAGTGAAATGGTCCTGGTTTGAGATGAGAGATAGATGGTTGTGTATCAAATTACACCAACAAGTGAGGGCCCAGGAAGGCCTCAGTTCGGAAGAATTAAAGTATACCACTTGTTGGTTAAAGTATTTTACCAAAGATGATAACATGAAGGTTTCTAAATTAGAGAAAAATAGATCTGGAAATAAGGAGAAAGAAGAGAAGGAAGTGATAAACAGTAATTGGGATCCCCTTAACCATCTACCCCCTGTCCCAGTTGTTCTACCACACCCTATACCTGATATTGCCCAACCACAACTTCAGTCCATTCCAGCCATCCCCATTCCAGCACCTCAACCATTCCTGCCACCTCCTAGTACCCCATTGCCCGCTCCCACTTTGACTCCCCACTTCCTCCAACCTTCAACACTGTTGTACTCCCTGACTTCACTTCCCCATCCTAGTATCTCATCCCCCGTAACCAGTCCTCTCCTTTCTCCCTCATCTATGATCCATATGTCACCATTACCCATCCCGATTCCTCCCTCAAATACTCTAACTCCTTGTCAGGGAAAAGAGATAGACAGTCCCAACCAACAGGCAGAGTCATCAGGAAGTAAACGGATAAGCCAACATGAACTCGACTCACTTAGTCCATCTTTGGACGATGGTCCATATAAAAACACTAGATCCAGGAGTATGAGCAAAGAGCAAGCTCCTAGTAACTTTTTCCTTCCAAGAGAAGTCACAATGAGTGGCATGGCAGGTGGCATTGGGTTTGTGAATGCATCCCTTACCACTTCTGAGGTGAGATCCTTTAAAAAGGAAATTAAGAACCTCATGGAAGATCCTGTAGGACTATGCAAGCAAGTGGATCAATTTCTCAGGCCCAGCATCTATATGTGGGGGGAGTTGAACTCCATCCTGAACATCCTTTTCTCCCCTGAGGAGGTCAGGCTCATTAGAGCTGCAGTGATGGAAATATGGGAGCAGGAGAACAGACCAGGCCTGCCAGGAAAATAAAATGCCTATGGTAGATCCTCATTGGCATCCTAACCAGGAAGAGGGCCACCATAACATGCAGTACTTCCATACCTTGGTAATTAGAGGAATTAGGGAGTCAGTCCCTCAGAGTAATAATATGAAGTAAGCCTTTGATGGATCCCAAGGAAAGGATGAGACACCTGGAAGTTGGTTAAACCTGTTGAAACAAAATTTTCAGTTATATTCAAATATAGATCCGGACAGACCAGAAGGCCAAATGTTACTAAAAGTATATTTTGTAACCAAATTCTGGCCAGATATTAGAAGAAAGCTGGATTATTCGATTTAACATCTAGATTGCAGTTCTGTAGCCTCAGGACCCATCTTGTGAACAGGTCACTGGCCCATATGTGTTTATTATTTGCTAGGAGGTCCAAATTCTATCTTTCAATTTTTGTGTTCCTCCAGTTACAGTTCTCTTTGTCCAAATTAAGTCATCGTAGATTGGGACTCCAGGAGAGATCTGGATTCTTTTGGTAGGAGGAAGAAGGACAGCTTGATCACCCCGATGGTACAGCTCCTGGCGCAATTTCCTGGTGCCCTTGCATATGCTATGTCACCACAAATCCAGAATAAGTCTTTGGGGGCTTCCCAGAATTCATTGTTTATGGTAGTTGGACATTCCCAATATCTGGATATTCTACATATTCCCCAGAAAGGATTAATTCCTTGCCCCATGCATTCATGCATCCCATGTGCCTCAGTCTGTCTGCATCCTGTCTCAGCCTTCCCAATTGCCCAATACAAATGAGGTGCTTTGGGGACCCATTAGGTACTTAAATTCTCCACCACTATGTACCTTTTGCAAGATAGCTCTCCCACGGGGGTCTAATAAATTTTGCCTTTTCTCCATATGCACTCTTCTCCAATGATGCTCAATTTTAATTTCCATAGTCCCTTCCTGGTTGCTAATATCTCCTTTCTCGTTGTGATGTATTTTAGGATATCTAGGGGTCTTAAGCTAATCCCTTCCCACGGTCAAGCTTCAGTCATATGTGTTCCCCTGCACATCCAACAGTCTGTTAGGTTAAGTCCCTTACTTATTCTTTCCACCAGAGCAATAAAAAGGTTTTTTCCATAGGGTATCAGGTCTTCTTTTTCATCCTCATATAGGGTTTTCATTCCCATCTCTTTTTCTTCAACCAGATCTCTCACTTCGTTGCTTTCCTTCTTAGTGAAATCCTGTTCAAAGCACAACTATTTATCTGTCATGGGGCACATACAGTTTCTGCCTCAAACTGGCCACATTCTCTGCAATCCAATAGATCTTACCCTCCTCCTGGCAGGTTCCAAACTGAGAAGCATTGATACACTTCAAGTTTAAATTGGTGTGTATATGTACTGGAGACTTTGTTACATTTTCTCTATGGAGTGGTTGATAGTATTTGTCACATAAGCCTTCTCTGCTTCTTGAAGTGCAGCTACTCAGTATCAGAAGTACTCCCGGTAGTCTGGTATGAGGCACCCTTCGATCTCTGCACCAGCCGAGATCATTCTCAGGCTGAGTGAAACCCAATCCAGTTTTGTCTCCTGTGTAAGTTGGTCTTTTCAAAGAGTCCATCTCTTTCTAGTGCCTTTCTCTCAACTCTTTTACCAATGTCCTCTCCCTAATTCTAATTTAGTTTATCCACTGTATGGGGGATGTCCCATGTCAATATCAAGAACTAAAAAAAATATTAGGGGGTCTTTAATAATAATAATAATAATAATAATAATAATAATAATAATAATAACTTTTTCCTTTTAACTCCATGTAAAGAAAACCAAAACTTTTAACTTTAACCACAACTCTTAGTTCAAACACTTTTACCAGAAGTGGCAGTGTCAGTCTCTCTTTGGTTTCTTTCTCAGGACTACCTTTAGGTCATCTGTTGACTTCTCCACTGACCACTCAGTCAGCAGCTGTACAGGTCCTTTTACTTTTATAGTATGGCTCCACCCACACTCCTGAGTTTTTATCACTGTGTTGATGGTGAGCAGCACCTGAAAAGGACCCTCAAATTTAGAAGTTAATGGGGTGTTTTTCCAACTCTCTAGTAATACCCAGTCGCTAGGGTTGAAATAATGAATTTTGACATCAAAGGGAGAGGTCTAGGGGAGATATCCCTGCTTTCTAAGGTCTTCCAAGGTGGTCACAATAGTTTTCACATATTTCTGAGTGGGTGCTTCTCGCCTGTTTTATAGGAGGTCAATAGGAAGGGTAAGCTGAACAGCATTTCATAAGGTGACATGCCTAGATCTGATCGGGGCCGCTTCCTAATACCTAATAGGGTTAATGGTAGGCATCTGACCCAGCTCATGTTGGTTTCCCTGACGAATTTGGTTAACACGTTCTTTAGTGTCTCATTTACTCTTTCTACTCGCCCAGAACTCTGGGGATCCCAAGGGGTATGTAGCCTCCATTTAACCCCTAATGATTCCACTGTTTGCTGTAACACTCTAGAAGTAAAATGCGGACCCCAATCAGAATCTATGCTGTTGACCAGGCCACATCTAGGAATTATGTTCTCCAGTAGGATCTTCACTACTATTGAGGCTGTTGCTCGCCTTATAGGATAAAGCTCAACCCAATGGGTTAAGTGATCTGTTAAGTACCAACAGGTACCTGTAACCCTGCACCAGGGTTAACTCCATAAAATCTATTTGGATGTTTTGAAATGGCCTCACTGCCAGTTCCCTTCCCCCAGGTGTGGTTCCCAGGTAACTAATTTACTTAAATCCTCATGATTCAGATTCAAGAAAAAAAATTAATTTATCCCACTGATTTTAATGTACAGCACATATGCAGATCAAATTTAACCTATTTCTTTCATATGAACTAAAGGTATGGACACCGTTTTAAATCTTCACAAAATTTAAGATAAAGCCAGCTGAATTTCTAAGGCAATTGGCTGTTAACACCATTAGTCAGTCCTATGAGAGAAAATTCTAAGCAATAGGTGTTTCTAGATATATTTAGGAAACTTGTATAGAAACCTTTCATAAAAGATGATTTGATTCAAATAGAGAAATTTTGTTCTTGGTTTTGTTCTTAATGAGTAGCCCTTATGTGTTCACATTTATGGAACGTGTCTCCCATGATATCAGGCATGAACTGTATTCTTAATTCAAGTCTGTGGGGAAGACATGAGAGATGCCACACTTAAATGATACTCCTTTATCAGCAGAGCACTGCAAATTAGGAAGTAGAGCCCTCTGTCCTCAGTTACTATGAAACTACCTCAGTTCCTTTATTCTTATGTGAGAAAAGTGTGATTTGTTATTATTGTAAAGTGTAGTATTAAATAATTTCATGAGTACAGTAGGTCTTTCTGGGTTGTCATTAGGATTACTTCACAGTGAAACTCTTCACAGAGCTGGGTGAAATCTATTTCTGGAACTGTATCAGAGTTTCATACTTAGAGCTCTTGTCTAGCAGTAGTTTGCATACTACGGAGGAATTAATTTTGATACTCTAAGACTAGTATTGTTCAACTTTCTTTTGATGAAGCAAATGGCTTGACTGATTTCAGCCTTCAGGAAAAGACTGAATGCCTTTTTTCTCCCATTAGGTGACTGGCTCTGTGTGCTGTCATATGCAGGCTGCTGTTCCCAGAGACAGTAGGCTCCTTGTGCAAGGACAGCCAGGCATACTGCAAGTGAGAATATTGTTAGCCCATTCAGTGGGCTAACAGGTGATTCAGAAACCTCCTGATGATAAGCTAAGTCCTGCCTCCAGTACAGAACACTCTGTACTCGTGTGCAGGACAGGGGACTGGTTTGGGAGCAGCCCTGCAAAGGGGACCTGAGGCCATGGTAGAGCAGGGAACCCTGATTCAGTAGTGTGCCTACACAGTGATAAAGGCTACCTTGAGGACAAGTGCTCAGTTCCCCTCTGCCCAGGACTTGTAGGTCTGAATCTGGAGCAGGGTGTCTAGCTTTAAGCCTGCAGTATGTGAGGTACAAACCAGAGAGAATCCAGCAAAGGGTCACTAAGACATTTAAGAGGCTGGAGGAAGGAACCGCAGGAGACTGGCTGCCCAGGAACCTTGCTGCGAACAGCTGCTTAGCACAGACAGGATAACGCTGGAGCAGGAGCGAGCTGGTGCAGGAGATACTTAATTTCACTGGTTCTTAAATATACCCCTTGTCCACACCCATCATGTTTTGTTGTTTGCTAGGTCTCTGCTCCATGCCTACTACCTACATTCTTGATTGCAGTTTCATCCTCCTAAGACAACTGAGGGCAGCCTTTGTCCAGACATCCTCTAGGCCTGAGGTTTAAGCACAGGCTGTAGCTACATCACCTTCTGTAACTTAACAAAGAATGTTTTTTCTCTACTCTTGTATTTCAGGAAAGTAATTTATCCAGAACCACTAGTGCTAGAGTGGCATGAAAAACACAGTAAATCACAGGCATCCGTCACTTTGCAATAATGCCAGCAATTATTTCCATACATTTTCCCGACAGCAACTCCATCTATTCTCTTTAGCTGTGATATTCATGCTATCATACAAAGTGATATTGACAGTACTCACCAGATTAAGAGGCAGCGTATTCCCCGTCTATAAGGCTTTGAAAAGCATTTCGATTTTCCCATAGGCTTTCTCTATAACTGCACCTGCTTCCTGTGTTTCTGGGCAGGGAGTGCAATTGATTGCTTGGAGCAATTTTGGCAAAGGGTGTAGGGGCGCTCCCCGGACAGCATCAGTGCTGATGCAGATCAGCAATGCCATACGGCAGGACACAGAGAGAGCCACAGCTTCCCTCTGAGGCTGCAGCTAGAAGGGTCCTGACACTGCTTGTGCCAGGACAGCCAGAAATACTGCAAGGGAGTAGACCCAGGGCTGCTCCATCATCATCATAACCTGCAAGACATCTCACCAATGACATCTCTGTCCTGAGACCCTGGCAGGTACCGCCAGGCACTGCTCCAGAGCTGGCAGCAGGCATTTTCGTTATTCCAAGTTTCAAAGATTTGAAAGATTAGCAGCCCCACAGCCACTTTCTTTTTTGGAAAGCTGCTCAGGTGAAGTCTCAGTAACTGAGTTTCCTTACAAATTTCATGTATTGTCATTTTAACCTTTTATTTTGTGACCACTGTTTAGATAAACATTCTGCCTCAGTGGGCAGGAAAGTAATTTTTTTCCAGTGCTGCTAGAATTACTTCATCCCAAGGAAAGCAAGATGTCCAGGATCGAAGTCTTGGTTTCATTCTTCACAAACCCATCACAATTGCATCTACTCTGATAAATACAAAACAAATTAGATTTTTTTTTTAGGGTGTTATTTTTACATTAAAGTTTTTAAGATACACTTAGGTCACGTTCTAATATTCTACACCCAACTATTTTTGAATTTGTTACAATGACAGTCCCAAGCTTAAATGATTTCTAGGTTTCTACATTCAGCAGACTCTGGAATTTTAACAGTAGGAACTGTCAAATCTAAAAGGCACTGCATCTCTGCAACTATTTGCTGTATGTATGCTGAACAGGCTGAATGCCTCCTCCACAGCATATCTTTGTGCACCTCAGCTGCTTTTCTGGACAGTGTACATGCTCATCTTTCTTGCCTGTGCTGATCCACCACAGCACTCAATCACAGGGCTCTGTGACTGCACCGATTTCTTGTTCTTGTTATTTGTTTTCTAGCGTGCGCCCTTAAAACTTGCAATTCTGAAAGGTATCCTAGCTTTAAGTTAATCTAGCTGATGTTCTTTAAGAAACACTACATACTCTACATTATCCTAACCTTTTGAAATGGCAGTTATCTTAATTAAGCTGGTAACATACATTAACCATGTTCATTAGTGACTATTGACGACAATGGCAATTTGTTATGACAGTGTGATTGCAGCATGTGAGCACGCGTCCACACGTGTGGGGGGCTTAACACACATAGGAAGACTCTAAATATCATTCTTTAAAAAATTATTTATTCCTTATGAAGAAAGTAGAAAGATCTTCCATTACCCACCCATATTTGTAGTAGCTAACACAGAATCAGGTTGCTGCATTCAATACCCTACATATAGACCACTGTGAAATTAATGTGATTAGGAGGAAAAATCACATACACCCAGTCACAAAGCATGGACTTTTACCCTAAACACTCATAAATCCATTGTGTCTGCTCTATGTTAAAGGGCAAAACACATACACTATTTAAAAAAAAAAAAAAAAAAGATAAACCACAGAATTTTCATTGCATATATTCCTTTGGATTTTCCCTTGAAACTCCCATGTGTCCCTCATTAGGACACATAAAAATATCTAGAAAGATGAACTAATTTTGCATAAAGATAAAAAAAAAGAGATACTTTCTAGTTCATTAAAAAATCCCAAACATCTTGTCTAATGGAATGTTTCTGACATAGCTGTGTGGACCATCACTCAAATATCCCAGACCGAGGGCAGTTACAGATGTATATGTGCCATGCAATCATTTATCTAGGTACCATGAAAAAGTTGTGAGACACTTGAATTTCCATGAAGACAGGAGAAAAAACCCCACGAAACCCCAGAATAAAGCAAATAAATGGCCAGGCAGGTAATCCAAGCAAAGTTTCCGAACATTTACCCAACAATAAAAACATGAAAAGGCGTAAGACTACGACTATCCCCAAAGACATCGATATGGAAAACACTTCCAGCTTTAAAGTGTTGCTTTGCTTTTCATAAAACTATGTGCAACTGTGTAGAAAATGTCAAGATAGGTATAATTCTCACCTACAAATGGTCAGACCTATTTGGAAAACTGATAGTCTATGTGTGCAGTAAAGTCCTGAATGATTCTATTTAACATTTATTCATGGCATCACAGGCATATCCAGTTCAAGCTAATGATTTCAGTGCAACAGAAAGCAAAAGATGCTGAAGTCTGTTGAAGTTGGTTAATTAGTAAGATCACAACAAAGAACAATTCATACACAGCATTTGTTTGCTTCTAAGAATTTTAGCCTGGGCTGAAAATCCCCCCACTATTTTTTGTCTAGGCATTTTTTTCTAGAAAAAGACAGGTGAATTCACTCATTTGAAATCAAGACTTACTGTCTTTCTCTCAATCTCCTACTGTACAACGTACAGTATGTTTTCTTTGGTCAGGAAGTGTCACTGTAAAGATCTCCACTAAATATATTTATTAAATGTGTGATAGGGCTGTGCTGATAAACTAATGTAGTGTTACATATTTATTTACAGAAGATATTAGATCATCAGATATATTGAGAAAAGATTGTATTCTAAAGGCCTCTGGTTGAAAGGAAACAAAAACAACAAAACAAAACACTCAGACTGTCCCTCCACATCACTTCTTCATAGCAGCTGGAATCCAGGCAATCCTACTTGTACTTCTAATTTGGGACTATAGTTGGAAAAATGTTAAGGATTTAAGTATGTGCAGCTAAATATATGCAGGTTTGCCATTTAATTTTCCCTTCTGACAGTACTCTGGCAGGAAGGACAAGATTCTTACTTCAACCAAAATGGAAAACACCAAAAGGTTTATACAGTGGAACAATGCCTAATTCTATTACTGAGCACTTTTACAATTGGCTTCTTCCAAGAGCCACTCAATTCCATTTAGCAATCCATCTAAAGTTGCAGCTACAGTGTCCTGCATCTGTGAAAAAAGAAAAGAAAGGTTAATGTATTAAAGATAACAGCTAACAGGATCTAACAGTATTTTAGTATCACTCTGTGTCTATCTGTAAAGTCAGAAACACTCTCATCAAATCTAAATTTTAATCACTAGTGTAAAGGTCCTTTAGACAAAAAAGGTTTTATAAGAGTAACAAACAAAAAAACCACCCCTCATATTAGGAAAGCTTTCACTCTTGGTATCAGGGTGAATTTTTTTTCAATTGTTCCATCAGCTATTCTGGAACATTATACTTACTTTACAGATGGCAATCCCCTTGAAAATTCTTCTTGCAACTCTTAAAGCAAAAATGCTGCTAGGTTTAGACTTCTATGCATATTATTTACACTCAGATTTTGTAATATCCCATCCAGTGGCTATTATAAATTATATGTTTTGTAAAAACATTTTCCTTATGAACACAAAGAAATTACCTCAAATCAGGATTTTTTCTGATGAAGTTATTCTTCAGCTACACAACATCAACAAAAATTAATTCTGTATGGCTGAATCACACTGATAGATGCTGTGCTTGACAAGTATAAAAAAACCAGGTTCAGGATCTCACATCCTAGGTTAAAAACTGATCTTTTAAAAAACTGAAGACATCACATTAAATGAGTAACAGTAAACAGTCTCCTAAAATGTTCCAAAAATCTATCTTGTATCCATGGTTGACTCAGGAAATTTAGATTTAAATCAACTGAAGCTTCCTTACTCCCTTCAAGACCATAATTTGTCCTTCTTTACATTCTGACTCCATCTGAAGTCTCTTGTGTGCTTTTGGGCAAGTCTTAGCTTAGCTCCTTGTGTTCAGACAGGCTAATGATTCACCTTGGAGGACCAGAGAAACGAAATCCTTCACTTAAATGGAAAGCTCATGTACTAGTGTTGAAAGCTGCACACCTGCCTAGGTAGGCACAGTTAAGGAACCTGAAAGCCTAAATTAAATTCAAACCACAGAGAAACAGAAAATAAAGGTTTAAAAACAAGTACCATCCAGGGCTGATGCAGCAGATTTAGTTGCAGCTGATGTGCCACGTAAACACACGGAATTCTTTTCACACCAACGTGAGACACACAGGACAAAATCAGCAGAGGTCTGTTCGAAGGCCCAAGGGCTGGATCAATCATTGCCAAAATACGAGCCAGCTCCTCCTGACGATCATGCTCTAAAAGACAATTTTTAATGTATGAATCTTAAGTATATGCAAATACCAGGTGTATTTGGGGTTTTTTGTTTTGTTGGGTTTTTTTTATTTCAGAGGTGATGAGACAGAGGGCCAGAAAGGCCAAATGATCTTGTTCTGCTTCTCACAAGACTTATTAATCTGCCCTTATGTTACGCAGATATTGATGACATTTGCATGCTATTTAAAGATCTCTGTAGATTCTACAGGCAGCCTATTTCAGTCCTAACATCAGAGTGTTTTCTGAGTACCTCACAGAGATCAAAATTACAACAAGCCATTCAGAAATACTCATACACTGCACAGTCAGCAGTTCTTTCTACTGAATGCACTTTTCTCCTTTTTTTACCTGCCTTTTTTCCTGAGCTAGCCCTTTTCCTCCATTCAAAGCTAAGGAATATGAAGACAATTACCATATTGTTACTTGGATTATCATCTTACAGGACTAACCTGATTTAGACTAATTGCATTTTTTACTGTTTTCCTAGTGAAGGTTGTTTCCAGGCTATTACACCACAAACAATGTATTTTCAGGTTTCTCCTATACATAACCAAGGTTTTTGTTTCTTTTGTTTTGTGTTTTAATCCAGATAATTTCCCACATGTAAATTAGATAGCAACTGTATCGGTATGTACCATAAACAAAACAATGGGTCATAATCCCTCACAGGTTGATGCAAGAGGATAGGAGACCTCTTCAACAAGATAAGCCATGAAGAAATAGCAGATTTTGAAACGATCAGAACAGGGATTTTGATGTATTGCATATTCTTTGTAATCCAACACTCCAGTTATTCACAAAATATAAAGAGAAATCCCTTACCTCTATGAGCTTCTGCATTAGCAACATAAATGAACCCATCAACTACTTCGCACACCTTTCTCACTTGAGCTATTACACTGTAGTGCATGGCTTGCTGATTCCCTTCTGTGCTGTTCTCTTGGTAAAACATCTTATTCACAGAAACAGCTTGCTCTTCCCTTGCTCTCCTCCTTTCCACACTGAAAGATATTTCAGTAGTCCAGTTAACTGACAATGCCAAAACTGAATTTTGAAAGCCTAGGCAGTGCAGGAAAGGGACAGGAAAATGGGCTGAGCCAGCAAAACAGTTTAATTTCTCCCTACCCCCTCCTGGTCTCCTTTCTGAGTGCACATACAGAGGTGGTTAGCAATCTACAAGATGCTTATGGATGAGTAAGTATAAACTCCAGGATGAGTTTATAGAGTGTTTCAAAAGGGGCTCAACCAAGGTATCAAGATAGATAGAAGCACCTGTAATGTACCTGTCATACACCTTCGGTACATATACTGTTTGGAAAAGCTTTATTACTTCCATCCGAAAATTTACTGGTTGAAACAAGAAAGGAAAAGCAAAAGCAAAAGCATGCATTGAAACTTTAATTTATAAGGGATATCCATGCATGAGAAAGTGCACGTGAAATTCACATGACAAGAATATGAAGAAAAGTATTAAATAATGAGAAATTGTACTTTTTATTTGGTGGAGAACAGATTTTACCTTACCTCGTGGTGGAATACAGCGTCACAATATTGAACTTTTGACTGTTGTTAAACTGAAAACTGACTCCTGATCCAATTCCTACAGGGAAAAAAATGAATGTATGGATTATAACTATTTGGCTACTGGATAAAATTAACTGGTAGTTAAAAAATTCCAGTGGTGCCACAAAATTAATATATTCAGGCCTATATATTGCTGTTAGGGGTTTACTATTAGCTTTACTATTTTACAATTAAACTTTATACATGCTCCAATTGATCAGATTATTAATTTCACGAAAATCAAGTCACTAGTATTAAAACCATTTCTGCGTTTCTGATTATTAGACTTGAACCTAGAAATATAAATCAGAAAGGAGCCAGACTTGTGTTTATTAGCTGAAACTGGCATAGAAAAGGCTCCAGTCTACCTATGACAAGCTGCATTGAAAAGGATGTATGAGAGAAATAAAAAACCCACTAAAAATAATTGTCATACTTCCTATAAATATAGTTTAATTATTCTAATTCTGCTGTGCTGAAATAACCATTAGTTAAAGAGTAACACATTTTTGCCTCTAGCTTGGACTGAAGTAAAATTAGACTTTCAAAGCTACTCTTTTAAACATCAAAAAGAAACCCCTCACCTGTAACTCTTCTAAATAAAATTTACATCGTTTGACATCAGAATACTGAATCATTTAAGGATCAGCCTTGAGTTCCTGTATAAAATCACAAATGTGTTTCTTAGCCACTTACTGCAAGCAGCATTGAAAGAAAGGCCTGTCTGCATTTATCAATTACAACAGCAGCTGTAACATGGAATTTTGGATGAAAGTGTAAGTGCAAGGAGCAAAATGATTCTTCTGGCAATGTTCAAATTTGATCGTGAATTCACTGAAGCTATTAAGTTTGTCCCAAATGTCCACTGCATTTATCCTTCCGAACAAATCAGAGAGAGAATCGTTTCTTTTTACCATGATTCTACTGAATTTTAAGCATACAAAAAAATAATTTTCTTCATGTCTTCCCCCAAGTTTTTTGTGTTATATCTATTTACAAAATAAGAAGGCCAAAAGTCAAAACCATCATTACCATGAATTTGTCTGTGTGGTAGGCCAGCTACTAGCAGAATTTCTGGGCATGTCATCATCTTTTGTACTAAAGAGTTGTCCAACTCTTCCAAACCTGGCCCGAACATAGCAAAGCGAGGTTCTGCTTGAGTGACCAGTGATTGCAGAAAGGAAGTCACAGCCCCATACCGGGGACGGATCGATTTCAAACTTCTTCTACCCTGAGGACAGCTCCTTTTATATCTGTGTAAAATAGACGCAACTAGAAATTAAACACAAAATACAAAAGAGGTATTAATCAAACAACATAAATTGATTTAGGTCCCACACTTCTTATGCTTTGCTACTGGTACAACTCAAAGCATAGGTCAAACATTATAAAGTTCCAAACCGATGGTTTCAAGCACCAGTACAAAGCAGGAAAAGGCATCAGTTCTTCTGAAGTCCAAATACTGACTTTTTGGACCTTAGTACACTTCTATCTACAGATGCTTCTGTTTACTGAAAAGTAAAAATCACAAATTCTCTATCCTCACTGAATACACAACATAGGTGAAATAACATCAAAGCAGAAGAGTCACATAAAAAATAAAAGTTTTAAAAATTAGCCTTGTGAGTGCATTTTAAACTTTAATTAGACTGCTTCTGTGTTTACAAGAAGTAACCACCTGAAAAGAACCATTTTCCCTGTAGGTACAGAGCGTGCAAGCTGTGGAAGGAGACAAGTCTTGTCTGCAAACTTATACCTCATTTGGTGCAGATGCTAGAAGGCATGGAAAGCCTGGTAATTGGGGAGAAGAGTAACAGACAGGCATCCTAGACCAGCAGCTTCAGTCTGCTTCTCTAGTCATGGTAGGCTGTTGCTAGACAGACCTCTTCAAGGAAACATCAAATGTGGGCTCCTTTATACCCACACTGAGATGTTTCAGTTGAGATCAGCAAAACCGCTAAGCGCAGACGGACACGATGGAAATCAGTGACAGGTGGTTTCAGATCAGTGATTCAGACCTAAACAGATTTAAATCCAATTTCAAAACCAGTATATTTTGCATGTCAAATTCTGGATGTACTGTTCCCATCTGTTAACAGGCAATGAAGGGCACAGAGATTGCAGCAGTTAGTGCACTTACCACAAAGCAACATGTTAAGCACCACCTTTGGAAAATGTAACTGCAAATAATCAAAAATCCCAAACAAATCCACAGACCAGTACTGCAAATTAAGGGAATTGAATGAAGTTTAGAAAAGAAATCACCACAAAATTATCTACTTGTTTTAAGAGTTCTTCTCAGTCACCCAAACATATTCTTTGTGTTGCTATGCTTTTCAGCTATACTAGCTGAAACTTTTGTCTTACAACCTTTGACAACCAGAGCTAAAACAATACAACTTGTTACTCTGTGTACATTCTGTGCACTTTTTTATTCTTAGGTCTTCCACATAAGACGAAAAAAGAAAAAAAAGATTCATTCCACTTGCTGTAATTTGAAGACTTCTGGGTACTTTTATGAAAATGCTTGCCGTGGCATTGAGAGCAAAGAACACTTCTAATCAAGATGAACAGTATGCAGTATTTCTGTGCCCTAGTAGACATGCAGTTTATAAAAAGCTTATTTTTTTTATAGCACTATCTTTGTCTTTTTTCCAATAGTTTAGATTCTTGTTGAGTTCCAAACAGAAAGAGCTGACCAGACGATGGAGCAACAGGAAATTGTATTTCTAAAATAAAGAATGGATTTGAGACACATCAAAATTTAAACAGCAGCTTACAGTAGAGCTTTATTGCTGTAAATATGAAACATGCCTGTGGGCTGAATATTACTGCTGTAGGCACACTTGAAGTCATGTATAAAAATACAGAGATACTTACACTGCCATGTAATCATGCAGTGCATTGTCGCTGACCTCTGAAAAGGCTTTATTAAAAATCTCCACATCTGGGAGTGATTTCCAATCAACAGATGTCCAAGAGGGCAGATCCCGCAGGAGAAAATACCTCCACAACAACGGGTCTTGCACAGCTGCCCTCCAGTAACAACTCGTGCTTCCTAAGCGGCACAAATCTTGGGGCGAGAGGAAGGACATGATGTTCAGCTGCACGTCGATCTGCAAACCATTGAGAGCAGCGGTTTAACGACTCAGGAATTCAGCAGTCAGGAAGGACGGGGTGGGATGCGGCGCTTTGCCCCCGCTCCAGNCCCCGCCCTGCGCCAGCCGCCGCGCACGCTCCGCCACCGCCCGCGCCGCGCACTGCTGCCCGAGGGGGGCTTCCGCAGCCCTGGCACCCCGACACTGCGCTGCGCTTCGCACCGGCACCCCGGCACTCCTTGCATATGCGTGCCTTTAATGCAACACAAGCGTACATTTCGGTTGGAAAAAGGAAAAGAAGTCAGACACGGAAGCAGCGACAACTTCCTTGTGTGTGCTCTTACGCCACAAGTTTTCTCCTGGCGCAGACAACGCAGTGGATCTTAGCTGTGGGATTTCCCAAAGTAATGCAGCATTTGTTTCGCAGTCGTTGTGTTCCACCCTTGATCTTTTAAGGGTCCCTCACATACGGCCACATACTTTGTTAACATGTTTCTCCCTGTTTCTTGAAAATCCAGCGATATGCTCTGCGATCTGCTGCCCAGGTCACTGTTAGACACGGGATCTGCTGACTCCAGGCTTTCCTGCTTCCCTTCTCCACAGTGTTTCAGTCCCCAGTAGCACATTTCTCCACTGTACATCATTGCCAGTAAGTGAGTGTCACTAAATATACCTGCAAAAATAATTTAGATCAAGTACTTTACTGGTCTGCTGTAAGCAAGTGCACAGCTTGTTAACTTCAACTTTTTTTAGTAACCCTGGGGAAACAAAATTCCAAAAAAGACAGCATATTAATTATATAAATATATAATGCCTGGAAGAAAACCTGGATCAAGACCATGCTGATTTCTCTGTCTAGTTTGGCCCTCCATAATGTTAAAATCTTTTAAGATTAAAATATAAATATTATTTCTATAGTTTGTGTATGTATCTGATAGAATTTCAGTATTTCTTTACAGACCTCTTTACCACAGGCATGACTGTACATATTTACTTTGGAATATTTCTGTGCTTCCCACAGTTTAAGCCTAAAAGATATTGTTTGAGGTCATCTTAACTCAGCTTAACCAGCAGCACCTTTAGTGTTTGAATTCAAAGACAGATATGTGTCTCTCACAAAAAGAAAAATGCTGCTAAATAAATCCACAACTTGACTTTGCATTATGGAGCTATATAGCAGCAATGCTGCTTTCATATGACATGAAATGAAACAAGAAAGTGCTGCATCCTGCTAGAGTAGAGCGGTTTTTGAGCATGCTCAACGTGGACATCACATCCTCAGCACCAGCTGTTTTACCTTATAAATCCTCTCCTGCTGTATCACACTGATGCAACCTAAGATCCTCCTGTAAACACTCAATAGGAATGAAACTTACATAAAGCTATATAAAGAGGTGACAGAGAACATTTGCCAAATCTAACCAATTCTGCATACAGATTTCAGCTGCATGGAGTCTGTCACAGTGTTTGTACCTGAGCTACAGCTAAAAGGGAAGATCGATATGTGAATCTCTGGCACCCTCTGCAGTCGTATTCGTCTGTCAGTTGGGAACTGGATGGCTGTAGAATACTGTGTGTAAACACTGCCAGTGGAAAACACGGCATCAAACACTCACGGCCTCAGTTCACCTCCCTCCAGTGCACTCATAAACACTGGGAAAGTGAGCACTGACACCTCCTAAAATGCACGAGTCCAAAAAGAAAGGGTGGGGGGCACTGCTGTCTGCTTATCTGCCTCGTTTATTATCTTCATGTTCTAAGAAGTGTCAATTCTTGAATATAAATTACGTCAAACAATAAAAACACGCAAAAGAGTATTTCATAATGTGAAGCAGATATCAAGAGGAGTAGTTAAAAGGTTTTTTGGAATTGTTTTTTTGGGTTTTTTTTACCTTCACTGAGTAATCTAGCTGTGTCTTTATCTTGATGTGAGACATCTTCATCTAGCTGAAGAGGGCATCTAAAGCTAAGCATCTTCATCAAGTAATGAACTCCATCATTAAGACACTGAGTACAGTTAAAAAATGAGGAAAAAAGAAGTTCTCGTTAAATTAATGGTAGGCAAAAATACTTCCTTCTATGAAGTCCCTAAAATCCTAATTAAAAAAAAAACAAAACAAAAAACCTAGCCATATTTTAAAAGCGAAGAGTCAAACTTTAAAGCTGTATTTACAAGCTCACAGAACATTTTCATCTCCTTTACCTTTTTAAACATGGCAATGTTTTCCTGGAGCCATTCACTCCTTTCTTTTGCTGTGTGGCAATACATGTAAAGCAGGGCTCCTTTTCTCCAGTAAAGACATTCTAACAACTCTGCACCAAGGATGTTGATGGGCTGAAATAAAATCCAACAAACTGGTCTAACACAAAAATAAACCACCTGAACTACTCATATGCACTATCACACATGCAAACAGCATGTAAGTCTCTTACTTCAGGGGCTGTGCTTGACAGCAACACCCAGAAAGACAAGCCTAGCCTAACCAAACACTGTAGGTCAAATGGAATCATTAACTGTCTATGGAATCATTTCATGACAGCAAGAGAAATTCTGAGCACACAACAAGATATTTGAAACAATATTTTCAGGTATCACCATTTAAATACCAGAAAGACTTGAAAATGTTTCAAAATACTTTAAATTCTGCCCATCAAAAATACAAATACTACTATCCAATTTCAGATTTTTTGTTTTTAGATAATAAAATAACTTGGTCTCTGGCTACTCACTTCTTCTTTTATGCCACATTCCCTCACTAGGTCTTCTGGTTCTGAAAGAATACAAATAAGTTCTTTAAGTTTTTGCAAAGAAGATTCTTCTGGAAAATCTTCACCCACGAGCTGGTTTTCCTCAAAATATGTAATGTCTAGGACAGCCTATGAAAACAAGAACATATACAAAGTAGAAATGTTACCGTCAAAATAATCAAATTATTATTATGTGTTCTAACATAGAAAACTTGTTAGTTTATAAAATATTACAATTTGAGGGTGCTTTTTAACATTTAGTTTACAAAAGGTGCAAGTTAGAAGTACCGAAGGATTGGTGATGGTGAATGTAAAGCCAAACCCACTTCTGTCCCTAAAGTAACAGCACAAAGCATCCAAGTTATCCAAGTCAAAAGCAGTTCTGTGCTTCACAGACGTTCTCTCCACACTCCCAAGTAATAGAGACGCCTTTCTGCTCCACCCTTTTTTACACCATACTTTCTCCTACACCCTACACACATTTTCTTGAAAGGGAGTTTGATGTCCAAAACCAAGTACCTGTGTATAGAGCTGAAACAGTGTGGAGGGATGTTCTTTCCCTTCGTTGCAGAGGTCCTTCAGCTTGTCCAGAGTAGCAGAGCCTTTCTCCAAGAAGGTATCTGAGGGAAGAACACAATGCTCCCTTAGCACCGATGAGCACTCAGCAGGAGCCTTACTCACTCTCCTTTCCCACATGGCTTTATCCATCCTCGGGGCATCTACAAGAGCAGCTGATTAATACAGCACTTAAGCAGGCCAGTCATCCTATCAGACCGCACCTTTTGCGCTTAAATTAAGGCCATCCGCGGCCAGGCTCCCGAGCGCACACGCCGTTCGTGGAGACGCCCTACCCCGCCGCCCGTGCCCTCGGGTCCGGCCGTGCCGCCCCGCTCCGCCCTGTCCCCGCCGCGCCGCTCANGAATCTTTCCTTAAACACCTCCGGGGACGGTGACTCCACCACCACCTTGGGCAGCCCATTCCAAAACCTAACCACCCTTTCCATGAAGCAATTTGAAACAAGTTTAGTGAAGAATTTTGTGAACTACTTCGTGAAACAGCATTACGTCCAATCTAAACCTCCCACGGCAGTCTGAGACAATTTCCTTCTTCCTGTC
This sequence comes from Chaetops frenatus, assembly GCA_013400775.1. Taxonomy (NCBI): domain Eukaryota; kingdom Metazoa; phylum Chordata; class Aves; order Passeriformes; family Picathartidae; genus Chaetops; species Chaetops frenatus. The sequence goes on along the minus strand of VZTR01020089.1, from coordinate 52,015 downwards.
GCTGGTTGCCTGGAGAAGAGGCCGACCCCGACCTGGGTCCTTTCAGGCAGTTGTAGAGAGGGATAAGGTCTCCCCTGAGCCTCCTTTTCTCCAGGATAAACACCCCCAGCTCCCTCAGCTGCTCCTCACAGCACTGGTGCTCCAGACCCTTCCCCAGCTCCCCTGCCCTTCTCTGGACTCACTCCAGCCCCTCAGTGTCTTTCTTGCAGTGAGGGGCCCAGAACTGGACACAGCACTCGAGGTGTGGCCTCAGCAGTGCCCAGCACAGGGGGACAATCCCTGCCCTGGCCCTGCTGGCCACACTATTGCTGATCCAGGCCAGGATGCCATGGGCCTTCTTGGCCACCTGGGCACAGCCTGCCTCATGTTCAGCTGCTGCCACCAGCACCTCTAGGTCCTTTTCCACTGCAAAAATTTGATTGGGGTTTTGCGCCTACCAATTAATGCTTTCTAGCCTCATTGCAAAATAGCTGTTGCCCATAAAACAAACTGCAACAAAGGCAGCAAGGATCAAACCCACATTTACTTTTCAAGAGAGATTTTTTTTTTAATTGCATTTTAGTATTTAATTACTTAAAATGCAGAAGTACAGATGTGAAAAATCATCCTGAAACGACCTACCTTTGATTAGAGAAATGAAACACTTGCTCCAACATTTTGTCCAGCTTTAAATAATACTCTTCATGAACTTCGTAAATAATAAAGTTTCCATATGTGAGGGGAGAACTGTAAGTTTTCCTTTTATTTTTAACAGAATCTTGCTACTATCTGACAGCTAATCATCCAATATTTTATGTTGTCTAGTTACAAAAGTGCTATATTTACTGTACTGTTTCCGTAGCCTTCTCCATATCTTTACCTGCCTGGAAAAAGCCAATACCTCAATGCCTATTGTAGTAATATAAAAAAAAACCTCACACAATACTCAGAATTTTGTCAACTTCAATATTTTGAAACAATAATTGACTAAAGACATTTTTCCCCTTTTGAGGTCATATGCTCTTCACTGTCGTTGCCTGTGTTCCACCTGAAAAAACCAACCAACCCACCAACCAAAAAATCCCCAAACTAAACCAACAAACCAACCAAAAACCCACCAAGCCTTCCCCACCACCACTTCCCTGGAAAAAGTGTCATTTACTGGAGTACTTTAGAAGTGAAAAGCTGTCTACTTAACAGGCAGAATTATTTTTGCTGTTGTCTGCCTTATATCTTATGAAACAGTTGCCAGACAGATTAGGTGCAACAAAAAAAGCAGAACCTAAAAAGAAAAACTTTTTTTTTTCTTCCCCAAGTAGTTTGATTTATAGAAGAAATAAGTGTTTAGGTTGGATAAGTATTGTTGTTCATTCCTGCATAGTTAATATTCAGATACAATCTATCATCAAAGGAACAGCTGTGTTAAGAACACCAAAAATATTTGGGTGGCTAACTTCAGAGTGGGGTACATGGTGCTTCACGCCTTAAGTGAAATACTAACACTTTCCATGTCATTAGCTTTGGGGCTGCAAAAGGCAAATGAGATGGAGACTTCCCTTTCTTCAGATCCTTTACCCGGTTGGTCCTCACTTCTCCTCTTCAATCCCCGGCTATGATTTAAATGCTGCTTTTTTCATACCTAGTCAAGTGGGCAGGTGCATCAGCCCTTAGTAGCGAAGGAGATGTCACCCAGCCTTCAAGATGTCTCCTGTAAAAGAAAAATAAAATTAAAGAGCCCCAAACAACCTAAACCAGAACAAAACACCGAGTGGTTGTATGTTGATTTGTGATAAAGGAAGTGGTGTTTTTCCTTCCTGTGTTTCAGGCACTGCTGCAGCTTACTTTAGTTGTATCTGTTTTAAAGGCTAGATGTATATGCAGTGACTGTTTTTACCCCAGAAATTGTTATCCACTCTTTCTGTAAATATCCAGTGAAATTGGTTTTGGCCTTATCAGTTCCTGGGATGAAAGAGGTCTGTTTCTGTTAATACTAAGCTAGTAAAATAGAAGCTGCTAAAAAGGTTAAAAAAGGTGATGACACATGCTTCTCTTGGAAGATTTGTAGTGTTTGGTTTTTTATTTTCCCTAAACTGTTTTTGTCATGAAATACGTGAGGGGGCAGAAGACATCTCTAATGACATTTTCCTTGGCATTTTTTTTCTCTCATACCCTACATACTCCCACTGGGAGCTGGTTTGTGAGGAAGAGAGATGGCAGGACTTCTGGGCAAGTAACTGAGAGGCTGCAGAGCCTGGAAGAGGGTCTGGACTGACCCGGGGTGGGGTGCTGCCTCCTCACATTTGGCAAGCCCTCGTCCCCCGCAGCCTCTGCCCTTCTGCCTGGATTGGGCTCTGAACAGCCTCGTGCCCATCCCTTCCCCAAGCTGTATTCCCTTGGGCACTAACCTCCTAAGCTCTTTTGTAACTTGTGGGTCTATTGTGATAGCTTTTTCCCCACACCTTGCAAAGTGCTTTGGTCTGAAGACTGGTGAAGGACAAGGTGTCTGTTTATTTGAGGGAACGATGACCTCAATTGCCTTATTTTTTGCTTTTGCTTTGAACCTCTTTAAATAAAATCCCTGTCATATTTCAAGGATAGTGGACTGGTTTGGGGTTTGCTACCTCTCACCATTCTTCTCAGAGCTTGGGAAACTTAGCATTCAAATTTCTAGAGCTTCATATGGAGGTGCATCAAATACTTTTCTGAATATTTCCGTGTTTACAAACAAGCTCTTTCTGAGTGACACCACAAATTATGTTGAAGCAAAAAAATGTTTCACTTTGTATTCCAGGGAACACTTATGATAAAATGATCTCTGGTGAAGGAATTCATGTGGGATTTGTGCTCTTCCAGTGCCTAGCACTACCTATTCTTAAGGTTACTGTTACCAATACGGATAGGGTAAGGTGTTGGCTGTTTAGAGACATGCTGTGCTCCTAAATTGATGGAAGACTAACAGGAAGAGTGTTGTTGTGTGTCAACAGCGTAGCTGGTTGTTGCAGGCCGCGGGGTTCTGACCGATGGATGGGTCAGGGGCTGCAACCTTCTAGAAGCATCTCCAGCGAGAGACCTGCTCCAAAGGCACTGCCACCTCCCACACCAGGCTCTTCCAAGCACCTCTGAATAGCTCCACAGATACGGACGACAAAGGATGAGAGACAGGCCTCGGTACAGGGTTCCTCAGGGAAGGTTTAATTCATCCACAAGTGAAGGGGTCCAGAGACCGGAGGCCCAGAGCAGGAAGTGCGATGGGATTTTAAGGGAAGGGGATAGGGGCGGAGGGAGCAACATGTCCAATAGGGTGAGGGCCAAGGGGCGGTACACAGGCTGGGCATAGGCACACTGGCCTATGGGAGAGGAGGGAAGGAGCGGCCAGGAACCAGGGCCAATGGGGCAACAAGGGAAGAAGAACTTTTTGGGAGCAGTCCATGTATGGGAGAAAAGGGGAGGAGAGCTGGGAGCCAATCAGGAGAGCAGGACAGGGATACATTTGAATAAACTCTCAAATACTCATGGAAGAAACCTTTCCTCACCCTAACCAGGAGGTTTGCCAGCTTAAAGGGGGTTGCCTCTCCAGGGAATGATCTCCCTGGAAGGCCTAGAGAGCCTATCAGCCTCCTCAGTTGTTGGAAGAGGGAAAGCTAGTATGATTTTGTCCTTCAGGGGCATTGCCACTATGGTTCTTCTGATATTTTGGGTTTGTATATAAATATACCTGTGTGTATGTGCATATATGTATACATGGTGCAAACGTAAAGTAGATTCTGTAGATTGCTACAGTAGATTGTGTTGCTTCTTTTCTTCCAAATCACATGCTCTTCTGAGGTGTGTGTGTAAATGTGTGTGCTGCTAGAGAACAGGCTGGTTGTAATGATACACTTAGGAATTATTTTTGTCTTGTTGTATTCCATCAACACTTGCTAATTATCCTGATATATATAACTGTGAAACTGGGCTAGCCCAATATCTCCAAATACCTGAAAACTTGGAACATACTAAAATAAGTAATGTCTTGGATATACATAGTTAACTCTGCTTTAGTAGCTCTGGGACATCCATTATTCATATTGAAAGTTAAAGAAATAATGCTTAAACACAAGAGAGTTGTTCCTCTGTGTATTTAGTATTATTTAAACTAGGGAGATGTCTTTAGCTTTAATTAAAAATACAGTATCGTCTAGGAAATCCAGATTTGCACAGCAGTGATTGATAAATTTTTACCATTATTAGCATCCTCAAGACCTTTTGAGTTGTGCAGGTTTTGCAAATTTTGTTAAACTGAGACACTTAAAATAGATAATATATATAATACCTATACAGATATACCTACCTCATACAAGTTATTGGGGAAGGTAGCCAAGAGAGGAATTTTGGTGTGTTCAAGTGAACTGTATATGTTCATAGAATCACAAAATAGCTCAGGCTGGAAGGGACCCATAAGGATCAGCAAGTCCAACTCCCTAATGTCCAACCTGAATTTCCCCTAATGCAGCTTTGTTCCATTTCCTCATGTCCTGCCTCGGGTCACCAGAGAGGGGAGATCAGCACCTTCCCCTCCTCTGCCTCCCTGTGCCCGGTTAGGAAGGTGCAGATTCCTGTGAGGTCCGCCCTCAGCCTTCTGGCTGCTGGCCATTTTAATCTTTAGAAAGAAAGCTGATTTGCTTCCAGCAATTAGTCCTCTGACCAGAGGTTGTGAAGCCTGATGATCACTGGATTTCTTACTATTGTTTTGTTTATTAATTGACTCCTAATGTTAAAAAAAAAAAATTCAAAAAAGAGGGGGAAAAAAGGTTGTGTAGAAGTGGAAGTAGTTAGTAATGGAAAAAATTAATGGAATTAGAGAGGTAGAAAAATCAGATCAGACCTGATCAAACAAGACTCAAAAGGGGTTAGATTTATCCCTTATCTAGCAGATTCCTAACAGTTTTAGAGTCTGTGGTGAAAATTTTTGTTTAAAACTAACAAGAAAGGTATCATGGATGTTAACGCAGATGTATTTGGCTAGTTATGAGTTTGTAGGAAATAAAGCAGTATAGCATGCTTCAAGTCCTGTAGAAACTGGCAGAAGCTGTAAGACTGTATTTAATACAGCATCTTAGAATGACACTGCATTATTACGATTTCAAAAGTACATATTTGCCCTTATTTTGCAAGCATGAGTAATTAGTTGAGGAGTACAAAAAGAGTTGGTTATAAAAATACTTGAGAGAAGCTAGATTTATTAAAATGTGTTTCAGAATATTTGGTTCCCCACCTGTCTTTCATCACTGTATTACGTGAAGTAGATATTTCTGCTTTTCAATATAAGCAAAATAAGTATTTGTATTTATGCCCAGAAAATGTGAAACAGAGGTCTTTATTTATTGTATGTGAGCTTCATGTGTTTGCTGTAGCTAATAATATCTGTAATAATATCTGATGGTCAATAGTATGGTAATCACCTTTCAGTCACGCCACAAGTTCAAAAAAGGAGATGTACATTCTGCCTCTTCACTTTGTGGCTTTGCAATTACCAGGCAAGAGGAGTAAAACTGGAATTTTTTCAGAATAATGCTAAGAAAGTGGAAAATCATTACCAAAGATTTCCTTCATGTTTGTGGGATTAAGGACTATGAAATTATTTCCAGAATGTAGAGTCATATGGAATAATGTCATGGCATTATTCATAATGCCATAATTCATTATTCATAATTCATGACATTATAAAGGGCAGTATGAAATTCAGTCAACCCTCTTAAAATTAGGCTTTGTATTTAGTCTGAAATATATCCAGGTGAGAGGATTTGATGTTCATGTTGTCAATGCCAAATGTAAAATCAGAGAATAAGGGTGATCAGTAATGGACTTTTACCTTTGTGTCAATAGATGTGAAATATATTTATTTTGGAGACGCATGTGAATGCCAATGATTAGTAGAAATTGCAGGTGTGTCATATTTCTGTTTGCCTGATCTTATATGGCTGTTCTTTGTTCTACCCTGCTTTCTGTTTTATTTACGATTCAGGTGGTGCCCTGACAAAATACGAAGCTGCTTTCTTACAGCCTGCTACTGGGACAACACGGTACTGGATTTGGAATAGGTTCTGAAGGTAGAAGGTGATTTAGCAGTTTGACATCTGGTTGTTAGAGTGGCATGCTGAGAACTTTCATGTTGGAACTGCTGTCTTCTAAAGTGACCTCCCTAGAAGAGGGAAACATTAAAGACTGACATATAGGAACTTCTTGCTGTTTGAAGGAGATCTGAACTAATCTCTTTTGAAAAGGAATCATAAATCTTCTGTACAATCTTCTATACATAATGAAATGGTTTACTTTCAACAGGCAAGGAAACCTGGGTTTTTCTATTACATGGTTAATAAACAAAGAATTGTGTGTACTCTGTATGCCTTTATCCAGAGGAATGCTGTGCCTGCCACATCTCATTTATTGCCTTCTGTCAGTGTTGGTCTAGGAGAACTTGCTTACATCAGTCTTCATCCCAGTCTCCAAATGTTACAGGTCACTGTGTTTGTAATTTACGGTATTACTTTGCAATCTGCTTACAGCAAACACAGAAAGTAATGTTCTTTGGTTGAACAGACTCTTGTCAGTTCCTGCATGTTCCCATCATTAATTGTATCAATTCTAGGGCCATGTGATGGTTTCGTGTCCAACATCAGCTCACTTGTTTGACTGAATGCTGGCCATTTCTTGCACAGTGTGCAGCTGAATCATCAAGCTGATCTGAATGTCTGTAAAATGATTGTAGCTTTCTTCTGAAACTGTTATGTGTAGCGTCCCCTGAGAGAACCTTTATTTGGTTCTTACTGAAGTTTTTTGCCTCTGTAAGAGGTTTTATACAGTTAATTCCTTTGGATCATAGCAAAATTAAATCCACGAATTGGGGTGTTGTATTAATCTATGTAGCACTTAGCACTAAAGCTTTTCTTTTTCTTCTGGGTTTTGTCTTGAGGAAAAAACCCAAACCCAAATCAACATTCCTGAAAGGATCACGCAATGGATGAGAATAAATGTGTATCTGAAGTGTACATGAGACTGGTGTCATGCCTTAGTATGGCAAGCATTATTCTTGGAAGAAAATTAGCTTAATCAGCTACTTTGCTCCCTTGACCCTTCTTCCTACTCTCTGTGACACTGACTTTTAAGTTGTGCTTATGTGATTGCATCCTTCAGATGAATGTGCCTGGAAGGCTCATCTGTGTTAAAAGCCTCCCGACCCCTTCTACAGCATTACAGTTGGATATTCAGCCATGCAGATTGATGCACTGCTCTTGCTTGAGCAAGAAGTCTATGTTTGTTGTACGTTAAGTGTGGAGGAGGATGTGAAGTGTCTGTGGTGTTCTGGCAGGCTTGCTGGAAATCTGCTACCTACGAGTGCAACTGCCAAGAGGACCCTCTTGAGCCTATGTTCAGCTAAATACCCCATCTTTCAAAGTCATAAGAGAATAAGCATACTGATTTTGAAGACCTAATCTTGTCACAGGTAATTCCTCTGTGCACAACTGCTGAACTGTGATAGTGATAATCAAGGTTTTACCCTGTGAGGTAAACAAAAAAATTCAAGACTTGACAAATTTCCTGATTCCTGTTGTGCATAGCTTGCAAGCTAAGTGAAATTCTTCAAGTGATTGCTTGAACTTACTAACAATATAAATGTGCTACAAGCAAAAACTATCATGTTTATCACTTGGATAAATTATCTAATCACACAAATTATACATTCTAAAATTATGTGTGGATCTTGAGACCTTTTTGCCTTAGTAATGAGTTTCAATTCATTCTTACTGGTTACCATTGCTACTTAATGTTCTCTATGCCAAACTTGCTACAGAAGTAGCACTTTATTGGTGCCTAGTCTTAAGTGAGGACAGGCTGAGAAGACAAATGTCAAAGACCTCGAAGCCATTTGTGTTAGAGAGTTCAGCAGGATGCCACAGGGTGTCACCAATGCACTCGGTACAGTCCAGCTTTTAATCAGGACGTCTCATGGAAGTGAAGTCAATGTGAAATTATTGTGTTTACTGAAACTACAAAACTCAAAAAACAGATTATGGAAGTATTCATCAAACTGGCTCCTGAAAAAAACTATCAGGATCTCTGATGAGATGTTTGGGTGCACTGAAATAGAGAGCAAAAAGCTCAAGAGCTTTGCAACAAACAACTATGCTCGTAAATGCAGGGAATCTGCTGCTTAGGCTTTGTAGGTTTCAGAGCTCCTTCTGAGAGTGTATTTGTAGAACCAGTTTTAAAATCGGACAGATATACTTTACCAAAACCAGGGGATAGCTGAAAAAACACATGATACTCTAATGGATTCTAAGAGGCTTTTTAAAAAGATGGAGTAATGCATTGTAGGGGTTAATTTTAAATCACCTTCCAAAAAAATGAACAGCAAAAGCTTCATACTTTTTAATATATCTTGTGTGAACATTGTTATATTACTTACAAATTCTGTTAATTTGCTTGTGACTGAGAAATGAAATGTCACAGTAGAGGACTGTCTTCTCTCAGATATGCAAATTTTCGACTGTTGAGAATAGTAACCAAGCTATGGATGAGCTGCTCACTGTAAGGGGGAAGCTGTTCTGAACTCCAGACAGCCGCTTCTTCTGCAGTTGGATGGACTAGAAGAATTAGGCAAAACAATTAGCATCCAAACTACTTGGAAGATGGATTGGCACTTGCTTTTGTCAGTGCATGGATGGAATTGTCTCCCTTGTCAGTAGATGATAAAGTAGTTACAAGGGCTTAGGTTACATGCATAAGTTTGCATGCTAGATTCTTGTAGACAAGAAATGGTGCTTTCTAATTGAGCTCCACACCCATGAAATAGATAGCAAAGTCCAAGTTTCAAAGAGGAAACCACAGTTGCAGCGAAACCTGCTGACCAGGCAGGTGTTACTTTTCTTCATTTACAACTCTGGCAGTTTGGCCCTGCAGTCTTATTGTATAGCACCAGCGAGGTGTGGGATAGGGCGTGTGCATGTGATCTGTTTACTGTGTACAACCTCTGCAAAAGAATAGCTGCATAATCTTATTAAGGCTCTGTAGTCGTTTTTATGTTGTGTATCAAATGGAAGGAATAAAATTGCTTCACTAGCAGTTTTACAAAGTCTGCCTCGGTTCTGTTTTTATGGTACATTCTGTTGCTCTTCAGGTTTGTTTGAAAGAAGCGTTCCTCTGCAGCTTATTGCATTGCAGAATCCAGAAAAGCCTGTTGCAGTGTGCTACCAAACATGAACTGACTTGCCTTGTGACAGCTGCTCAGGACTCCTGTTTACAGTTTCTTGTTTCTGTAGCCACTTTTGCTATGTCTACCCTTACAGCACCATTGGTATGGAGTGCAAAAAACTCCATTCTTTCAGTTTGACCAGAGGGTGTGGGTGGAAAGACTTTACAGTTCTGTTGCATTCTCACAGCAGAATATTCCTGGCAAATGTGAGGAGTCAGAGGGTAGTAGCATTTTCTGAATAGGAATTTGTACCATCCTCCATAAATATCAATGCACAAACATAAAGAACTTGTGCTGCTGATATCTGCAAATATCTGCCAAATAGGCATTTTGGGGTTTCCTCACTCCTGCTGTAAAGCAATGATAAGTCATCCTTTCTCCAGAAGTATTAGACATACTGACTGTCACTGTCAAAGGTTATTGCACTTAACTTGTTTAGACAACATTAACACCAGTTACTTAATGTGCAATGTATAATCATGAATAGAAGTGCCAAGGATCATGCAGACTTTGTGGTTCTATTAAAAGAAAAATGACACCTTAATTTTAAGGGCTGTATAATTAGACCTTGTAAGTACTGTGGTTTTGAATTGAGATGCAGCATTTGCAATGGAGAGAAAGACTGAAGTTCTGTCATTTTTTTTAAAACTACCAAATTGCAGTGACTACTTAACTGTTACTTAACTGCTGATATTTCAGTGTCTATTTCTCAAGTGCTGTCAAGGTTAATAGTTTGCTGCAGGAACTTTAATTCTCAAGTTTTGCAGAATATAAAATATTCAGTGGCTTCTAAGAAGTTCTGCATAGTTGCTTATCTTAGCTTGTAATAATGATATGATAGTCTGCCAATATATAGAAGCTTCTGTGTAATTTATATGAAAGTAGGGCATTTTACCTAAAATATGAGTCTGGTATAAGGAAAACTGGACAAGTATGAAACCAACAACAACAACAAAAAACCCCTAAGACTGTTTTTCATAGTATGGAACTCCTCCATCCAATTCGTGGGGTTTTCTGTTTGTTTGGTTTGGTTTCTTTTGTTTAGTTTTATTTTAAATTTTTAATTAAAAAATAAAATTCCTTATTAGATGAGCACTAGTATTCCACTACAATATTCAGTGTAACAAAAATATTTGAGGACTTGCTACTATCTGCTCAAGAAGTCCTTCAGGGATAAAGAACTGCTCTTGCCAAAGGGGTGTTTGTTCTTCCTTATTATGAAGCTGCACTATCCTTTCACAGTTTGGTATCCCTCTTTACCTTAAGCTTAGGGCTATAAAGGGAAAGTTAGCAAAAAGATTCCTCAAAAGGTTCAAGTGTTGTTTTCTTCAAAAACCTTGGCTCTATGCTTCTTTCATTTTCTTTACATTTCCATAACCATGTAGAAAATGGCTTTTAGGGTTTGGGAGGTTTTGTTATTGTTTGTTTGTTTTCCAATTTGATTTTGCCTTTGGTATTTATATTTAATTATGTTTGAGCTTTCATTTGTTAAATCCCTGCTGTCTTTAAACATCTATAGTTTTAATTAGACTTGTAAATATTAATTTTTCTTTGTAATGACCTTCCTTTCACTGAAATCTTGTTAATAAGTTGAATATTTAAGTTCCCATGGTTTGCTAGTGTGATCATTAGTCATGCAGGTAGCAGCCCTTTCGTCTTCCCCTAGTTACTTATCCTGTAACTGCTAGGAGTTGATCTTAAAATTGTTGAATGTATTGCACAGAGCTCATAAGTATTTTCATATTCTTATCATATTTATAATTTAATGCTTTTAGGTCAGTGTTATAAATTTTATATCCTCTGCTTGTTTTCCCTGTAGCATTCCATTCTCACAGGAATATAAGGATGCCATGAAAGTGTTTCAATTTATTTTAACTTGTGATCCCATATCAAGGGAATCAGGTTCGTTGCACTTTTCAAAGATGCGTTGCAAGTGCTCTTAAAATAATAATATAAATAATACTTCAGTATTCTGAGTAGTAATCAGAAGTACTGAAACACTAAAACTCTTGCTTCAGATCTGGGACCTATTAACATGTTGAAAATAAGTTTAGGTCTTGTCTGTGTATTCTAGCTGCTACATAGTTAAACGAGCTTTGCCTTCTTATATATGGTTTTCATGCCTCACTAACTGAATTTTTCCTGCCAAGTTCCAGTGGGTCTGAAAGAGAGGTAAGTTGCTAAATTTTAATTAGGAAAAGCCTGGATCAAGTATAAATTAATTTAAGAAAAAAAGATCATCGAGAAACAAAGCTCTTTACCTCAGAATTCCAAGTCTTCCCCCTGTGCAGGTAAATCAAACCTCCAAACTACCTCCTAACTCTTTGATGGCTTCTTTGGGCAAAATTATTTCACTGTATTGGTGTGCTGATCTTATGCTTGGTAGTAGTATGAGTAAGCTGGTGTTATACAGTGTATATAATGATTAACCTGTGGTAGCTCCAGAATGTCTACCTGCTGACTTGTTTTGGGCACCAAGAGCTCAAAACTCTCCTCATTTATAAACGCAGTTGAATTTGGAAAGTGTTTTGACTCACATTTACTGCTGTCATGTGATTTACTTCACTAAACAAAATAATATATTGGAAAATTCTTGATCATTTTAGAGACTTGTTTCACACTGGCTGCTTAGTTGTAATTCTCATTGTGTGAAGAGCTTTCAGACATCTTAAAAGAAAAAGTTGATGATCTACTGTCCTTTCTAAGCTACTCCAGAACATCTATTATTATCTATTCTTTCAGTCATGTTTGGAGCTTTTTTAAGCCAAAATAAAATGCTTGCAGTCCAAAGCACGTGAACTTTGAATTTTTTAAAAATTTGGTTTATGTAATCTGTAGCACCTGATAAGGAAAATTTAGTTCATATACTTATTTATGTAAGCAGAATAATCAGTTTTGCATAATAGATGTTCCAAAGAGGTATTAATACTCATCACTATGCCTACTGCATGCAGTTAGCCCCCTTCCTTCGGTCTGCAAGGAAGAACACATTTGGAATCCCAAACAGTGCAAACTCCATGCAAAATAAATGCTAGCTGGGTATATAACAAATACTCAATGCTGAACACTTTGGTAAGTTCTAGGGTACACACTGTTGGTTTAAATGAAGATAGCTTACTGAACTGAAGAGCATAAACTTTTTTTAGACAAGTTTTTAAATGCTTAGGGAAGTTTTGCCATGAAAGGAGATGTGATGTCAGGAATTTACTTTTTTATACAAGATTTAGGTAGAATCAAGGTTCAGAAATCAGGTGAAACTTTTCTGCTAATGCTTAGTCCTGGAAGAATACAAGCTGTGCTGTTATTTTGGTTTTAGTTCATTATTCCCCTGTAGTTTGTACCTTTTTTCACTTGGAACCATCCCAGACTTAGCTGACTAGCTAAATATGGTGAATAACTAGAAAATAAAAAACTACTGAAAACCGTCACAACAGTGAAGGTGTCCCCACCACACTTCAGTGGTATCTGCAAGGTTTGGCTGTTGTGTGAACTGTAAGTGCAGGAACTAGCATTTTTTAAAATGCTGATGTAAGAGAGTGGCATGCCACAGGCCACAGACCACCACCAGCAAGGCGGGACCAGTGCTCTGAATAAAATGGAGAGGTTCTGCAGAAACACTTTGTAGACCAGCAGCACACTCTGAAGACCTTGTTTTCCTTGTAACTTATCCTTCCGCATGTTGATTACCACAATGGCAAATTACAGCGAGGCTGGCAGCTGCACTGGAAACTGCCTGGAAACAAGACAAGGGTCAGCATGACCTGCCAGAAGTGTGACCTCCCGTCATGTGCGTGAGGAGAATTTCTGTTTTCCTGCCTCTAAACAGCTTCTCACACTTTTTTTTCTGTGAATCCTGCTGTTGCATTGGGCATCATTAGGGCATGCACTGATCATTTGGGGTATTTTTAGAAAGTTTAAATAATAGCAGAGACATATTTTGAATTTTCCTTCTAGCAGCAGCAAAAGGGCCAGCAGTTCAGATCATGTGGCTGCTGCTTCAACAAGTGTGTATCTATTCTAGTAACATTTTCCCACCCAAACATAGCATCCCGGCACTCTGTGGAGACCATGTCCTTTTTGGAGTCTGGGTCACCCACAGGACTATGGACTGGAAACTTAACCACTTAGCTTCTGCCCTTTGCTTAACTCTCGTGATGCTAGTTGTTGGTCACAAAGTGACAACACAGAAATCTAAGCCACCTTAATTTCACGGGGAAAATAGGTGAGATGGCACATCTGAGTTGTCCATCTGTGGAAATCATGGAAAGGAAAACAGGAGAAATGAAAGAAAAAGAGGAAAAACTCTTGTTTTCTGAAGTGATTGTAATATTGTAGCACTGATGTCCCGCTGATTGACACACTTTGTCCACCTGTGTTTTGCGCGGGTTCTGATGGTTTTTATGAACAAAGCCTCTGACGATGGAGCGGAGATATCGGTGGAACCTACAGGAGTTGGGGCTGATCCCTCCCGTGGGACAGCGCCCGGGACGGGCTGCGTGTGCTCGGCAGCTGCGGGGCGGCTGGACAGCTCTGTCGGGTCCGGGACGGAGCGGGAGGCCGAGGGGAGCCGGGAGGCGCTCAGCCCTCCGGCCCTCCTCAGTCGGCGGCCCCGCCTCGGGCGCACCGACGTCAGTGAACGTCAGGGCCGAGCCCCTCGCTCTCCCTCCGCCCGCGGGATCC
>VZTR01020089.1:11197-23578 GCA_013400775.1 Chaetops frenatus | reverse complement strand
CTCCCAAACAATAAGGCATTGTATGTTTTATGTCAGATTGTGTGACATTCCAAGTATCCATTTTTTCTGTATAAGAATGCACATTTCAATTCCCTACTTCATCAGGCTGTGTAGGGCTTGTTGGTGTGTGAGGCTTTTATCTGTTTGGAAACTAAGGTAATCTCTTTTTCCCTGTGATGCTGTAGAATGTGTTATGCTTGAGCCACCAAAGAAGAAGGGCTGAGAGCTGGAGATTGTTGTTTATATGCAGGGAAACACCGACATGTTGGCTTTGACTATTTCGAGTATATTGGAGCTATGTGGGCTACATCTGTCTGGGAGTCATGTCTGGCTAATTTTTTTAGTTAGAAAAGGTAGACATAATTTTTGGCAGGAAGATTTTATAGGTCTGAGAGGCACAAAACCATTGGAAGGAATGTGTTGCTAGACAATCAGAGCTCCTTAGTTTTTCTTGTCTGCCTCAATAGTTTGAGGAACTTGGGTCATGGATGTCCTTGAATGCCTAGTTAGATCTCTTTTCCTGTATGCGTTTCATGCATTCTGTTGATTCGCTTTTCATCTTAATAGAGAATGGGGAAACTTCTAGAAATCCAAACATTTTTGAGGATAAAAGCACACATTCACTGTCTAGCACTAATGTGTACTTTCCCTTTTCTGACTGCACTCATAACAACTATGTCAACTTCTACCACGCCTTCTTCCTTCCTATCGAGGGCAGGACATTTTTATGGCATTTACCTTTGTTTTAAATTTTAAAGGGCTGAATCCAGTTTTTGAAATAGGTGTATGGGGTGTATTCCTTTAATGCACTCAGTAAAGGTTCTTTTTTTCTTTTTATGGTCGCTGTTTGATAGGTGGAGTGTTGTCTGCAAGGCAGGTATTTTATGGGCAACATTTTGAAGGTAAACACAATTAAAACTGAGAAGTTCAAAAGGCATTTGTGCTTAAAATAACACAATGAAGAAAGCAACAAAGTACAGAAAAGGAGAACTAATAAATTAAAATTTCTGTAGAACTGTTATATTGAAAGAAATTTCCATAAACCAGAGGATTTTTGAAATTTGTAATCTGGAATAGAGATCTCAGATGAAAATCAAAGGGTAGGGAAAATAGGAGTGAGAAAAGTGTTTTCTGTGTGAAATGTGTGCTTCTTAGGATTTTGATATGTAGGAGAAAAACATAGGAAACATAAATAGGCTGAAGAGCTTAGAATTTTTGGAGGGAGGTGAAAACTGATGCACATGAAAGCAGAAGGGTTATTTTAGCTGGAAAACTGAATACAGATTGCATCCTCAAAAAAGATGGATGGCAGTGTATTTTCTTTAAAGAAATATACATCTAAACAAAACCCATATGTGTAATGGCAACAGGATTTTGTGATGCTGCTCTGAAGATTAAATGCATGTTGGAGTTGAAGTAATTTTGTGTTACCATACAGGCAGAGCCTCCTGGTGCGTAACTTTGGAAAGGTGAAATTCCTTTTCTCATTGTGCTGCAGAAATAATGTTGTATATGACCTGTGTGCTCGGTACCAGATCCTCACAGCAATTTTGTTTTTGAAAAAATTGGCTACATTTGAGGTGAAGAGAAAGAAAGAGTGACTTAAGAAGTGAAGAACAACTTGGCATGAGTGTGACAGAATAACCTTTGTGCAACTTTCTGCTTGATTTCTTCATAACTACTGAGTTTCATTGGAGAGAAGATATGTCACAGTAGTAGATTGAGGAGTCAAGTGTATCTACGTGGAATCCTGCAGGATGATATGGAAAATCCTGTTAAGGACAATATGCTTCAGTAGCTGTTCCTGAGAATGTAGGAGGAAGGATTATGGATCTTAGTGAAATTAAGGAGAAATTTCTTTAACCATTACAAATTTGCTCCTGACCCTCGGTTGCCATTTTTTCCTACATGAATGCACACTCAGTATGTAATTTTCTTCATGCAGAAGTGCTTGTTTCTCTTTGATAACTTCCAAATTTTGTAGTAATAAGAGCAGTGTTAACCACCTGTATGATACACAGAAATTGCAAAATCTGGCTTGAAAGCAGTTCAGCAAGCTCCCCCTTGTTCTTGCACTAGAAAGCACTGCAGTTTTGTTTAAATTCTGTACTTTAGCCACACAGTGCTAAAAGGTAGTTACCAAAAGGGTAGTTACCAACCTTTTTAATTGCCATCAGATGTTAGCTGGTCTTTTACATTCGTGTACCACCTTTCATGATGAGAGGTCAGGGTTTGATGGTTTTCATGTGAGAGGAATTGACCTGCTTTGAATTAATCTATACAGGAAATTCTGGCTTTTTAATTTTTATTCTTGTTTTTAAACCCTTTTGCTCACAAGACTCCTCTTTCTTCTCAGGTCTTCTAGTTTCAAACAGTAGGATTTTTTCTTGTGGGGAGTTAGAAACACAGGTTGTTTCTAGGCAATGGATGTTTTAGTCCCAAGGATTTGGCACCAGAACACTTTGGAAGTTGCATGATGGTTAGATTTTTAACTTTTTTTTTAGTAGGTCAGAGTTGGAATGTGGAACAAGCTTTTATAATAAATCACATTCTTTTGTATCTAGAGAGCACAGAATAAATTCAGAGAACCAGATCAGAGAAGCTTGTTTCACTTCCTCTCATCCAGTTTCCAAAATACTTGAGTATGCACTGAAGTGGGTCATCTCCTTAAAATAGTCCTAACCTTAAATTAGTGCTCATGATGCATACAGTTGGGAAGGCATTGTGACTGCATGTCTGTCCGTGCAGCTCTTGGAGTATTGTGGTTAGAGATGAAGAGCTGCTGCTTCATGGTTGTGCTTGCTCAGCTCCTCTCCCTTCAGCTGTGGCACTGCAGCCTGTGCTATGGCTGGCGAGCATTACCACTTTTGTATTTGAAAATGAATACTGCATGATAGTAAAGCTTTTTAATCTGGTCTTTTTTTTAGAGCTCTTCTTCAGGAAGGACGTTTCAACAGGATTCATAAATTGTAAAAACGTGTGTGTTAATTACAAAGTGCTGAATAATTGATATCTTAAAGGATTATTTTAAGATTTTTCTATATTTCTTATCCTGAAATGTCAAGCCATTGTGTGGATAATTAAGTCATATTGAATTGAGCCAACTCATGGCAGATATACATCATTTTTCATGAGGTAGTTCTGGATCATGGCATCTTCTCTGTAGAGGGACTGGAAGGTCTGTGTTCTCTGCTTATACAATGCAGAGACCAACATAAAGGTGGAGGAGCTTCATGCACATGTACCAGTCTGCTGGCATTCTGCATAATATGCTGGAGAAGTGAAAGAAACATGTCTTTATAATATCATCTATGTTTATTTCCTTATTTATATATTAGCCTCACATTTCCTTGAAGTAGCATTTTTACAGAGCAATCTTGGTTGCAGGAACTCTTGAAAAATGTTCATAATCCAGTAGTAGACAATATAGCATGACAAGCATCATGAAGGATATCAGAATTTTAGAAGCAGAAGAAAAATGTTGTATAACATCTCTGGCATTCAATTTCAGCTGACATAGACAAGAAAATCTTGCTTGTAGTCCCCAAATCTTTTGTTGGAGTAGGCGGTTATTTAGTAAGAGATTAAATTACCTATTATGAAAATAAAATTTGGGTACAAACATTCTCTTACCTCATATAGAAACTAGCATTATAAATACCAATGTGCCTTTCTCCTTGGCCTGCTAAGTAATCACTTGTCTTTTTCCTGGTGAGCAGG
This sequence comes from Chaetops frenatus, assembly GCA_013400775.1. NCBI lineage: Eukaryota > Metazoa > Chordata > Aves > Passeriformes > Picathartidae > Chaetops > Chaetops frenatus. The sequence continues at coordinate 19,858 of VZTR01020089.1, read as the reverse complement.
AGTGTAAACAATAATATGTCTTTCTTCACTCAAAGTCATGTCTGACTTTTTATTAATTTGGTAAGGCGTTTAAAAGGAACAGATATCTAAAAAAACACCACTTGTCAAGCTGGTATTTTTATCTGTTAACATGTGAAATGACTTTAAAAGGAAGTTTTGCATGTATTCTGTGCCTTGGAAGGGATGAGGTCTGAACACTGAAATCCTAAAGTTTAATTGTAGCTTTGATGCCTTACCCCTTAAAAGCTGGAATTTGGTTTTGGTCTTCAATTCCTTATGTGTGGAGATAACTTTATTCTCTCTTGTTAAGACATTACAGCTTATCAAGTGCTTTGTTTACAACAAAACTCTATTGTCTGGCTTTTTCTACACAGTGTTGACAATTTTGGACTTGGTCTTCTGCTTCAGACAAAGCAGATAAAACGCATGGTCTCATCGTATGTTGGAGAGAATGCTGAATTTGAACGCCAGTATTTATCTGGTGAGCTTGAAGTTGAGCTTACACCACAGGTAAGGAGTGTCTCTAAGAGACTACTGATTTCTTTTAATCTAAAATACTGAGTAGAATAACCTTAAGTGCTCTTATAAAACTGTTTTGCAATGCAGATGTTCTGCTTGTGTACAGAAGGCACTTGCCATCTGTGGTGGGCTGACCCTGACTGGACTCCAGGTCATTAAAGCCTCACTCTCAACTCCCCTCAGCTGGACAGGGGAGAGAAAATACAACAAAAGACTCATGGGCTGAGATAAGTAAAGGGAGAGATCACTCACCAATTATGATCAAGGGCACCATAGACTCAGCTTGAGGAACTTAATTTAGTTTATACCAATCAAATCAGAGTAGGCTAAGAAAGTAAAACTAGATCTTAACACCCTTCCCCTACATACACTTTACCCCAACCCTCCCTTCATCCTGGCTGTAACTACTCACAATTTACCTCCTCCCTGCTAGTGGCACAGGAGGAGGAGGGAATAGGAGGTTGTGGGCAGTTAATCACATGTTGTGCAGCTCCTTCCTGCTCCAGGAGGGGCCCTCATGCTCTTCTGCCAGCTGTTGTGGGTCCCTTGCACAGGATCAGTCCTTGAGGAGCAGGCTGCTTCAGCACAGGTCCCTTCCATAGGGTGCAGTTCCTTAGGAACAGGCTGCTCCACTGTGGATCCCCTGCGGGGTCCCAAGCCAGCAAACCTGCTCCATGATGGGCTCCTCTTTCCATGCAGCCACAGGTTCTGACAGGAGCCTGCTCCAGCACGGGCTTCCCTTGGAGTCACAGCCTTCTTTCAGTCGTTTACTCGCTTGGGCGTGGAGTCCTCCAGGGGCTGCAGGTGGATTTGTGCTCCCACGTAGCTGCAGAGGCTGCAGGCACACAGCTGCCTCACCATGCCTTCACCATGGGCTGCAGGGGAATCTCTGCTCCAGCACCTGGAGCACCTCCTGCCCCTCCTCCTTCACTCACCTTGGTGCCTGCAGATCTGTTCCTCTCACATGTTCTCTCTCACTCCTGTCTACTCTGGATACACTTATATCTCTGCAAGAAGTTCTCCTTCAATATGCTGTCCCAGAGGCACTACCACTGTTGCTGGTGGGCTCGGCCTTGGAACCAGCTGGCACTAGTTCTGTGGACATTGTGGGAAGCTTCTGGTATATTCTCACATAAATCACCCCTCTAGCTACCAAAACCNACACACACACACACACACACACACACACACAGATAGATTTTATTGAAGATTGTAGAAAAAGGCATAAATTATGCTCAGGACTGTGGCCTCATATAGTGGGAAGGAAGTCAAGGAGCAGCTCTGTTGCCATCTGGTGGCAGGTTTTGAGGATGTTGCATGTGCAATGCCTGCCATCTAGTGGGCAAGAATCAAATTCGGAGATTTCATTCATTGTGAGACAAAACCCTTTTTGGCTTGTTCATTAACTCTTAATGAAATTAATCTGTGTATGCTGCTATGCACCAATTCAAAACTTTACTTTTTAGCATCATATTTTAAATTATTTTAGTACTGCCATGCTACCCAAATAGTATGAATGCAATGAGATCTTACAATCATCAATTATGTTCTATTGAGATCAACTTTTGTGAAGTTGATGCTCTAATTTTAAAGCTCACAGCGTGTTAGTGTGTGGCATTTTCAGAGATGATACATAACATTTGGGCTTTAAACAGCTATTTATATAAGTTTCTGGGAAAAACAACTGTGTTAAGTTTTTATTAAGAGTAGTATCTTGAGCTCCCTGTCTTGTGAATCACAGAATCACAAGATGGGTCAGGTTGGAAGGACGCACAGTGGGTCATCTATCACTATTGTATTATTGTTGCACAGTAATGAAGAGGTCGTGGTGAGATCTTGAAATGCTAAGGCTTCTTAGAACGCAAGACTCTGTATCACTGCATAGTTTGCATCTTGCCACCATTTTGAAAACCAACCATAAGTCATTGTGCTTCTTTCAGGATAACCAGGGAAAATACAATCTCTGTTATAGATGTTCTTAAACTGGGTAATTGACCACAATGTTCTTGCCTTGCTATGAATCCAGGATAATAAAAGAAAAAAACACCTGGGAAATGAGAGTAATGAAAAGCAAACATGCATCTTTGGCCATAAGTCCATGATTAAGGCGAATGGGGGATTTTTGCTGTTAGTATCTGTACTACAGATGGACATAGAAAAGAGTGCAGACAGGGTAGTCAAAGAGAGTATAAACACTGCTTTGTTAGCTTTTTGGTATTCTTGGCATGGGCAACCCAGATTACTGGACTCCCTCTTCCTTTCTCAATCTGCCATTTTTGGCTTTTTCAGCCAGGAGTGGGTTCTAAAGTTTTTCTTCAGATGTTTAAGAATGAACATCAATGTGTAGGACTGTTAGAGAAGAAAAGCCTTCTAGGATATATAGCCACGTAGGAAAGAGAAAAAGAACTCTGTACTATTCTCAAGAATAACGGGTTGGGAAACAAACTGAAGGAGAGGAGACACAGCCAAGTGCTGGGCCCTAGTATTTGGCACGCAGTTGTATGACAGTGTCATCTTGAGCAGTTTATGACTGTGTGTCAAGCATTTCTTGCCATATCCATTCTATTCTATATTCTATAGTCTATATCTATATTCTAGTCCCACATAGGAAAGCTAAAGTGGGAGGAAGAAATAGATGATCACATCTGTCTACTGTGTACAGAAGGAAAGGCTACAAATGACAGGATATAAAATAAAGCTAATGCAAGCCATTTGTCAGAGTTTGATTTGTTGTTCCCAAATGATGATTTCTTAAATGTGTTTTCCCACAGGGTACACTTGCTGAACGTATTAGAGCAGGAGGAGCAGGAATCCCAGCATTTTACACCAGTACTGGCTATGGGACACTGGTGCAGGAAGGGGGTGCACCCATTAAGTATAACACAGATGGCACCATTGCCATTGCCAGCCAGCCAAGAGAGGTAAGAGGTCTGATTGCCAGTAGGAAGCCTTCAGCTTTCAAAAATTAATTTCTAATGTATTTACAAGATAAACAGGAGTTGGTAAGAAGTTAAGTTTAACCCTACTGTATTCAGTTAACTGGATATCTGTGGTACCAGACACATTAGTTTTTCTTACACTGCTTACTGCCATCCTCTGTGATGTGTTACAAAACTTTTTACAGTTCTAGAGTAATTTAGCATCAAGACCTGATCCAAGTGAAAGCCTGCCTTGCTGAGTTACCCTTCACTTGACTGTTCTCTGACCAGGTTCACTATGCATTGAAACAGAATTTTCTACCAGGCCACTGTAGTGCATAGAGCTGTTTGAGAACAATCAATCTCCTGTTAGTGGGGCAGGGGCTCTCTAAGTACTGCACCATGCAGTAGGCAGCCCTGCAGGTGTACATGGAGCTTCAGCCATAGAAGAAATGGAGCATTCTCATGTTAAACTGGGAAGAGCTCAGTTGACACAACTTTCAGGAAATGCATTCCACAACATTTGAAATGCAATTTAGTTGCAGCTTTTAAAACTGCGAAGAAATAAAAAGACTGTAGCTTTCAAGGGAGAAACGAGGGTTTCATTTTGGAATTGGATATGGAATTTGGAGAAGGGAAGAGATATTTCAGTGCCATAATTTTTCTTGAAGGAATGGGTGGGGCTAATATTGTGTGTTCTAATTAGGCTGCATACAACATTAAATTTCACCTCAAGAACATCTCTAGAGTAAAGGAAATTCCACCCTAACCCATGATTTTCATGCATTTTATACATGACTATTTGCAGTATCTAGACATTGACTTAGTCTTCTTTTTTATTCCCTTAATTTTTTTACTGCATACATCATTATGATGTTTTACTTATTGGAGGAATGTTTTGTTCATTAAATAGCTTATAATTGAAATAAAATTTTTCTTCATTTGTTTTTCTTTTGACATTTGTGGGAAACTCTCCCTTGCTCTCTTCAGTGTAAGTACTATGGGGTGCTGATAACATGACTAGCATGATTTGTTCCATTCCATTCTCCACATCCATTTTGTATGGAAGTGTCATTCTATAAAGGCTCAGCTCTCCATTTATGGTACTGGCAAACTGATGTCTGATACACTTTTCTCATACTTCCCTCCCCTTTCAGCAGTTTTAAAAAGCTCTCAATTAATATTTGTGTATATTGTTACCTTCTACATTGTTAAGAGAGGTGGTCTTTCATCTCTCTGTAGGATTAAAAGACTAGCTCTGTCCCTGTTCCATATTTTGACTTCAGGCACCGTATTATTAATTGCAAATATTGATCATAAATGCAAGGGAAAACCAAATGAAACTCAGGCTGTTAGATTACATAATTTGAGTAGTCTAGCTCAAATTAACTTCATTTTGGATTTGGCGTTTCTGGTGGTAGGCAGTGCATATGAACTTTTTCAATAGTTCTTCTTTGGCACTTCAGGTTTTTTTTAGTTGGTAGATGTGCAGGACAAAGCATGTCTAATTCCAGTAGATGGAGCAGGAGGAATATGGATTCTCATGCTGTTTCACTAGAGACACTACGATGAAACTGGGGTTTATAGCCTTTCCATGCTTGTCTGTTATCATGCAGTTTTTCAGTTAAAACTTTATGGAGTACAAAAAGAAGTTGAAATATGATAGTCTGCAAAATTAACCCCTAAAATAAGTATTACACATGAAATCTGTTGGAAGAAACCTACATCTCAATTTTGTACTTTTCTCTGTAGGTGAGGGAGTTTGATGGCCGGCACTTTATTCTGGAGAAATCGATTACAGGAGATTTTGCCCTTGTGAAGGCATGGAAGGCTGATCGTGCAGGAAACATAATTTTCAGGTATGGCTTGTTTCCTAGTGGGAAAAGATTATTTTACAGTTTACGTAATGAATGAGAAGGAGAATCCTATCTCCTGCATTATGGCAAAATAATATTTTACTGATTTCACATTCTTTCATATTGTCTTTCCCTACTGTCAAATTACACTGCTATAAAACACCGAAATATAATTGCTTTTGCTAATGACTTTAGAGAATTCAAACATAGGTATGAGATAAAGCATTCATAGTTAAAAATAAGACACAGCAGACCGAAATCGTTATGATAACTGTTGAGAAATTTAGTGACATTCTCTTTCTTTCAATTTTCATGTTAGTTTGGGTCCTTTTTCTTGAGCAATTAAAGGCTGACCCAAGAAGTATAGGTTCATGTATGACAGAAGAGAAGGGAACTGAGTCAGTCTTCTGGCCAGTCAGTGATGGGAAAGCTGATTCTGTCTAAAGAAAGCTGCCTTTAAAATTGATTTCATCTCAGTGGTGTAGGGAAAGGCATCCTATGAATTTAAACATCTTTGCCATGGAAAGTTTGATGTTGCACTAGTGAGAAAATCTTTCATATGTGTTGCTCTGTTTGTGTTCTGGTTTGTCCTGATCTGAAGCAGGAGAGAGGTTTGCTTATGTTTAATGCCTGGTTTTTATTTGTTTGTCTTATGGCTATCAGATGAAAAGGTAAGTCTTGTAGTTACCACTTGCAGTTTATTACAAACAGATGCTGAATGAGAGTCTGTCGTTGTATTAGAACAAACAAAGAGTTGGAAAAGCAACTGAAAAATATGTGTATAAAATAATATCTGTAAAGTAATGCTTTTCTTCATGCATATATGTGTGTGTGTATATCTATATTTCTATATCCACATAATTAATACTAAATTAAAATACTGGAAAATTAGTAAATAAGTTTTTATTTTGTCCAAATCTTGACATCCTGACTTCCCTGCTGGCAAGACAATATGAAAGCTGAACTTTTTTGTGTGTGTGTAGATGAATTTGATGGCTGCTAAACTGCTCTCCTTAGGCTCTGGCACATGGACTACAGGAAACATGTTTTCCTCCAGCCTTGTCTTTGTTTGATCCTGAGCCTCCTCAGCCACTACTCGCCGTGCTTTTATCCTGTATCTTTCTACCAATGCATAGTTGATACCTCTGAAAAGTTCTTTCATTCTTCACAGAAACAGACTGGTTGTGTTCTCCTTTTACCCTCTTCCTTTATGTCCTGTTGTTTTCTATGCCTTTCCTTCTTCCTGTTCCTTTCAGAAGCCTTCATATGTCTCCCACATTCACACAACACAGTTGATAACAGATACTATTTCCGTCTGGAGTGAAGACCTAAATATCTTGACTCCTCCCTTCAACTGTAACTAATCGAAGATAGAAACTGCTCATCATTTGGTGTCTTATTCCATATAGATTATTGTTAGCTCAAAGGTATTTGTTTATGATAAGCAGTGACCTATTCTGTTTCTGGATGAGACACAATTATCTGATAACATAGAACAGAAAAACATAGGGTCATCTTATAATTTGCTGTTTGCTATCACTTTCATAGCAGTGTGGTACTATTCATAGGGTGTTTGCTGTGACTCTGTGAAGCCAGTAGCAATGATGCAAGTGTCTGCCAAACTGTAAATCACTCTCTAGCTAACAACCTTCATAAATTTAGAGGATGTACTTTTGGTACACTTACTTGGACCACAGGCTGGCATTAATTTTTTTTCTATTCTCATACATCAAGCTATACTGTTTTCTTGGATTTCAGAATGGCACCAACTTCTTTAGAAAGCTGTTTTTAAAACTGTTTGTTTTGGGTTTTTTTAGAGTTATACTTCATGAGCCCTGGGTCTTTTGTTCCATAGTGCATATTGTGGCAGCTTTCGTTTCAGGCATCTTCATGCTGAGTGGACTATTCTGCACCACTTAGCAGTGGCAAGCTTTTGTCTAACAAAGGTCTGTGTCTGACTCAGTAGGTAATAGCTTTCAGGTACAGTGCACCATTAGCAACACAAATAATCCAAGACTCCCTCGAAGATAATGAAATAATCTCACCTTGTTCCTGTTTTAACTGAAAGGATGCATATATGGGCTTTTTGCTTTGTTAGTCTGATGTAGGTACTTGTTCTACTTAGTTGAGCAGAGTGTCTCCAGGTCTTAACCTCCCATGGGGCTTTGCTCATTAGGGACAACATCAGGGAGTGTCACTGCTTCTGTGGATAGTCAGAGAATCCAGANCCAGTACCAACCCCTGAGGGACATCACTTGTCCCTGATGTCCACTGGGACTCTGAGCTGTTGACCATTAACTTCTGGATGTGACTTTTGTACCAATTCTTATTTACCAAACTGTCTGTGCAATCAAATGCATCACTCTCCAAATTAGAGACAAGGATGTTGTGGGGCTGTAAAGCTGTGTCAAAGGCTTTACAGAAGTGCAGATAAATGACATCTGTAGCCATTTCCCATCCATTGATGTAGTCACTCCATCACAGAAGGCCACTATATTGGTTAGGCAGGACTTGCCTAACCAATGTGAAGTCGTGCTGGCTGTCCTGAATCACCTCCCTGTCCTCCCTGTGCCTTAGCACAGCTTCTTGGAGTATGTGCTGTGATCTTCCCAGGCACAGAGGTGAGGCTGACATGTCAGTACTTCCTGGGGTCCTCCTTTATAGAATTTTTAAAGATGGGAACCATCTTTCCCTCTTTCCAGTCACCTGGTACTTCACCCGACTGCCATGACTTTTCAAATATCATGGAGAGTTACTTGTCTGTCTCCTTTGGCTCCCCTCCCTTTTCATCTGCTACCATTCTGCTTTGGAGCTGTTCTAGCCCACTGTACTTTGACTTTACAAGCAAATGTATGGCTTATTGGTGATGAAAATAGACTACTGAAAAAGAAGCAGAAATGCTGAACAGATAATCTGAGTCAGAGCCTCTTCTGTCACAGTCGTGTCAGGTCATCTCTTCATGCTTCAACTATTTCTGCAATACATAAATTCAGCTCATGCCTGAGGTGTCTCTGCACCTATGTATCATTAGGTATGTAGGGGATGTGGTTTGTTGGTTTAGTCTGCTGTGAACTAGTTTGCTGTCTTTTGCTTCTGAGAGAAAAGGTGTCATGCCTTTGGGTCAGCTAAGAAAACCAGTGGAACTTTGTAGACGTTGCTGAGTCTAGATGTCCAGAAAATTTTCTTAAAATAAAATGACAACTTCATCTAGCTAGTTTTTGAATTTCCTACTGCTAAGCCATTAACATTATTCTGTGTTGGAAAGTAAGTGTAGTGCTTGTGGTTTTTTTCGTTCTGGATGATGTGCTCTTTAAAAGTAAGGCCTTTGATCCAATAAAACTTCTGGATGGTCTGTTCTTTAGAAATTA
>VZTR01020087.1:0-118312 GCA_013400775.1 Chaetops frenatus | reverse complement strand
TCTCTCTCGGTTACCTTCGCAACACGGACGCGTCCCACAAGTTCGTGTTCACCCGCTCCGTTCACCAGGGGTCGGTGCTGAGGGCGGCCCGGGCAACTCGGGGCGATGCCGCCGGCAGCGCCCAGGCACCGGGAGCTCCTCAGAGGGCGGCAACAGCTGCGGAGGGGCCGCTGAGGGGACCCGGGAGCTGCAGGGGGCGAGGTCACCACCCCTGCGGGACCTCACCGCGCGGGCTTCCGTTCGGCTGCACTTGGGATAAAGGGTCCCGTTGTCCCTCACAGGAACAGAAAATCTTGTGCAAAGGGCCTATTTTAATTACCAGTATCACCTAAATTTCTTGTCACAAGAGACAGTAAAGTAGATGTGCATTTACAGGACTTTCTGATTTCCTTGCTCAGGGGCCCTGTAAACTTTGCAGCATCCTGAGGCACCTGGAAGTGGCCAACTTTGTAGTAAAGGGATGAAAAGAATTCCAGCTTGAGGAGGCAGTGCAGGGAAAAGATGGAGACGGCATATCCCTGGAAAGGCCCTGAAGTGGAACACTTAAAATGGTTTCACTGCAGTGAAGGTGGGTGAGCAGTGATGCGATATGAAGTCCTGATGTGCCGTTTGTCACCCAGGAGAACAGCAGGGACAGGATGAAGCCACGTGTAATGGGTGCAGTTTATGTGATGATTTTGCTGTCTAGAGAACTATGGCAGGAGGTGAGAGAACCTGCCAGCTCTTCCGACTAGTCCCACATGACTGGAACCGAACTGCCCCTACTGGAAGCTCCCACGGATGTGAATTAACATAATTTCCAGGCAAACTCTTATACAATCCCTTTTGAAGTCAATTGTGTATCCTCCTGTATTGAGCTAAATTGTCCTCTTGTCAGTTACAGTTTATTTTGTCTTCTTCTACTGATTAATGTGATTCATTCTTTTCTTTTGGTTATTAATTATGCATTCCTGCTTAATTGACAATAGTATTCTCATGCCTCAAGTTTCACTGTGCTGCTTGCAGTTCAGCTACAGACATGTGCTCTGTGCTGAGTGACAGCTGATCAAATAAAATATTGCCATCCAGAGAAACTTCTAATTGTTTGAAGCAATCAAGGCAGGAAATTGAAAAATTCAGGAAACTGTCCATTTTCAGAAAACAAAACCAAAACCAACCAAACATGAATTCTTACTCAGTTCCTTGTTGCTTGGTAGTCCCAAATCTCTTCTACTGAAAACACTATGCGAACAAATAAACCTTTCTCATCTGCTGCATATGTACTATGTCTATTATTTATTTACTTGTTCATAAGGATTTATTCTAATTCTTAATTTATTACCCTTCTAAGAAAAATAATAACTTGATAATAATAGGGAAATATTATTCTGGACCCCCCACAACAGAAAAAGATCCAGGTATTACCTAAGGATGTTACGAACTGTGAGTGACTCAACTCACTCAAGACAATATTTCTCTTAAGGAAGAAGCCTGATAACATCAATTTGTGTTTGAACATCAAGAAAAAGCTCTCTCTGTTGTATAATACTCTTCCCCTTTTCATATATCCCATGACAAAGCAAAATGTTGCTGTGCTCCATGGCAGGAAAACATTCTTGGTTTTTAAATGCTACTACCACGACAACACTCTTTAATCTGCTTCCTTTACATTTTAGACAAGCATCATTGTTCTATCAGCAATGCAGATTTGATGGCTATAAAAAGGGGTAATATAAGAATGGTGTGCCTTTCATCATTTTCTTTGTAGGGATCCTGATGTTAGACACAGGCAGGATGTATGCACAGAACAAACACTGGTGGAAGCCTATCTCCAACGTAATAACAGGCGTGATCACTGAGGAATACTCTGTAAATGTTGAAGATGCTGAATAGACTAATCTCCAGCGTTTCCAACCTGCACTCAGGGCAGGTGTTCTGCAAATAACCTCAACATCGACTCAATGCAGCGACAGTTCCCTGAAGAACTGAAGACATTTCTCAGAAAAGAGCTCCACAACTTCACAGAGGCTGAATAATATGAAATAATAACATTTATTTAATAAGGCCCAGTGTAAGATAGTTGATACTGATTGTGCTACATTTTGGGAAGGCCTGGACAGTTGAAGCTTAACCAGTGATTGCTAACTGCACATTTAACATGTGCCAGGCTACTGTGGCAGCCATCACAAGTTTGGGTTTATGATTTCTGTGGTGGAAGGGTTCGGTAATTGGAGAATTCAAACGGGAAGCATTTATGGACATGCCTGTGGACCAGAACAACCTACAGAGACCATCCAGCCCAACAGCCTGAGCCCTTCCAGGCTGCCCAGAAGCCCAAGGGCATTGCCCAAGTGCTGCTGGAATGCTGAGCCTGGGGCATCCACTTTCTCCCCAGGGAGGCTGCTCCAGGTCTGAGCACCCTCTCAGTATGGACATGCTTCCTAACATCCACTCTGATTTCCCCCTGCTCCCTCAGTGAAACGTTGGCCAGCTGCAAAATGTCCAACTGCACTCTCCAAGTCAGAGCTGACTGTGCTCGCATTGGGGTAGGTGGACAGCATAAATCTGGATTTCAGCAATACCAAGAGAAAAAAAACCTTACTTCCCATACACTGTCTCCAAAAAATACATTATTTTTTCTTAACAGGGATGATATACTTCCAGGAAGACTGCATTAAGGATCTCAACATTATTCTGCCATGCCATTTATTATTTTATTTCTATACAATTTGACACAAAATAAGTAATTTTCATAATACAGTTAGACATGAAAACCACTTAGTAGGACACAAAAGAAGTAATATTACTTGGAGAAATTCAGCAGTTGTCTGCTGAGCATGAGCTCTTACAACAGAAAAGGTGTCATTATTGTATAATGGAGTATTTTTGCAGAGTTAAGGGATTACAGAAGAAGCAGAACTCCAGAGGAAAAAAGCATCATGCTGTTCCTTATCAAAGCTACAAAAACAAAGCCAGCAAGGAAAACAAGTTCTGCTTTGTTGAAGGTACAACACTGACATTTGAAGATAAGAGAAAAATACCAAATTTCATAAAAGACAGTTATCAGGTAAGTTTTTAAATGAAAAATCAATTTTATGCTTAACACTATTCAGGTGTTATATGATAGGAGAGAATGATACATTCTCCAAACTGGCATAAGAGTTCTGGTTTCCCCTTCTTGGCAATATCCCTGAAGTATACTACTGTGCTATTCATTCAGTAATTTACAAGTTTTATTAAAGCCCCAGAAAACCTTTTTGTTAGGTTTGTTTAAGAGCTAGAACACAAAAGGCAGAATCGTCAACAGCCTGAACCCTAGCAACACATAGTCCCTAAAAACCAGGACTCTAAAAATCAGGCCACCTGGGCTTTTTTTTTTTCCTTGCCCCATGAAGGAGCAAGTTTCAAATTCAGGGAAAAAGCTCTGAGTCTCCACTGCTCAATACAAAGTCAGTGAAACTCCTCTTCTTGGGTGTTTTTGTCAGCCACAACCAGCCAACTTAGGTATAAGTCTGGCTAAACTCCTACAACTCATTACCTGTTCAGAGATTCTGTGTCCTTACAAGCACTGACCAAAACACTGTATGGTGGAGAAAAAAGGGCTCTGACAGATTCAAAGTAACCCCCAAAACAAACAGGAGGGCAAAAGCGGGTTCAGATGCAGCACCAGTCCAGATGCACCACCGTGGCATGGCAAGAGAGCCTTTGGCTGCTCCAGCACATGACAGTGTCCTCCAAACCTGTGCCAGGCTAGCTGAGAGCAGTCGGTAGAAGGTGGTAAATATGTCATTTTGTAATTAGCCAGCAGCCAACAGCTTCACTCATTAGGTGTTTTTTATTTAGACAAGACAAAAGCTTGCACATTTTTGTAACCGTATACAGCAATGAACCCATCTGAAATATATTAAGTTTTTTCCCCGGCATATTTCCCTTTTTTCTTGTGTTTAGGATTCCCGTTTGAGCAGTACATATGCTCCCATCACTGCCAGGAGAGCATACTGCAAAGAAACACAGAACACAGACTCGTTACAATTCCTCTCCACAGAGCTCTGAAAGCACAAACTGTTCAAAGGGTGCCCTCTCAAACATCACACCTTCCACAATTGCAGAGCTCTGGTCCTACAGAATTGCAGGAAGATTTCAATGTGATCAAATTCATCATAACCAGGCATCACAACTGGATACACTTAACAAACAAAATTCTAATAAATGACATGCTATCAACTCATTACAAACAACAAATTCCACTGCCCAACACTAGGCAAGGAAACCCAGCTCATCCTATATTAGGTACTAAACCACAGACATAAATTTATTAACATGTATGCTTAGTGGCAAGGTTCTTATTGTCTCGACTTGTTATTTTAGCAATTCAAGTATTCAAAATGTCAGTATACATACCTTAAACTTTGGGTAGTCATTCATTATTATAGTTACCATTCCTACATAGGGCAAAAACCTGTAATTGATAAAACAGGTGAACGTAAAATTAACACTCAAATATTACGTGGAAGTATTTTAATGTTAGTCTGGAATATTTCAGTGCAATCCCATCATTTACATCTGGGACTAATGCAGATCTGAATAGGAAGTAAAATTCATTAGTTGTCTTTACTCAAAGTTATCTGAGAAAATCTGAAGAGATTTCAGCTCAACTGGAGAAGGGGACAAAGTCAAAAGCTCAAACTTCACATAAAATTCCTATGGAATGCCAAAACAATTTCCTAGGAATTTCCAGCAATTACAAGGATAAGCTGGTTAATTTTGTATTTTCAGGTGAACTATTTGTTAAATGTCCTTTTTTTCCCCACACTTCACATCAGTGGGAAGACTATAGGAAGCAACTTTTCCATGCTTAATTTTAAATTACAATTCTATTTAAGATCTTAAAAAAATACATCAGATCTGGTTTGTATCAACAGCAGAACCAATTTAAGAGCTAATTTTTCCATTTAATTACAAAGTAAATTCTGCTTTACTTACCCTCTTGCTCTTCCAACAACATCTTTCTTCTCTAACCAGTTCTGACCTTCTTTGTATAAGCCTCTATCATCAACTTCATTATTATCCCCTTTAGTCAGAAATTTGATGTTCCCATTTCCTCTAGAAGGCAATGAGGTGATAAACTAAATAGCACTTAATTTACAAATCTCAATTAACATCTACAAAGCAAATGAGGATGAAAAGTGCTACAAGATTAGATAACAATGTTTGCTTTCAGCCCTGCTTATTGAACAAGCACCATTAAATCACTTACATCACAGACTTTACTGACTTTATCTATCGACAGATATTAACAAGAAACGTTTTTTTGAACACTCCTAGGTGGTCCATTGATGTAAGCAATTACACAATGGACATGAAAGGGATATCGTCCATCCAGGCACTACAGTTCCTCAATAAAAGCCCTGTGTGTTTATCTGCATCTTCAACAAAACACAAATTCAAGTAAAGTTTTTAAGTTTACAGTCTTCAATTGAATTTTACTCAAGTACTGATATCAAGAAATGAGGAGTTCTCATAAAGACAAATTAGATAGTAGAAAAAATAGGTGATTCTTGGAAATCTTAAAAAAGCATGGAAGAACAGATATTACTCAAGAAATAAACACCTTCAGTTCATGGAGCAAATATGTCAATCCTTGCCACCTCCAACTTAGCTTTTCACTGTGCAGAACTAGGAGCAGAACTGGTTTGGAAGGAACTGTTTAGCAGAGTAAGCATCTGCAATCAAGGCCAAACCAAGCCCTCGCCCTGCTGCTTTTCAGCAAGAATTGTCGTGGGCACTATGGCCAAGAGACACAAGAATAAGAACAATCTCTTCTTCTATCTTGAGTCAAATTTGGAAAAGTTCAGCTAGCCACACTCATATATTTGGTTAGGCTGCACCCTGATTCTGAATCTCCACCTTCTGTCAAAAATTGGCTCTTATAACCAAACTCCCAACTGTACAAGCATCAGCACAGAAGTGGACTCTGCTCCCATGCACATTCCTGCTGCCAGGATTCCTCCTGAGAACAGCTTTACCTGCTCCAACCCAGAGCAGCTTCGCTGAGGGAAAGGTCTCAGCCCCTCGAGAGGTGTGGCACAGACCTGGGGACAGATGTGGATCACATCTTACAGCTGAGCTTTGTCTCACTGCTTATCCTCACTTGCCCTTCTCACACACCCAACCACAATTAAACTGTCACTGAAAGCAATGGGGAAGGAAAGGAGCTTTACAAACAAAAAATGCCAAGTTGCATTACTTTTCATGTACTTTGATAACTCTGTGAACTATTGGAATGTCTCTGCCTTCAACTTTAAAAACAACTATTTCACCAGCTCTGATTGGGTCATCATGGAAATTTGTCAGGAACAGCAGGTCCCCCCTGTGAAAAGCTGGTTCCATGCTGCCACTACAAACAAGAAAGAGAGAGTTTGTTGGTATAAATGAAAGAAGCACCATGAAATCAAAGAACATTTAATTCTTACAGATAAACCCAAAATTTTAACTGAGATCTGTAGCTTCACCCATTCAGTAACACTGCTCAGACCTTTAACACAACCCAAATCCCAGAAAACAACCTGCAGTTTACCCACTAAGTGAAGGAATTTGGATTTTAAAAGGTCTCTCACATTTACTGCTCCTACAAACCTCAGTGGAAACTGGGCCATGGTGGCTGAGTGCGGCCTTTGCCAGAGCCTAAACACAGCTAGAAGAAAGTAAGTGTTTGAGTCTTTCCTTAAATAGGTGGAATTTCAAATTCCTAATGTATCCAAGGAGAAGGGGGAGAAGACAAAAGGCAAAACAATATACCTGGACTTGAAGCAGAAAGCCTTTCCATTGACTCACCTGAGCACCACAACAATGGGGCTCTCACTTCCAGTGACCACGATCAGCCCTTTCCAGATCATTAGGGCAGAAGACACAATCATAGCAAAATTTAAGACTTGGTAATACAGCTGTGTGAAACAAGAAAATTGTTTTTAGAGGTACTGTATTGTATTTAGAAGTACAACATAGAACTTCAACTCAAGTGCACCACGAAGTCTAGGCTTTTATGCTAAAATTCTAATTCAACACAAGTCTAGTGGCACAGATTGCCGCATCAGAATCCACCAAACTGCAGCATAAAGCTGGAATCCTCTGTGTGCCTCAGCCTTTGGNCTGATTGATTTTGTTTATAACATCAGTGACAGAGACAAACACTGATAAAGACTTATAAAGCTGGGCAAGCGATCTGGCAAACAATCAAACCTGGTTCCGTCACACGGCCCTGACTCCCCCCCGAGCTCAGAACTATCCCGAAGGGACATGCGGAACACCGGACTATCAGCAAAGGCTGACTTCCTCAGAGTGACTTTTCTTTAAAGAGGAGCTGTAGGAGACGAGAGACGACAAAGGATCACTTCCTGCTACTGTCATACTGAAAGTTCTTATCTAGAAAATCACTGACTTGACTTTCTGCCCCTAAATTCTCCTGCTCCGCCAGCCCTTCCAGCAGCGGATGCGCTAGAACCACATTCCTTCATTTTTTGTTCCTTTTCTCGGCAGCACACGGGGACAGTGGTGGGAAGGACCCTGCACGCTGGCGTTTGAAAACCCCCGCTCCCCGGTGAGGGCTGAGAGCCGCGGGCGCTCCGGGCGCAGCCCCGGTACCTGCCGCTTGTTCATACGCCGCAGGTCCCCGAACAGATCCATTGCGGCCCCGCCGCGAACCCCGCCGCTCCCTGGTCAGCCAGACCCGCGCCTCAGCGCAGCGCCCGGGACGACAGCGGGGACCGCGCTGCTCTCTGGGATCTGTAGTCTCTTTCCTCTCCCGCCCTGCTGACGCACGGAGAGCCTCCACGGTCAGGCGAACTGCAGCTCCCTAATGCACAGCGGCGAAAGGGCCTGACGATGAGGCCCCTTGCTTCTTGCCCTTGGAGGTGCCTGCTCAGCTGGCTGTACCGAGGGACCGTCGGTGTACGCTCAGACCCCCGGCTTGGCGCGAAGAGCCGCGTCCGGCCGAGAAGCATGGGGACGGCTGCGCCAGTCTCCCGGGGACGGTGGTTTTGGGTCAGGCGACTGCCGCGGGCATCCTGGAGCCGCCGCTGCGTGTGCGCAGCTCATAGGCGGGACGGGGAGGGCGGGACGGGGGCGCAGTTGGGGGCGGGCGAGCGTGGCCGGCAGGGGGCGCTGTGCTGAGCGCGGGAAATGCGTGAGGGGATCCAAGGGAGCACCGCAGTCTCCTGCTCACCAGCTGTGGGCGGAATCATCTCATGGCAGCAGGTAGCGGTGACCTCAGTGTTTGCTCAGGTACCGCGACACAGCCTCGATCAGAGAAGAGCACAAAGGTCCAGAAGAGCCGCAGCCCGTCAGTGTGTGGCAGCCCCTCAGTGCCCTCCGCAGTCCCGGCGGCCGACATGGGCCAGGGCTCCTCAGAGCGTGCCTGGCAGTGGGTCAGACCCCCAGCTGCACAGGCAGACTTCACACCCATTTCCAGTTCGTCACTGGATGGTTGCACGAGCCTGACGCAGCAGGCAGCCACATAGAGATACAGGTCACAGCCCAGAGCCTGATTTCCTGGGAATTAAGTGGACCAAACTAAGTCAGGCATTCACCGAGTTTAAAATTAGCCCCTGACGACTGAGAATGGGAGAACACATGGAAATGCTACTGAGATAAACGGAAACAAAGTGTCTGATCAGGGCGGTGTTTTTGTAATTTGCCAGAAATTCATCAAGACTTTAATGTTTGTAAACAGTTGGACAAGACAGACGAGGACCGACTAATAGAGGCAGTACTGGCATTAGATCCCAGGGGAAGGTGTCATGCTCTCAGGAATGGACAGAAAGGGCAAATTGGAAAGAAAGCTTCAGGGACACCAGCTAGGCATGATCTAGGTAAGATCTTTCACCTTCTCACCTGATTATTCTCCAGTGACACCAATATTCGTTTACTCACTACAAAGGAGTTCCTCTAAGTTTACGTGATTTCAGGTTAGTGCTCGGCTATTCTTTAAACACTTAGAGAAAAGCATTTGTTACTATCCCCTTTGAGCAGATGCAGTATTCAGAAGTAATTACTAAGTGAGAAGGAAAATATAGAGCAAACTCAAAGGTAGTGAAAAGATTCTGAATTTTCTTTGTGCAATTAAGAGTTTAATGAAAAAGGTGTGTAACAAAGTTATGTGTTCTGTACGAGTGGGATTTACCCACAGAAATGTTGGCTTGACTCTTGGCCAGCAAAAGGTTTTCTGCAATTCCTCTGAGTAGGTTTTTCATACCATACTATTTAGACATTTTTAAAATAGTTTTTTGCCTTTGTGTACAAATCTGCTTGCCTTTATTTTTATTAAAAAAAACCTGAGAAAACATATTAAAAATGGTGATTGGGACAAAATTATCAGGCTTTACAATCAGCATAAGGGAGACTAACGAATCTCCATCTCTAAAAACCTCATTGAACACACCAGTAATTTACAGTAGGGTTCAGACCACTAACTCATAGGCAATTAGAAACAATTTGACAAAGACGTCTTGTTAAATTTGCTTTGCTATTGGAAGAAAATCTCTGTCATTTCTTGTAGTTGTAGCTGTACATTCCACTTTAGCTATTAATTAATTAATTATATTAATGCAGGATATCATATCTGCATCAATATGAAAAAAACCACAAGAAGCCAGGTTTTGTCCCAAAACACTATGTATCACACCCAAATTTCTCTTAAAGTAGAATAGATTTAATCCTTACTTTGTGTTTGATTATATATTTGCGTTTAACAGTAAATATTTGACACTTTTCTATTACCTGGTCACACAAGGGGTGGCTGCACATAAATGGATGAATTTTCATCCTAGACTAGAGTTGCAATGCTGCAACTCACAGAACAAAGGCAAATGGCTCTCATAGAAGAATGATCTCTGAGTGTTATTTTTGGGTCGGACTTTAATTCACCAAAGAGGCAGAAAATTATTCTTGCCTATTGTGAAGCAGGAATATCATTTTGGGAGGCAAAAGACAAACCACTCAGCCGGGAGATGGCAGCAGCTGAGACAATGTAAATGACAAAGCCTGCTCAGTGTTAGAACAATTCCTTGCAGTCATTCCTGATGGAGAGAATTAAAAGTGGAAGTCCAAGTAATAAAATCTAATTCTGTAACAAGCAGAGGGAAGAAGCAGAGTTAGTGTGTGGAGAATTTAGAAAAGCGAGAAGGCAGCTTTGTGTTGAGACCTGGGAGGATTGAAGCTGCTTATTTTTTTGTTCACATGGATGGGACTTTCTTTTGTCCGAGGCACGAACCCACACTTAATTCTGAGATCGCAGTTTCTGTTGGTTTGAATGTGCTTGGTGTTTGATAGCTCAGAAAACACTTGGACTCCTCCATTGTTTGTGGTGAGGCAAGAGAAACGTATTAGGAAGCTGCTTTTCTTCCCTTTCCAGAGATGCTGGGAATCACCTCTCTTGGTGGCTTTGTTATTTTACTATCTGCATTATTTTGATTATTAAAGGTTACAAGTATTTTGAAATCTTCCCCTTGCACTGGATGTTTGACTTCAATATTTGTACAGTAGATCTTCTGGAGCTCTACAGCAAGAAAATTATGCTAGTTTTTTTAGTGCACAGAAGATGTAGCTCTTGACATTCTGGCAGATTTGCCAGACCTTTGCAAACAGCCAGGCATTAGTGCTACCTGTATATCTAATATTGAATGACAGCTCTTTGTTTTCCAGGGGATTGATCATGGGCACAGAACTCATCCTTCTGGATACTTTTTATACTTGTATTTCATTGCAGTTTTGTAACAGGAGAAAGACTATTTGCTTCCTGCATGCCCATGGATGCACAGCCCCACTTTGGAGGCCACTGCTTGGGAGCATGTGTGGCTTTTGTCTTGTGTCACTCCTCTCCTGAGTCTTGTGTTCGCTCGGAGATGGCAAGGACCCGTTCACAGGCACAGTTTGCAACCCCAGTGCCACTTCCTAAGTGTATGAGTCAACATTTTTAGTCTGCTCTGTGACCCAGTGTCTGCAGAGCTAATTGGGTTTCAGCTGAGTGGATTTGTTTCAGGGAATAGTTTATTTGTGAAAATAATTTCTTTCTCTCGGGAAGAAGGGTAAGGGGAGGGAGGGATCCAGCTGTCTGAGCATTCAATTGAATTTAGCAAATAATGTTCTCTTTTCCTTCCCCTTCTCCCATGGAACAGGGAAAAAAAATCAGAAACAATCACTAAATCAGGAAATATTATTGTGCTTGACCTGCAATATTGGTCTGGCCCACAGAGCTATGGCACTGTTAGCCAAGTGCTGGACTGACCCGGGGAGAGTAATGCTGATAATGCATTGCATCCATATCCCCACCATCACATTAGAGCCATTGAATACAAAGTAGCACAATTTGAGAACAAAAAATAAATGAACTGCATAGAGTCTTTTGCCAAATTATATAAGGGGACATATCTGAGAAGGGTACTATGCTCAGCTTATTTGGCTGATAGTCACATTACTGGTTCAAATCCATTTCTTCCTTCAAAATAGAATCCTGGGGCTCAGAGAAGAGAGCTATAGTGCCTCCAGTTCATTTTCCAGGTGAATCTGGGTCATTCCCAGTACAGTGCCTCACTGCAATGCTCTCAAATGGGCCATTTGGTCCCCAGTGAGGAAAGCTGTCCTTTTTCCCCAACTGTAAAAGAAATAACATCAAAACCAGGTTTTGTACAGTGACTGTTGAGGAGCAAATCCAATTTCTTTTTTCAAAGAGAAGAAGTGCCCAGGGATGAGACAAGAAGGGGCTCCTTCTTTTGTGCTTCTGCATCTGCATACACTTCTGGCTGCAGAATCTACTTTGTACACAGAGCTTGGGGATGTAGGTCAGGAACTCTTGTGCTTTCTATGGTTGACAAGTTCTGTACTTATTTCTCTTCTCAATCCATTCCCCACTGTTCCTAGTCACCCTTCACAGAGCCTGGGCAGATAACCTTTGAGTAATAATCTGAAATTCAAATACAAAGAATTGACTACTGAACTGCCCTAATATTTGAGAAAGGTTTAAAACTAAAATAGGTTTTTCTGTGTGCCGTTATTGGCCTGGCAGCTGTGTGTGGACACTAAGTGTACTGAGAAAGATAATATTAACAGAATGAAAAGATTGGAGTTTTATAAAAATCCTTTTAAAAGTGAATAGGCTTGCCAAACTGAATTCCCCACAGGTAGACAGAGGTTAAGAACTGAGAACCTTTGGGCCTTTGGCAGGTCAAGTTGTGCATCTGTAAATGCCCTCCAGAAATACAAGCACCAGACAAGTGTAGAGAAGTACAGTGATTGTGACCAGCCAGATTTAGCTCCAGCTGTAAATACAGGCAAGCAAGCCAAGGCTCAACAGCTCCCGAGGGAGGTATCTGGGGGCACTGTGCAGGGTGGGCACAGCATGCCTGTGTCATGCCCAGGCACCCTAGGAACACGGAAGGCAGATGCACGTGGTAGTCATTAAAGGCATCATGCGCTGGACAACACAAGTGCATTGGTTTAGCGAGACTTATTTCTGGCTAAGCTTAGAGGTACAGCATAGCCCCAATATGTATGGCAGGACATAGAGGACTGGGGCGTGCTAGAGTGAGGCAGTGGGTTGCAGGCTGAGAATGGACCCTGCATGGGGAAGCACACGTGACAGAATCCCAGAATCTCCCAGCTTGGAAGGGGCTCACAAGAACCATCAAGTCCATCTCCTGGGTCTGCACACCACCATCCCCAAGTCACACATGTGCCCCAGAGTATACCAGCACTTTGTGAACTCTATCAGGCTTGGTGCTGTGACCACTTCTCAAGGGAGCCTGTTCCAGTGACCAGCCACCCTCTGGGTCAAGAACCTTTCTCCAATATCCAACCTAAGCCTCCCCTGGCACAACTTTAGGCTGTTGCCTCACGTCTTGTACTGGGAAGGGTCTGGAATTGCGCTCTCTTCTCCTCTGAACCCACTGCTCTTGTGGTAGAGCATTTTGCTACCTGTGAGGTTGATTGCACAGAGTGAGGTGGCTCTGGCTGACCCAGTGTCCCACTTCCCCTTATTGTTCCTTCTGTCCAGTCTCACAGCCTTTCTCAAGGGCATCTTTATCATGGCAAATCGCACATTTTGCAAAGTGCCTTGGTATGGTCCAGTGCACAGTGAGGAGGGCCAACTCCATGCTGCCTCGCTGGGCTGTTGTGAACTCCCACCCTGTCATTTTCTGTTACTTCCCCACTTGTGAGTGCATGTCCCCATGGTTTGTGGGGTTTTCCCCCCACCACTTATTACAGGCCTCAGTGACTTATTTTCATGCTATTTCTCAAAGACCCCACATCCACACGGCCCAAGCCATGCTGGCGGCAGCCAGGCACTGCCCACATGCCCTGAGGTAAAGTGTTAACCAATATTAGCAGGTGAAAAAACAGTTTTATTGAGGCTGGGTGGGCAGGTGGACCTGAGCCTTGGTGCAGTCCGGGTTGGGCAGTTTGTGTGCAGCTGGCTATTTGGGCAGAAGCCTCAGTGCGCTTCCTGCCTCCCTGAAGAGCAGAAGGGATGGAATGGGAAGACACACAACAGGACGAGATATATCGTCTTTGTTTCTGTTGCAATTTGAGGTTGCACTGTTAAGCACCTTTGTTTCCAACCACAAGAGTGGCTGCAAAATGGTGGAGTCCACATGATCCCTTTCATAACTCACAGAGAGGTTTTATGAGGTATAATCCACTACTGTTCAATCATCAGAGGAAAGGGGTAAAAAAGAGGAGTATTTATGTCCTCACTGACTGTTAGTGTCATAATATTAATTAAAAGTAAATAACTCAAAGGTCAGATCTCAGACAAACATAAGTTTAAATATTTTTTCTATAGTTTACAAGAGGAAATAATTCCTTTAGGCATGCCTACTGATATTTGTGCCTTTTCACTGTATCTCACATTGCTTTAAAACATTCTGTTCACCTCCTGCTTTTCAGGACATCGTCCTTCTCTTAAGGAGGTATGTCAGCTCTGACACAGAAATGTGGCTGGAGCTTATGAGGCAGTTCAAGACCCTCTATCCCTTAAACCTTTCAAGAGATTACTGGCAGGAGAGGTAAATTGATCTGCCACTTAGACCTGAAGAGAGTCTAGTGCCAAGCAGCTGGCTTGTGCACCTGGCTGTGCAGGAGCTCCTCTGGGGGCATGAGTGGCAGTGTGACACCCTGGCACCATGATGCCATTTGCATCGTCAGGTTACTTGCAGGTGTAAGACAGTGAAAAGGGAAAATAAAGAAAAGTATTAGTAATGGCTGTGAAAATTGAACTTTTATTTTCTGTTCACTGTATACAAAACACCATTCTGCATAGTGATAACTCATTTGTTGTACAGTTGACAGTGCACATCAACAAACAAGTGTTCAGAGGTATCCACTAAATGGGAAGGGCAGTGGTGGCAGTGGCTAGCACACGTTGTGGGGTGCTGTGCCCGCTGCACGCTGTAGGATGAAGCACCTCACAAGCACTTGATATGCCAGTAATATAAACGGGCTAACAAGCATCTACCCAGGAGCCAAATTAGGAATGAAGATGGAGAGAGCAGAACTAATGTATCTGATACACAATTGCCAGAATGATTAAGTTCTACAGAGGTGGCTAAGAGGATCCATATTTTTTTAAACACTTCAAATTTTAAAACTATTAAAATTTACTGATAAATAACAGAATCTCACAAATCTTTTGGGGCAAAATGCTCCACATTTATTTACATATGAAATGTGTTTAATACAGTCGTAATGGACATAGTGTATAGTAACATCTGACAGCAGCAAGACTTTTAAGGAACCCAACAATTACTACTGTTTATCATGCAGCTATCTATATATACACAATTTGTTTTAAAAAAAAGTACAAAAAAAATTTTTGTAGGGTTACATACAAGGTATAAAATGCAAAAACAAACTAAAAATATACTCTCACAGAGAACTCTATCTGAAAGGGACATTATGGTACCTTTTTGTAGTTGTGCAAGCAAAACTAGTGGTGCTGGACAGGAGTTTGCAATGTCTGGCCGAGCTCCACAGGGCCTGTGCTAAAGTTGCAAGCCCCAGTCCCACTCCTGGCTGGGGCTGGCTCCTTCCCAGTTGTGGCTGTGTGTGACACTGAGCACCAGAACATTTGGCATGATCATGTAGAGCTGGCAAATCCCAACCTCTGTAGCAAGGGTTAACTATTTCCTTTCAATAACCAGCAAGGAAAATACATAATGCTGTGTACTCACTTCTATATGTTTAATAAATTACATGACAAAAAACATCATCATTATAAACCTATTCCTCTAATTACATCTTATTTCTTAAATCCAGAGCAGCCCAGACCTTTGTAACAATTTGAGCTTTGATCACAAGCACCTGATGACCTAAAAAAAAAATCACTTCATGATACACAGAGTTGTGTATTTATACTCTTCAAAAGCACTTTACCACTCCAGGGGGTCTGCACCTGTTCTGGTGTTGCCACCTAAAAACCACCACTTCACTTTATACATGCAGTGCTACTTTTATATTTTTTTAGTAATGTATTTTGTAAGAAAAAGTTTAAAAGCTTCCTTAGGCATTTGGAAGCCCAAGTTCTTCAGAATTTAAAATCTCCCCTTAGCTTGCTTCCTCTCTCCTCTCCTCTCCTCTCCTCTCCCCTCCTAGCACCTCCTTCTGATGCACTTCCATTTGCTAAACTTTCTTTCAGAAGCATTCAAAAACCAAACAGTTTAAGAGAGTTTAAGAACCTGCCCCAGCATTCAGAACTCTGTTTTAAAGAAATTTACTACAAAAGAACAGAAACAAAACAGAAAAAAACCCAATTTTCCACTAGATACTGATACAAACACATAACAAAAGAGTATAAAAATTATTAGTTTAAATATATACAAACTCTCTTCAACTCAAATACTGCTTCAATGGTTCTGAGGGTATAGACATGAGGTGAAGGGGACACTTTTATGCAGAATATATTGCAACAGCCTGAACAGTACTGTTAACACTATTATACCTTGAACTTTCTGTAGCAAAAATGTCATTAGTATTCCAATGTGGAGTGAGATTTCTGCATCCCAAACAATCTGATCACTTTTCAGCTGAACTCATTCTTTTGGACTTGATGAAGGCCATGCCATGTGTTCTCATGTGAGTGTTTAAGGCCGCTTCAGTTTCGAAAGTCTTTGCGCACACTTTGCATCTTCTGTCTGATGCCACACTGTCGGACGAGTCATCCTCACGATTGGGTTTGTTTTCTTGCTGATTATCCTCCCCAGACCCGTTCTGTTTTGATACTGGCTGAGGCTCCTTCAGCTTATGTACAATGAAGAGGTGTCTGGAAAGGGACACATGAGATGTGTAGCAGAGTCCACATTCCCTGCATTGGTATGAAGAACCATCAGATTTATGCTGAGGAATATGTTCATGAAATTGGAGAAGATTTTCTGTTGTAAAGCCACAAACCGCACACTTGTGTACTTTAAAAACATTTATCTTCAGCTTCTTTAATGGCTGAGTGATTGCACCTCGTGGAGGTCTGAACTCCATTACAGGTTCTTCCAATTTACGCTTTGGACTAGGAACCTAACAAAAAGACAGAAATGGTGTATTATGTAAGCATAAACATGCAATTCTTTTCATATCTATTAGTGATTTGCAAATGTCAGAACCTTTCCCTTGGCAGATTCTAGAATAACTCTGATAAACAATCTTTTTGGGGCTCTACTTCACAGAAGATGAGACATTTATGGCCTAGAAGTACCTGTATTTATTTAAAGATCCTGAATATATACCCACCAAAAAAAATCATTCTCAGTGATTGACTGAGTCTGCTAAGTGATTACCTTTGTGTCTTCTTTTACTTCCCTTTCTTCCATATTGGTAGATTCAGTCATTTCTTTCACATCAGGGTCTTTAATGCCATGCATCAACTGAATATGTTTTTCCAACATCAACCTCTTGGTAAAAGTACGTCTTGAATCTGGGCAGTGCCTGCAGACATATACACACACACACACACACACACACATTCAAGTGTCATGCTTAACAAGTGCCTTTTGTAGAGTGGAAGAGTGGTTGTGTATTTGAGAGCCTCCTGAAAACCAGGTTCCCCAAAGTGGAACTGCAAACGCTCACCTCAGCCAAGTTTCAGACTGGCATTTGGAAGGTGCCTGACACATTTCTAACACTGAGGAGCCTTACACATTTCTGCAGGCAGGACAGGTAATTGGCTGGCCTGTCCTGAGCATCTGAATGAATGTGACACTGTCTCTTACACAGTTAAGGAAAGATGTTCAACTAACAATGGTTTTTGCATTCCATTTCTAAATAAATAAAACCAGAACTTACGAGCATGTGTAAACCTTCCTAATGCCTTTGTGCTTGATACGATTGTGCCGACATAAACTATGGGATGAACTGAAAGATTTGTCACATTGCCGACAAGGATGTTTCTTCATTTGCTTTAAAAAAAAGAAGAGAAAGACTTTGATTAAAAAAGCTCAGTAAAAGTGGTGCATGTGTTGAACCTTCTGATAAATAGGAAAGAAACATCACTTACCCAGTTTTATTACTGTACTTCATGTACACCCCCCGCTTCAACAACACTGTACAAGTCAGAGCTGGACCTCTTTCAAAGCGGTGTGGCCATCATGAGCTACACACACACACACACACACACACCTGTCCCCAGCAGTAAACTGGTATCATGGAGGGTGGCTGAAGGGAATTTCTTCCACCAAAGAAACAGGGAAGATCAGAGGACTATTTCTGGATCAATAAAGGCAGCAGGATGAGAGGTTTGCTTTCCCTTCCCATCACCAAAACATGTCCTCAGCTGCTCACTAGGAGCTCCTCAGCCACATACAGGGAGGGGTGAAGAGCACAGAAGGACCAAACTTGAACGTCACAGACACCGATACACTAACAGGGCTCAGAAAAGTAATGATAAAATGAGCAGTATGATCTGATGTCAACTTGATGGCCATCTCTTTGGGGAATCCTGTGGGATTGATGTTGCAGCTGGTCAAGTGGAAGAAAAAGGTGAAGGAAGAAGCTGAGAAGGGATGGAGCAGTCACACATCGTAGTTGTGTGGCAGTGAGCAGAGGCATCAAATCTGTGGTCAGAAAAGCAGGAGGAGGACAATGCCCAGCAGGACCTGGGGGCACTATGTGGGGTAGCCAGCTGTGACCCCACACTTGTTCTAAAACCCTTAGGGAGACTCGAGATACAGACCCAAACAGGATTTTGGATGCATTGCTTTCTGCAGTGGCAGCCAAACCAAAAAGAACTGAAAAATTAGTTCTGTAATTAAGTGCAGCACGATCTGTTGTACAGCGTCTGGTCTTGACAGGAAGAGGATGATCAATGAGCAAGTTGGAGTTGGTAATTCCTACTTAGAAAACATCTGCCCTTTCATAGAAACACACCTGCACACAAGTCCTAGGAAGCTCAGCATATGCCTGCCTGGTGGAAGGCAGACACACATGATCCAGTTTCAGACAGGAGTTGTACAGGCTTGTCGGAACCATCCCTTGTCTGGGCTGGTAACCTTTTTAAGATTAGGCAGAGTCACACCAAGGTGGCAGCTACAAAATTTCCTACCCTACAGCTGGCTCTCTTCATCCAGGATCCTCAGGAGAGGATCAGAAAATCTGAATCTGTCTGTCTGTGTAGACAGTTCCCAGTAAGGACTTTAAGCTCAAGGATCTGTCCAAAGAGGATATACATGGCAATACCTCTCCTATGAATATCTCTGCATAATCCAGCCTGAGATCAGCTAGGGGTTACAGCTCTTTCACTCTGGTCCTGCAAAAGCAGAAATTAGAAGTTTGAAACTAGTATTTTCAAATACCTTGCATGACAGTGGATTTTGTGAGTAGCATATTAATTGCTTAATTACAGTTTTAAACAATCATTCTGAAAGGATCATTTTAGAGCATTTAACCCACATCTATCATTCTTAAGAAAATCAGACTGTAAATTAGCTCCTCCATTTATTAGATCCATATCACATACTTGGTTATCTTATGATACAGACTATTCTCTCTATAGAGAGAATAAACTTTTGTTTAGTTTTTCAACACTGTCTTTTTGACAATTACTGAAAATTTTGAAAGACTGGGAAGGAATGTAGCACCTGG
This sequence comes from Chaetops frenatus, assembly GCA_013400775.1. Taxonomy (NCBI): domain Eukaryota; kingdom Metazoa; phylum Chordata; class Aves; order Passeriformes; family Picathartidae; genus Chaetops; species Chaetops frenatus. The sequence continues at coordinate 99,217 of VZTR01020087.1, read as the reverse complement.
TCTGTATCCCCCATTTCTGAAATACATGGAGTTGTATCTCTGTTCATTTTAATATGTATCTGACATGGAGTTGTATTTCTGTTCATTGTAGTATCTATCTGCCTCCTGCATTACTCAAGGAACTGCTTGAATGAGGATAAAAAACAGCACCTCAATAGAAGCAATGAAAAAGGCCTTCAGGCTAGGATTTGAGTGCAACAATTATCTAATATTTCATAATAAGGGCTGCTCTTGAGGTAACATTGCACATAAACATCAGAGAGAGAAAGANTTCAAACCAGGACAGACACATTGAAAGCTAATACTTAGAAAGCACTGATATGTTACTAACCTTCTTTTACATGCCTTTGGCTACTCTGCTGTGGATGGAATCAGACTGAATATCGCTCTCTAGTTCACTGTGAAGTGACAGTTTCATTGGGAGGTTGTGCTGCTTTGTTTTTAAGAATTGCATAAATGTGCAATGCATTCGGTCTTAAATGCATTTCTGATTGTCAGTAAAATCTCTGCTGAGTTAATATTTGGGCAGCAGGAAGCTGAAGGGATGGGGTGGGAGTTACTGGAGGCAAGGATGTCGGGGTGCTATTTGCTTGAAGTTGTCCTAAGAAAATTGAAGATGACACTCAGTAGTCCAGCATTTTCAGCTTTTCCATAAAATGTTTATAAACAGAATAAAGTCATTTGCAGAACAGATTTAGAGATAATAACTGTAATAGAAACCTCTGGAAATGTGCAATCATTTATTACAGCACATTAGCATCCTGAAAACTACAGATTTTTACTTGGGGTGGTTCTCCTCCACTTAGACAAAATAAGCCTATTATCCCTCCCAGTCCTGCTCTTTTGCTGCAGTGCAGCACAGCACATCAGTTTAACTCCCTGGTTCCCAGCTGAGGAAAGAGTCAGAGCATTGCCACCAGCACACAGCAAAGGTGAAGACTGGCTTGGCAGGTGGCTGCCACATGTCAGCAAGGGGCTGGAGCCTGCCACAGCTAAGCAGGGTCACTATTGCCTTCCTGCCTGCCAGTCTTTTTAATTTCATTTAACTGGAAATGCTATTGAACACAGGAAGAACATCAGTCTCTCTGCTGACTTGAGGATGCAACATTCCTGTATTTCACTTTCAATCCATTTTAAGTAAGATATCTCAAATCCAGCTGCTTTAAATATGAAATTCAACTTGTTAACTCAGCTGAACTTTCAAGTGTAAGATTAGAGCAACAGCTCAACTGTAGAATGTGTCTGCCTTTAAATGAAACACTAGTTGGCACTCACTGGACCAGTAAAACATGTGGAGTCTCCACTCCCTGAAGCTAACAGGCACTGAGCTTCAGAACAGAACAGACTCAAATTGTTTAAGTTGGAAAAGATCTTAAAGACTGGGTCCAACCGTTACCCCAGCACTGCCACATTCACCACAGCACCGTAAAGAGAGAGAACTGAGAAGGCACAAAGAAGAAATAGGAACCTGGATCAGATTAGATGGCTTGGATGAAATACAGCAATACCTCTCACTCTGCATCTTGAAAAAACTTTGGTTTACTGAATGAACAAGCCTACAATTGATTTTCTCAGTAGAATGATGCAGAAACTGAAAAAAGCTAAACAGCTGAAGCAAAAAAGATGAAATAGATATTAGAACAGTGAATAATAATGCTGGGACTTAAAGGAATTCTTTGCACAAAAAAACACAAACAGAGTTTAGAAACAAATACTTAATCTTTCAGGTTTAATTCACTTTTTTGTAATTGAATATATTCCTTTACCTTTCCATGTTCCTTTCTCATGTGGGAGATGTAAACGTCTCTCTGAGTGAAGAGTCTGTCACACTCCCAACATGTCCAGCCAGGACTAGTGACTTTTTTAGCTTCTGCTTTCTTTATGGGAGAAGGAGATTTCTTCTCCAACTTTTCTGTTCCGTTGACAGATTTTGTGTCCTCCTTGTTGTGACTGGCTGAGTTTTGAATTGTGGGTTTAGTACTGAGAGGCAGATTTATCCCCAGGTTTGGTGGCCCCTCAACACTTTTCAAAGTTCCATGCATAGACTACAGTAAAAGAGAGGGGAAAAAAAGGTACAAAACTAAAATAGACATACCCAGCTGTACTCAACCAAAAGGCTTCAGTTACTTCTCTGGCGTACTATTATCATCAGATCACATTTGTAAAGAAACAGGGTTAAGTACAGGCAAGACCTAGCACAACGTAACAATAGCAGACACCGTATGTAGATATTTTCACCAAAAAAATAAGATACTTACTTTGTAGGTTAAGTTTAAGTTGCAGTTTAACAGGGAGGGGAAAAGGGGTCAAGAAATACTTTATGTTAAGTTTAATTTCTTGCTTACTTACCTGGCATATTAGTTGAGCATACTCATTCCAGACTATGTGACCGGAGTTTTCCAAGAAGGAAAGGCTTTTTTACTGACCAAATGTTGACTTGGCATATTGGTAAATAAGACACAGCAACTCTGGAAACATCACACAGCTATGTAATTTAGGATATATTAACATTTTATGTTGAGGCTGAGGTTAAACCCTGCCTTACTCCCTAGTCAGGTTATGAGCACACTCATTTAGGGCTACCTTGCTAACAGCCCTTAAAATCCGAGGTGTGCGGGGCTGACAGGGCCTCACAGCAGGCCAGAGGGGTCTGACCAGCTGTTCTCCAGCCCCTGAAGCTCCTGGGTAGGGAAGGTTTCCTCAGGGACTTATGTCTACACTTCAAGTCAATGGTCAGTAAGAAGGGAAGAACTCCTCCTTCCCCCATTTCCAAACCAGTGTAGTGTGCTGGTGTGACACCCAAGCTTTCCAACAAAGTAACTTGTCCAGGAAGGGCTTGGGAGCTTCAGTTGTGTGTCCGAGTTCCACGCATGGATGTGGACACAACAGGAATGAGGTGGGTTGTGGGCCAGCAGGGATGACTGCAGCCCAGAGCTAATGCACTGCTGAACAGGGACCCACAATTGATGTCTCATATCTGAAAGGCTTGTCCTTTACTGGACAGTGTTCTGACCCTCTCACCCACTGACCCTTACTATAACCCTTTTGGATGATATGTTTAACCAGCCCAAACAGAACTATTTTTCCTTCAGGTAAAACCCATTCAATCCATTCTTGATTCTGGGAATATAGAAGTATCAATCTGATACTCCAGGACAAGTTCTTTTGTAAATACTTTTGCTCTTGGGACTACCCACTGGCTCTAGAGCAAATATCAACCTCATCAGTAGAACGTGTTCTTTGATTTAACAGCTTTTAAATAGCAGAAAAGCCAGTAATTAACCCCCCTAAATTGTTAGTAAAAAGCAAAGTGCACAGGACCAACAACTAAGAGCAAAGTGCAGGTCTGCAGTAAAGGAGTATCACACTGCACAGGGGAGCAGGAAATGAGGCTCCTGTACCCTCAGGCAACTGAAGGTGACCTGGACATTCCATTCCATCCTAACCTGTCAGCATGTAAAATGTTAGTGCTCAAGTTTCCAAATGACTTTTAAATACAATACTTGAAATTTCATTTCTTATTTGAAACTGCACCAAAAACATTGAAGCATAGTATGGAGCCCCAGTGCTGGCCAAGCAGGGAGCATTACATCTCTAGGCCAGGCCAGTGCAGTTCTTCACCATCTGCTCTCACTGGCTGCTGGAAATTTTCTTGTAGCGAGTCATTACATGAAAATTAAACATACATTTTGCCATCAAGAAATACTGACATTTGCAGGAATTATTCTGGGTTATTTTCTGTAGCTTTAAATAATCTCCTCCTGAGTTTCCTTCTGTCCTTTTCTGTCCTACTTTCACCCAGGTCTGTCTCTGCCTTGATGGTTTATGTCTAGCCATACCAAACCATTACTTTCTGTAAAGCTGAGCTCTGCCTCTGTCTGGCACTTGTACTCTCCCTGAGTCCTTTTGTGCTTTTATCCTCTCCCCGAATCCTTTTCTGCTTTTATCTATAACCTGTTACTGTTTTTTTCAGTCCCCCTTAACTAAACTCCAATTTGCACTGCTTTGCTCCAGTTCCTACTGCTATACACACATCCTAAATGCAAAACCAGCAATACTGCTACTGCACATGTATTCTCTAATCCTCTAATTTCAGTCTCAAAAATGTCTAAATCATTTCTAGTGAGTCATGCTAAAACCCCACTGGTTAAAAGTTCAAATACTGGCATGGAACACTAAAGCCAAAGAAATTAAGTAGTGCCCAAGTAAGCGAGCATATCTTTAAAATGTGAGATGCTGAGCACCCTGATGTCTGTAAAAATAGCTTCTGGCCCTAACTGCAGTCAGATCAAGCTTCTGAAAGTGCTGTCTTCAGGTCTTACAGAAGTACTTATGTACAGATATAACAGTACTTTTGCAGTAACATCTGAATGAGGAAAAACTAATTACAGAAACAAGACATACACTGCAATACACAGAATTTGCCTATTTAGTAAAAAAACCCCCAACAATTCAAGTAGAACAAAGGAAACAGAAAACAGAGCTTTGCATTGCTGCATGAGAGGAGCATCTAAGATATCCTGCAGTAAACATGCAACAACTAGTGCTACTAGTTCATAAAGAAAATATCTGGTCCTTGTATTTCTGAACATCTTGGCTCAGCCGTTCCCTCATCTCCTCCTCAAGTTGAAGACTGGCTTGAAGAGCACCTGCATTTTTCAAGACTTGTGATCTTATTTTCAACACAACTTTGGAGAATTCTGTGGTAACAAGTGCCATAGCTGGGACTAAAATGCAAAATGATGGTTTTAGCAGCCAAAAAAGATGTCTGGTTTTGCACTTTCTTGTAGAGAAATAGTACTCAGAAATTGTGTCACTGCCAGAGAAATGCAGCGAGCTCCAGGGTGCCATTCTGGACTGCAGGGCTGTGTTCAGGCACCAGGGGTTAATAAGGCATACAAACCTCAGCTTTGGTCTGTATGACATGAGGTAAAAAGTCTGTGTCAAACACACAGCTAACAAATGATAGCCAGGGGGCTGCTGATCCTTAAAACCAGCAGAAGGCTGGTTTAGAAGGATCACAGTGAATCATTAGCTGTTAATGGTGTTCATGAGGAAATCCACTTGGAGGTTTTTCCAAAGCACGTGTGTTCATGTTCATATGTGAATACACACAGGTAACCTCTACATCTAGCAACATACTGCATCCTGGTGAATTCTGAACACCAAAGGTTTAATTTTGTGATACACTTAGAATTCTCAGCTCCTAACAACTGGAATAATATTTAGAATACCGTAAGTAAAGCTCAATATTTGTTAGGATCGGCCTTGCTGAGATATTCCCAGTATACCAAAATCAACACTTACAGAAGAACCAGCTGAGTGATCGAAGATATGCTGAAGACCAGACAAAATATAACATTTTAACATTTGAGAGCAATATTCACAGATTTCCCCCCCTCAGAATTATTAACATGTCTCTCAGCAGTCTTCTTGTTATTCTGTGCCTTTTCACAGTATGTTTTCACAGCATATATTGGATGACAAATGGTATCATGAAGGAAACAAGAGAAGATGCCTACACACCTTGATATGATCCATCATAAGCTGTTTCTGTGCATATAGAAGAGAACAGTCTGGACACTTGAAAACAGACACCTTCTGGTTTTCAATGTGCTGATCAAAGTGCCGATAGAGCAAAGGTTGTAGAGTAAACACAGTGTCACACATAGAGCATTTATATATTATTCTAAAAACAGAAGTACAATAAACAATGTCAGTCATGTTGATGATTGCAAGAATCATGACATTAACTTTTTTTCTCATCACAGACAAGATCTGACATGTTTAAACAATCGTTTCACAGTGCCTGAAATTCAAAGTTAAACTAATTCAAAACATCCTCCAATTTCAAAAAATGGGAACAATAGAAGAAATAGAAAAACAGAAAAAATTATTTTAAAAGTGCAAACTAGAAGCCAGAAAACAGCATGTGCCAGTTGCACATACAACAACATCTGCTCAGGATACTCTGACAGTTCAACATCTTCAGTTTCTGAACTCACACTGTAGCTAAAGGATAATATCCCTGTTCCAGGTTACAAAAGCAGTATGTTTTAAGGGAATGATTAATTCAATCGTAGTTAGTAGCATACTTCAAGATCAATATACTTTTGGCAATGTTCCTGGTTTTGAGGCTTCTGAATGCCAAGCCTAAACTCTGTCAATGCCCTGAAGCTCCAACAGCGCAGGACGGGATTTCCCTGATCTGCCATTCCAAGCCTTGATCAATCTGTCATAGAAATGTAGAGACAACACCGAACGCTTCCTCTCGTGGAGCTCATGTGACTTTTGAACTTAGGTCCCTCAGCCTCCTGTTCTGACTGCAGTTTTCTAACCACAGATCATCAGATGAGAGAGAAATCTAAGCCACCTAATCTGTAGTGCTGCAGAGGAAGTTTAGCAAAAATAAAAGAAACCCAAGCACAGGTGCTCAGTACAGCAACAGGTGCTTCCCATCCTAAAGAGTAACTTCCACTAAAAAAAACCAAATGTCCCTGCCTGCTAAAGTGCTAAATCTTCTCATTAGGCACATTAATGTCCCCAGTCCTTTCCATACTCCTCTATAATTAACACTGATAGTGCATTGTTCCAGAGCTCCAGGAATCATTCTGCACTGTGTTTTGAGATGACAAGAACATGGGCATTGTGTCCATGTCCAAGCTGCCCTGTAATTCCAAATGAAAAACGGGACAGTTCTTCCTATTAACTGGGAAAGCCTTTATTTTTGTGGTATCAAGTGGTCCCAGTTTCTAACATATGCAAAGATAAATGTATTATTTACACAGCATCCTCTGATGATCAGTGTACTATTGTCCTGCTTTCTGTGGTGAACCCTTGTTGCAGATCTGTAGTGAATCTGCTACCAAAAAAATTCAGTGTCTTTCTGAATTTATCATATATAAAAAGTGTAACTCTCTAAAAACAACAAGAGCTAAATCTCTGTATTTTCTATGGCAGCTACATTACTCTGCCTTCACAGAAGCAGAACTATCTGGTAAACATCCAAATTTCAGACAAATCTCTGGGCAAAGACCATGTTCACTTAAATTCATACCAACACACCTCACAGTATGAGTTATGACTATACACCCCTGGAGTATTTCCTTAAGACACAGCAGAAACATGATTTTCAGTCCTTAACAACATACATGCAACCATGTATGCTGGTTCTGGGTTTTTAAAATTTAATTGAAGTAGTCAGTGTTTAACATGCAACTGCCTAAAATGCTGTTCAAAGCTTAAAGGCAGTTGTGCTTCCACAGGATGTCATTTAAAGGGATACCATCCCATCCCAGCCCAGGCTGGTTACTCAGCACTGCTCCTACCCCAGAGTACATACCAAAGCAGGCACATGGCCTTTTCACTTCCCAAGAATCTGTTTAACAAATTCACATATTATCTTGGAATAAATACAGGTGTTATCTCACAGGAAAATACTTTCAGTCACATAAGAGACATTTAGCATTTGGAAAACTTCTGCACCACAGGATAGTATTCCTTCTTCCCAAATTTTATGCTCTAGAGAAAGGAACTTGTGGGATAATAAACTTTTTACCAATAGTACCATAAATATCCATCATTTGGCTTAATAAACAAGAATTTCTCCAGTATTCAAAAAGAGATCAGCCATGAAAAATATCTTAGTGCCATTCCTAAGACACTGTTTACTGAAAAAAAGATCACCTCTGCAGTTTTCTGGGAAACCAAAGCTTAGAGTAAGTTACAGGAGAGAGCTTGCCAGAGTTGAAAGACAAAACAGCCATCCATTTCCCTATATTAAAATAATCTCATTTCATCCCACTGAGAATCCCTGCATATAAAAGTAATTTTTCATACACCAAATAGTTTAGTGCATCTGTTCCGCAGCAACTGTTTGTAATGTAATTGTAAATCACACAGTTCCAAGTAAATGCCAGAGGCAGGCAGCCAGATTCCCTGGGAGCCCAATTCCTGTAAACACAGGAGTGTGACCTACTACAGAGTCCCTCAGAAGCCATGGGGCCAAGGGTCCTGGCACTGCTGAAATCATGACCAGTGTCCCTGGACTGTGCTGCACACCTGGGTTCAGGAATGAGGTTGGCAGGCTTGCAATGGGTGCCAATCACACAGCCTGGGTGCTCCATGATGCAGCACAGATAATCCAAATGTGAATGTATTGCCTCAAATACAACCTGTCAGCTCTGCTCAGAACTAGGCAGGCCAAGAACTCTGAACACTGCAAGGGCTGGAAAAATCCTACCAGTCACCCTGCATGCATATAAGGCAGCATCGTGATTAAAACTGGCAAATTTAAAGGAAACATCACTTCTTAAGAGGAGCACTTAACTATGGATTCTGTGACTTATTACAGTAGTACGTAATAAAATTTCATTTTATTTTTTATCAAAGTAAATTCATAAAGGAATACAATTATAAGTGCATCTAAATGGAAAGAAAACTAATGCAGAATACTTAGTTCGTGAACCTGATCAGAAACAGTGTGGCAAATCGAAGCACAGTTCACTTTTCATATGTGTAGCATCTTACACAAACAGTGATCTTAATCTTTTGGATTTCTCTAATGACAACTATGGGAATCTGAACAAAGTTTTACATGTTGGTACCTCGCAGCCTCTTACTGATGATACCATCCTGAATTAAAACAAGGTATCATTTCCCACAAAAATCTGTTAATATCTTAGAAGAAACAGTGAGAAACTGAACTCCTAGGAATGCTGGTTATTACATCACATGATACCTCCTATGTTCTTGAGCCTGCAAGTTGTCACCATGCTGGAGCTCTGTGCATGCCCCAGAGAAAACACGGAGCTCAATCACTGACTCTGCTCTGAAGAGTGCACTCATAGCAGTGAGGAAGAAGCAGATGGAGAAGAAGGGGTGCTCAGAGAGGCTCAGACACGAGGGCTGGAGGAGTTTGCAGACACAGCAGCACCTGCTGCCTTCAGCAGAGCCTGCCAGTGCCCAACAGCTTTAAAAAAGACCCTGAAGCTGAGTCCCACCTGTGCCCTGTGTCACCACCTTCAGCAAACTACCACCTTTATGGCCAACTTTCCTAGCTACAGAACAGAAGCGCTTCTGCTTTAAGCCAGAAAGATATTACGTATTGGAAAAAAGCTTATATAAACATATGAAATTGCTTTCTCTCACCTTTTCAACCACGTTATGAAAATCACCACATAAGCACTGATAAGTCTTAGCAGCTCTTTTTGGGATCACATTATTTTAATTCACAGTAAAAATGCAGATGAGCTAAGCAGATTAAAACAACAGAATGAGCAACACTCTGGCCACCTGTCCAAATCGTTTGTGTAATTACATGTTGCAATCACTCTTTTGTAGCATGCAGTGCTTAAAGACCTGCTAGTGCATTCAGAGAAATGTCACCTTTGCCCAATGAACTGCCAGCTGAAGACTCATGAAAGCACTACACAAATCCCACATTACCAGCAGGCTGACAAACTGGCAGCTGTCGGAGGTGACTTTTATGACTGCAAGCACAGGACAAAATGCAATTTCACGGGTCATTTAAATGCAGGCAAGTGCAGTAGAAGATGAATTTTGCTTACTTTGGTTCACCTATCTTGATACCCGGGTGTTGTGTGTAGGCATGGGAGTGTGTGCTGGGAGCAGATTTAAATGCCATGGGACAGATAGGACACTTGTAAAAGACTTCACAGTGACAACCTTGAATATGAGACTTGAGTGCCGCCACGTCAGAGTACACAACATTGCAGTGCATGCAGCTGCGGAGAGAGCGGAGGAGAGTCAGTGCAGGCCTGCCCGGAGCAGTGCTGGACAATCAACACAGATTTTCAAGCAAAGGGAAGAGAGAAACACACATGAATGACAACTGGATAAAACTACATTACTCTGTCGATTTAAACAATCCTGTAAGAATCAACATAACCAGTGATTTGTGGATCACAAAGTAAGGGGAAAGAAATTTCACACATTTTAATTTGAAAATCTAAAAGATGTAAGGTCAGAACATGTTTTTATGTTACTACAATAAAACAGATAGAAGGGTCGACAGACAAATACTCTATTGATTGCAGAAAGAATGCTTAAATCTTCTGCAAATTTGGAAAGAGATTTTCCAGAACACATTTTTTTATCACATGCAGGGTATTGTTTAAAGTACACCACAGCAATTTAGAAACTACCACCAAATGGAAAACCAGTAAGGAAAATATTTTCACCATTTCCCTTGTTTAGATTTAATGAAGATATACTGGTAATGATTTTCTGTACATGTAATCAAATCAGCACTTGGATTGAAACTCAGGAAAACTAAACCAAATGCCTACAATCAGATCAATATATCATACTGGAATTCAGAAAATATTTTTCAAAAACATACTTCTGCTGTGTCGAAAATTTGTGACCTTTCCGCATCTATTCTAAAATGAAACGATTAAAACATTGAATTAATATTAGAACATGAGAATTTTTATACACAATGGCCCCCTTTAATGCCTTACATCTCCAGTACCAAATGCTCCCAAGTCCAAGAACATAGTGCAATCAGCAATTACTGTCAAATGAGACAATTTCTTATTAATCAGTATTTTGCAGTAAGACTTTTACAAACTCTTCAAACGTAGAAGGCCTCTATCCTTCCAGAATTTTAATTTTAGCATCTATCATGGCAGCATGATTGTTGTCATATAAATGTCAATTTAATTTTTCAACAGTTTTAGTGCCCTGGTGATAGCAATAAAGCAGGAAATACATTGCATTTGAGGATCCCATTTTCCTTTTAAAATTTATCACCCTTGAATTTTATGAAATGTCATCCTTTCTTTTTCTGGGCCTTTAATTTATACTATTAATAATATTCATTGAATTTATACCCATCTAATCTCTGCTTACCAATGCATTCTCTAAAGCAGATCATTCTGGTCTTTTTTGGCTCTGTTAAGGTCTTTTGTGCTTGTACAGAGCTGAGCACTTCTTCACAGCTGTACACAGCGTGATGTACTCAGTAACATATGTGCTCCTCAGGTGTCCCTCCGGAGGGCTGGATGGCATTTTCACCTCCCCATGCCACAGCTTGACTTTAGTGATGCCACATAACAACTGATCCTCAGCATCCACCATTGTATATTACACAGTTCCTAAGCATCAAGCCTTCCTCTCGGGGACTGTTCTAATAGCTTCTTGCTTTCACCTTGGCAGGATGCAGTGAAACTTCAGGCTGAAGTTTTCAGCTGCTTCAGTGCAGACAACTAGCCTAAATCACTGGAATCAAATGGAACTTCTCTGCAGAGGCCCTTTGGAAAGGCAGGACAGGGTGTGCTGATCCTTAGGCAAAAGCACTGCAGTTCTAAGGAGAGGCTGAGGAGTCTAAGGAGGGAGACAGTAACATTCTCAGAGACTGCTTTTGCTTGTCTGGGTGACTGGTTTAGTCTCACCAGATCAAGAAATTCTGACTCGGTGTGACGTGAGATGCTTATGAGACATCTTAACAAGTTTAGTGACTTAGATTCCCAGTGAAGGATTTGGGATTCTGCTGGTGTTACTGGGCCAGGCCAGGAGTCCCTAAAGGTGATTCTGTGTACAAACCCAATAGACAGATTAGAGGGAAGGGCAGTGGAGTGCAGGAAGCAGATGGAGGAAATGCAGGACAAGACAGACTACAGCTTGAGAGAAAAGGGTAGAAGAAAAGAACTCAAAGAAATGAAAAGAGCTTGGAGTTGTGTCAGGCCATGGATTCAAGCTGAAAACATAAGCTTGAAGCAGTAAAAATGCTTTCTTCCCTTAGGGGAAGATTGCACAGCCGTCCTGGAAAATGAACGGTGGCACTTTAAGTGTGGAAGGAGCTACCTGCTCTAAGATTTAGAATGGCCTTTTTCCAGGCAGACAGGGTGAAGTGGACGTGGTTTTGGAGTGCTAAGCAAAGCTCAGGGTACAGGTGACTCTTCTGATCTCTTGCTGTGCTGCCTGCCATTCAGCACAAGGAAAATTCTAACAGAAAACATTTTTTCAAGTTTTTCAAAGCTAAACATTTCTCTGAAATGCCTCTGCTCCCCATTTTCTCAGTGAGTTGCCATTACAGGAAAATGTAGAAGTCAAAGGGAAACTGGAGAGTAACAAAGGAGAACCAAAAGAAAATACTGTTTGAGAAAGGTAATTTCCAAGTGATGTAAAGCCAAGGAATATTTACTTCTCACAGAAAAGGGAACAACCAGACAGGTGCAGTATGCCCATCAACATCTCGACCATACATTCTGGAAGTACTGAAAATGACTGTTCTACCAGAGAGAACAGTCTAAAATTCAATGTTTTGAAAAAACTCAGGAAGTTTTTTAAAAACCTGAAATTAAGACAATGCATCTGAATTCTCTAGACTTTATAAACCATGAAGTCCTGAATCTGTGACACTACTGATATTCAGATTTAATCATATACAAAAGTGGATGCTCAAAACAAAGCAGAATCCTAATGTATTTATTCCAAAATTTTAGTACTAATAGTACTGTTGCCTTGACAGTCTTAAACCCATGAAGCTGGTGTTGTCCAAACAATGCTTATGAAAATGGAAAATCACTTTTAAAACCATAAATTATACATAAATTGACAACAAAAGGAATCATTATACTGACCGAAACCCAACTCTTCGGGTATAATGCAGGCAGTTCTTAGTGACATGGGTCTGGAAGTGGACAGATCTGCAGATTGCTCCACATTCAGGACACGTGTATGGAGATTTATGCTGATGAATTCTCTGGTGTGATGCAAAACTGCACTGGTTAGGAAGCAGCATCTGGCAGATATTGCATGTCTTCTAAATGATAAACCAGAATAGATGAGACAAAAGGTTTGGTTCAGCTCTATGTAACATCTTGTGTCAAACACTGCAATATAGCAAATAAAAGTTAAATGTCATAACTGGGATGGGACCCAAAGCAGTAGGCAAGTACAAACACAAGCCCTGCTGACAGAGCTGGCAGGTGCTGGCAGCCAGACTGACTGGCATTCTGGGCCACAAAGCTCCTTCATACACCACTGACCACGGCTCATGGGTTTACAGAAATATTACTCAGGTGCCTTCCCAGATTACCTTGATAGTGCAAGGGGCCTATGTACAACTCCAGAATCAAATTATTACTATTATCTCTTATGGCTTGAGACTTGTGAATCTCACCAGTGGCTTGCAAAGATCTATAATCAAACCCAAGGCTCCTTCATGACATCAGTATTTTTTGAACATGTATTTGCATATTTTTAGGAATGTTCTCTCTAAGAGTCTGGCATATGTAGTGATGTGTACACTCTGCAAGAATATTGACCAAAAAAAGATCTCCGGAGCTGTGTTATAAATTATTTACTAACATATGCATGAAGAAATCCTGAAATAAATGCTCTGGGAGTACTGTGGCCTGGTGTGTTTGAACACAGGCTCCGTACAGAGTTCTCCAATGTCCTGACACAGCAAGATGGACAAGATGCAAACCATTAAATATACAGCAGGTTAAGCAAAGAAAACCTGCCATCACTGCAATGCAGGTTCCACTGGCTCTCCTGCCAGCCCACTACAGGAGTGTTCAGCATGGGCAGATGTACTGCTCTCCTGCAAGGCTCTGCCTGAGTTCAGCTAACGACAGGGATTTCAAACTGGCACCTACTCAGAAGCCTTGGGACAGAGTAAGGCTGCATTGAGACATACAAAAATATTCATTTTGAAATGCCAAATACTTGGCCTTAATTGATCAAACAGCGGCCAGAAGTGGGGGACTCGCAGCCTCAAGCTGACCAGAACTGTTTTGGGGTGTTAACTTTGTCTTAAATTCAGCTTAAAGGCAAAACCCTCTGACCAGCCAAAAGTGCCACATTTACTGGGCTCAGTACCATTCCCCAAGTCTCTCTTTGTCTGTTCCTGTATTAACAAGCTGTAATACAATACTGGAGAATCTGGAGCATTATTTGATTACATAAGAAAACAGCAAACCAGAACTTCTTATTCCAGTAACAGAAACATTTGGAGGTTTCACAGTCCTTCCAAAGCCTTTGGCTTGCAGGACTTCTGAAGGAAACTGGCATGTGATGCCACAGAAGAGCCACACAACATTCCAGCCCCAGCTCAGTAATATTCCTGATTTTGCAGCAAGCTGCCAGACCCATCTGCTGACCCAACATGCCAATAATGCTCTCAGTTAAGGCCCCTGCTCTGCTATTTCAATGAGTACAGAAAATATTTAACTGTAACTGATTACAGTAGAACAAGAAGCATCTACTGTGAAATTCTGACATTCAGCACATTTGCTTACCATTTTATTTTGGGCTTAAGGTGGCATTAACTTCCAGTTCTCTCATTCCAACCCACACCAAAATAAAACACAGTTTGTGAAAATCATCACCTGCCTGCATTTAAAGTCAAAGTTTCAGAAAAAAAAAAGGGTTAGAAGGAAAAATGGTGGAGGTGGAAAATAAAGATACACACATACACTGAGTATGAAGGGAAATGAGCTATGTAGTTTCCATGGGAGCTATGTACTCTTATCTGTAACTAAGAGAAAATACTAACATTCATTAGCCCAGATTTGCTACCTTTTCCCCCTAGCAAGTAGGTGAGGGTTTCGTTCAGCCAGAAAACCTGTCAGTGAGTCAGGATTAATATTCCTTTAGCAGGAATACTCCTTTAGGTTAATATTCCTTTAACAGGAATATTAATGGCAATAAAGCATTACAGAAAGGTAACAACTTTATAGGGAATGTATTTTCATTGCTAGGATTGTTCTACCATTGTTTATTTTAAACAAAACATTCTACCTTTGTAACAGGAGTCTAAGAGCAGCTACTTACTCATTGGAAACACAAAACTATACATTTTCCATTTCAGGAGCAATTAGATGGGACACTAGAAAGAACAGTAAGCTGCAAATAATCTTTTTTCCTATTACTTGTTTGCAAAATCTAAGTATTTTTATTCTTCCTTCCTTCCTTCCAAAGAAAAAAATACCAATCTCATCTAACTTCCCTGTCTTCTTCCCCCCACAATAACGGCAGTTTTACAGCAAAAAGCCAGTGCCAAGCACTAAGTAGTAAAACAAGTCACAGTATTTCTCATCCAAGCTTCTCAAGAGGCAACATCTAATGAAAAAATAGCAAAATACTCAGTAGTAAATGCCTATACAGAATCTTTCTCCAGGAAACACTACCCCTACAGGATGCAACCAAACACAATGTAATAAAACAGCTGCTGCTTGACATATGAAAAGGACTACGAAAAGTGTTTAATATTTAAAAGGATATTTCAACAAAGAACATTTAAAACTACATTTATAAAGAATGTTCTTTTCAAATGGAAGAACATGAAAATAGCTTATTTTCCTCCAGTGCTTTGCACTGTTTTTTTTTTAAACCTACAGCTATTAAAGCAGAGCAGGGTTCTATGAGGAGACAAAAATACCCTGACAGGTAGCAGGCAATGCCAGCTGCTCCTGCAGCTCCAGGGACTTCCGTCCTTAAACAGCAGTACCTGGGAACCCACACTTCTCTCTCCACCTCCCTGTAGCTGCATTTTGATACTCTGTGAATGTTACAATTGCTTTCCTTTAGTAAACTACCAGGATCAACAGTACCTGAAGGACATGTATGGAGAGCAAACTCAGCAGCAACATGGAAAAAGCACCAGAGAGAGGGAGAAAGGGAAGGAGAAAAGGTTTAGTTTACCTGGCCATAAAGACAAAAACCCTCACACCCCAAAAGTGAGACCATCACTTTATCTTTGTTCTCTTTCTTTTTCCATTTCTACTTTAACCTCACCCTCCCAACCTATTCTCCATCTCTCATCCAATTGCTTTGTCTTGGCGCCTTCTTACTTGCTTGCTTTTCCAGGACCAAAACCAACAGCTTTTTCCAAGAACTACTGGATCTTAGACAGAATCTTACCTAATGGGCTTATTATGGGAAAAAAAAAATCTATCTACAACCAATAAGCACCAGCAAATCAGTTAGCTAAAACCCCAAAGTATTAAGCAGCTCGAGCTGGTGCAGAATATACTCATGGTCAGCTATTAGATCCTGTTCAGAACTGCAGCAACATCTATGGATGGACACGTTCTGCTGAAGGAAACTCCCTTACATAGGCACATCTGTAGTATCTTACAAAGAGAAATCCACTTGCATGGCATTCCACTGGGAATCCAGGCTGTTTCAGTCTTACTCTGCTAGCCAGTTAAAGGGAGGAGCTAAGGCAGAGCCACATAAGGTTATTTCCATGTGCAAATCTCTTTACATTACTACCTGTAGAGTAGGTGCAGTGGTGCTGCTTCGTGGTACAGAGTAGGTCCTACATGTAGTGAATAGATCCTGACAGGAACCTGCCTGTGCTCCTAGGACTAGTGCATTTTTTCCTAACTGCAAGACTTAAAAATCTTTAGCCTGTCTACTGTTTTGTGATTCCCAGGAATATTCCTGGGCCATTCCTGTCTTGAGCATGCTTGCAGGCTTTCAGCTTCCCCTGCAGCAAGAAGCTGGAGCACCAAGCTCACCTGAATGCTTTGAAACACACCAGAATCCCTTTTAATTGGCACACCCCAACAGAGATCCAACCGTATCATTTAATTAACCACCTTCACTCTTCCAGGATTATAAAATACATCGCACACTGATTAATATTAAGTTTTATTGAATGACGTATTTCTTTCAGGTCAGGCCACATACATTAGTAAAGAATTTTCAAATGGTTTTTAAGTTGAACTCATTAGCATTTGTAAGAGGAAAACAAACCCAACCAACTAAACCAATGGTCACACAGAAAGGAAGGAAGGTGTACCAGTGAGAACAGCACTTCGCACTTGCTGAGGAAGAGCTGAGGCAAACAGCAGGCATTCCTGTCAGTAGTCAGTGTGCCATTTGTCACTGCCTGAGTCCCTCCCTGCATGTGAGGGGAATGCCTCGCTCACTTAGGGCACTTGGTGAAAACTCTAAAACCTGAAAACCAATCAAGAATGAATCACTTAATGCTATCATTCAGGTTGAATAGACGGGCTGTTAATGAGGGTGCCAATTAAGTGGATTCCACAGGCTAGTCCAATTCCAAAGCACTGAAAAAAGCATTAAAATATTATTAGTAAAACCCATTATTATTTTCTGTATTATAATGTTTAGCTGTAAGAAAGCTAATGCTAAATTTTAGCAAAAATATACAATGTCAATTTCAGACTTCAGGGCCTAAAAAGATTCTAAGAAAAGTCTTATTTAAAAAGGGTTGACATTCACTATATAAGTGCTTGCAAGATTTTCTGCGGTTTTCATTTATCATTTTAATCACAAAGGTTCAGATAATTAACAGCTAAATGAAAGTAAAAACATATCCAGTCTCCTAGGCTTATAGATGAAACATTGGAATGTAAACATAAGATACTCTACTTGTCCACTTGTGTCTGTGGCCTGCTGGAAATGAGTTGCAAGAGATGTCTCATCTTGGAAAACTTCATTGCACTCCAGACACTTTAGACTATGTCTACAGAGTTTCGATGGATCTTCATCTAGCGGCATAGCTGGAATGACAGGAGAGCTCACGGGGGCCGAGATCACTGTCCCAGTTAAGCCAGACTGGATCTTTGTTACGGAGTGCGTGCTAGCTCCCCCTGGGCTCTGGAGCAAGGCCGCAGCAGTATTGCTGGAAGGAGATGCTATCATTTGATCTGCTGGGACTGGTTTTAGTATCAGGTGGGAACACTGCATCACGACGCCTTTCTCCTTGTGCCCACGAGCGTGAGACAGGAGACTGCATTTATTGTAGAAAACTAAGTTCTTTGTACAATGATTACAAGTCACTTCAATTCGCACACTCCTCCTGTCATAATGCTGGGTCAGGCTCTTCTCAAGAGCGAACGAGTCACCACACTCCAAACACTTGTAGCCTCGTGTGGGTAGCGTGATTCCGGCATTGGCAGGGGGGCTAAGGTTTGGGATATAAACTGGTACGGGATTGACGCTGCTCAGCACCTTATTGAATGCTTCCACTACAGAGCTCTGTAGAGATGACACCACCTGCACTCGAGACACTTTTTTCAAAGGCTGAGAGGCTGCTGCAGAAATTGTTGCCTGCTTGATTTGTTGCTGGGGTTTTGTTAGCACTTGGCGCAGTTCAGAGGTGGTTTGAGCACCCTGAGGCAAAAGGTTAAGGTTGGCAAGATGGACTGTCTTTGGCACAAGTTTGGCACTGGCAAGGCTCGATGCTGGCACCACGACCGTCTGCTGCTGGATGGCATTGGCAGCTTTGATGATGGCGCTGCTGGCGCTCTGCACGGACGCAGCAGAGATGACAGTGGCTTTCACCGTGGTGTTGTTAGCCAGCTTCAGATTGATCACTTGGGAACCTGCTGTTTTCACTGCTGAAACGGGCAGGAAGGCAGTAGCCACGGGTTTGATAGTGACCTGTTTGGAGGCAAGTTCTGCAGATCCAACTGCATTGGTGACAACTGAGGACTGCAGAGGAGCTCTGGGAGGGGAGGAGAGAACAGCAGTGGAAGTTGGTGAGGACAGCAGAGATGTCATGGAAGTTACCATGGAAGCACTCTGCTCTGGCTTTTTACCAGAGTCCAAATCAACTTCTGGCAACACTCTAGTAACAGTTCTCTTGATCTCCCCAGAAGAAGTCTTGATGGTTTTTATGCGAACCTTAGGAATTGCTGGTGTTGACCCTGCGGGAGAAGACGGAGACCCTCTGCTACTGTTCTCACTTGAGACGCTTCTGGGACTATCGGGTGGTTTGACAGATGGCTTCTTAGCACCATCAATGAGACTCTGAGACTCAGGAGATTTTTCAATAGTCCGAGGACTTTCACTCATGTCTTTTGGTAAAGGAGAAGACTCTCCTGAATTAGACTGTAAATCTTTACTGCTCTCTGTAGCTGCCTTTTTAGCACTCAGTGCTGCGATTGCAGCAATGCAGGACGAAAGCTTTGCTGATGACTTTGCTTTGGACTGGGAAATGCTGGCAAGATTTGTGTCACTTTTTTCAGTACTCAGTTTTCCATCAAGTACCCTGTTTTCAAGAAGCTTCTCAGAATTGTCTTTTAGTAACTTGTCCTCTGTTTTTCGAGTTTTAAAAGGCTCATAGACACCTAAATTCATGGAGTTTGTCTCTGTCTCTCGTTTAGCAGCTTTATTTTTATCTATACTACTTGAAACAGTGATTCCAGATTTAATTAAGTTTTCCCCTCCAAGTGCCTTTAGTTTGTCATATTCCTGCTGAGACAGAGATCCTGCCAAGACATTTGCTCTGAAATTTGCACGCATCTCCTCTTTATCTGGGGGGTCATCCACCTCAATTCTCTCATCATCATCAAATTCTTCTGCACTTGAAATTGGGCTGAACTGGTTGAAAGCTGAATCCTTCAGTGTAGTCTCAGAAGCTGGCCCATCATCTTTAAGTGATTTCCCTTCATCTTTACTGTAACTCTCAAGAGCTGCTGAGGTTAGGAAGCCATTGTGCAAGCTATTGCCTGTGGAATGGTGGCCATCCTTATCCATGCCTTCAGAAGAATCAATAGTGCGCACATTTTTCACGATGACGCTCACCCCAACATCAGACGATGATGGGACGTGGGAATCTTCATCTGTGTGAGCATTTTGTTTTATGTGGCTTTCATGGTCATCATGTCCAGATTCAATAGCTGCTTTGGGATCTACCATGTCTGGTATGTCAAAGGCTGCAAGAAGGTCATCAAAATCTGGGGTCTTCATATCCCCCATGGCCACGTATTGGATTGTAAGCAAATCTGTAAAATAAGCACAAAGTCATCACTTTAAGCTCTAGTAGCACAGTCTTACATGAAACAAGCGCTTGTTCACATCTGCCATGCAAAAAGGTGTTATTTTACTTCTGAAGTAATGTTTTCAGAGATTATACATCACAGAACAGTGTCCCAGTTGAAGTGTACAGTTGAATTATTACACCAAGAACTGTAGTAATTCATAAACTCCACAGCTGCATACCCGGCAATTTCATTCTGGGCCCAAATTGCACTGACTTCCTTCCTGTTCTCTCTCCTACACTCCCTCCTATCCTTGCCCACACAGACTACAAAATACCTGGACGTGCATAAAAATAACATGACACACTTGTAATTTCTCTTAAGTCTTTACTTTCCTTAACAGTTGCACTATTAATCTGAAGAGTCTTCTTGAAAATAATAAAGTATCAAGCAACAAACATTTGTAGGACTTAGGTATTCATCAACACTGGCTACCTGGAAGTCATTGTGGACTATGAGAAGGCAACTGAGGAAAATTTTTCAAGGATACTGGAATAGACACAGACATTTCATGCAACAGCTTCAAATAAATATAGAAGGGTTTGGAAAACTGTTTACACAGTTCACTTTAACGTTTTGGCCCCTTTGTCTAACTTATGAAGTCCTTAATACAAAAATAGATGCATGCATAGTATCAAAATCACAAAGCAAGTTTCTATGAGGATTAAATGGAAAAGACTGCAGATACCCAAGCATATCATATCCATGTAAAACCACAGAAAGCCTTGACACAGTTTCTCATAATCTGGGATACTAATTAGTTGCATTCTGGTTGTACATCTGTCCATAGGTGTCTCTATTACAGTTGTTGCATACACTCAAGAAGAGCTAGTAGTCTCCCTAGTCTGAAACTTCCTCTAATTACATATCCTGGAGTTTAATTAACATTTATCCATAGCAATGAATTAAGGCCTGCTTACACACTTAATTCCTCTAAATATGTTTAAGATCACAACTGCTCAGCAGAGGAGACAGCTGTCCTTTACTGAGAACTACTGCTGCCCTTATCAAGAAGTTCTCTCATTCTTTAAACTTTTCAAGCAATCAAACTTAAACAAAAAGAGAGACAAACATGGTCAGCTGTGATACACAAAGAAGAGAAGTTCTAACCTGGCCATTTTATTAATCCCTTCCTCACTATTCTAGAACACTCATCTTAAGATTCAGTATATACACTATGTTTCCACCACAACTGCCAGGACTCTACAGCTATATTCCTNTTTTTTTTTTTTTTCTCCACAAACCTTTTAGTAACTCTTTCCTTTAAGGATAAAACTCTGCCTTTTATCCAAGATAAAAATCAACCAACACCTTGGCTGCCAGACAAGCTGTGGGTCTATTTCTTCTCTGGGCCAACATGATGCCTGTAAATACTTCAGAAGAGGAAGTAAGGCAAGCTCCTGGTTCCCTAGGAAATCATGATTTTGCAGGAGCTGGAATTTCTTTGAAAAGTCCTCTGAGTTTGCCTGAGAAAAGTTATACAGAAAACCAGTTTATTTAAAAATTCAAGCATTACTTTGCTTACTGATCATTCAATGATAAAACTAACAAGGGAAAAATCTGGATTTGGACAATAGGAGTTACACAGCTAGGGAGCCACAAAGCAGTGAGGTGAAATGCTTCTGGGTTCTGCTTTTCTGATGGTTGTTGAGAGAACTTCTGGGAAGATAACGAGTCTTAAAAACTTAAAATAACAGATTCTGAATATACCCTTACTACATGGTTTCCCTGAATCTGTTCAGTGACAACACCCACCTCTGTATCTGTGCATCAGTATCCCAATGAAATAAGGTTCTGGGGGTGAACCAGCAGTGGTTTATTTGTGTTCATGCTTTCTCAAAGCACGTGTGCATGACTTCCTACGCTGTTGTTTCTTTGGAAACACATTTCCTCAAATGTTTCCTATGAACAGCATGAAGAACATGGCACAGATTTTAGCCAAAGCAAGGCACTCCCTGTCTGTTTCACTGCCTTGCTTCTCCCAGTCAGTCTTTTTACTCCAGTTCACCTGATACCACATTCCAGTGAAGCACTCACTTGGGAAATTATGCCAAAACAAGAACCAGACCATGACAACTCTCTTCTGACAGGAGAAGCAAGCAGGACAAACAGGATTTAGAAGTAAACAGCTGCATCTGAAGAACTGACTCTTTTTACTGCATGGAATTGTTACCACTCCTCCTCAACCCCTATATCTGTACCTGTTCCAGGTGGAAAGACTCTAGCCATATAAAGAAAAATATACCTACCCTTTCACGTTCTCTGCTGGGATGAGGGGACACATGAGAGAAACACACACATTTTTCCTTACTTTTAAGTCAGATTTATCTTGTAGCTCTGGCTTCAGGACACCTGCAGATTAGACCCAGCATTCTCCACAGAAAGATGAAGCTGCCTAGAAACTGTTGCTGAGATTTAAAGGTACTTTTTTGGGTAAAGCCAAGGAATTGTAAATACTCAAATAAGAATCGTTCTGGGGAAGGTCAACAGCCTAATGAAGACAAGGAAACAGCAGCTCCCAGCCAGGTCCTATCTCCAAACTGCTCAAACCCCTAATTTTTATCTATCAGGTACAAAAACAACTTCAAGCTTTCCAGAAATTCTTCCCTTCCCAATACTTTTCCAATTAATATTCCCTGTGCATGAAGGCTTCTGTAATTTCCAGATCACAAGCATGGTCCTACATGCTCAATTTTTACCCTTTTATTTAATCCTTAACCTTTGAAGAATCAACCAACTTTTCCTCCTTGACACTCACCCTCCTATTCATCCAGATCTTTCAAACAGCTAAACCACAAGTCTAACAACTTTACACAATTGCTTTAACTGGACCAGACCATATTTTCTGCCTTACTGAATTCCTACCCTTTTCCTTCAAATCCCACTTGAATATCTAACTTGTTGCTTTTGTTCAGATAATTACTCAACTTCAGCTTCTCTCAGCAGCAAGTCCATTTGTTATGAAAGGAAACAGGAAAACTGCCAACCTACAGAATCCATGTTCTTGTGACTACATTCCTTTACCTGTCCTGAACTCTTGTTTTTAGCACTGTTCGTACTACGTACATTTGTGGACCGTGCACCCTTGAGGATGGAGACCTTTTCTTTTGCATGTTCTTCCAAAAACACTGGCATTCTTTCCAGTTTTGTGAAACCAGAACACTGAGAGAACACTGAGACACCTCTTCTCAGGGTCTGGCACATGGCAGTGTCTTGGTTCTGGTATAGCCACATACAGAAATTAGTCTGTTACTTCCATTGATTCCCAGGCAGACACACTACTCCAGAGCAAAATTCCAGTAATCTAAAATAACCACTCCACTTCCAAACAAGAGTAATGATGCCTAAGTAACATCAAGCTCATTCTGGAAGAAAATGCCTACACAGGGAGCAATACCAGCCTAACCAGCATAAAACCATCTACAGATGGGTTTTGGTTTCTGTATAGTTGTGACAAGAAATTTCATCAGGTAGAGAAGACATAAGGGATTCAGTCAGAATTACAGTAACATATATCCAAACATTAGGCAAACTTCATCCTAATACACAGATTATGAGCAGTTCACTGGTTATTAGTAATTATGACTGACTTACACTTCCAGTCATTTGCTCTGAAAGCCAAGCTGTTGTAAAGTCATACAAAGCAATATGCTAATCTAACCACAAAACCTTCTTCAGGAAATGGGAACCACATCTCCAATCACAGCCTCGCCTGGTTTGATACACTCAGCAGGCGAGTGGGACGTGCAAGAGGTCACTTCAACCACAGTCAGCAATGGCTCTCATGTTCATATATATAAAACACAGGTTCCTTTTCGCTATCAAGGGGCCCTACTGTTGCAAAATCCAGACAAACACCCGCTTCCACAAATCACAGAAATTCCTTTCGTAACATGCAAGTAATTCCTACCCTAAGAAATTTTGATTTCTCAGGATAAAAGTCTTATTTAGCATCCACAGCATCAGTAAGGTCACGCCAGTCCTAACGTAAACATTTTTGTGAAGTATGGGGTGTTTATAGTTGAAAATTCATCCCAAGCATCTCAAGAAAAATTTATCCTGACTTTTTCTATACTATACACCATTTCTACCTGCCTTCAAAAAAGGGGGAAAATCCAATTTGTTTCCATGCACAAGACTCAATGAGTAAAAGACTTAATCCACCACTCTTGACAGCCAAAATAGTGTTACTTGTAGTTTATGACTCCTTAGGAGCCTCATACTGTAGTCCAGCACATCAATTTTTGAACAGGGTATCTCAGGTTCTCTTTGGGTATGAGAAAACAAGAAGGGAAAGAGGAGGGGAATCTTCTGGAGCCTGAAACACTGCCATCTCAGCTTCAAGAGAACCACATGCAGCTGATTCAAAGTTCAGGACAATCAGCCTTTGGCTGGCAAAAAGAACAGGGATGTTCCAACACATGAGCAAGGAATCTCCTTATGGACAACCTGGAGCTGAACAGGCCACCCCAGCTACAGCTGGCCACAGGAAAACCACTTACATTTATCAAGAGATTCAGGCTAGGGTTTGGATCTAGCCCCTTCCCAAATCCCTCCTGAAACAGAGATGAATTCCTGAAAAGCAGGGAAATCTACATACCATTCTTTTTGCAGTCTACTTAAAAATTAATTATGAACACGGCTTAATTTTGTACTTCTATACGTATGTAGTAAAATAGACTGGGGCGGTAACACGTGAATAATTCAGATGCACAACAACAATGAAGAGAATTTTGAGATTCCCAAACTAATGCAGACTCAAAGTACATTCTAAATGGCACAAGCTTTTCACCTCTTTCTTTTAGGGTGCTTTTTCTGAAGTGGATGGCAATTGTGGCCCAAGCACAACATGAGCAGCTGCAGCCTCCCAGAGAGCTCTCCCAGCGAGCTCTCCCAGCCAGGCAGGGCCCATCTAGGCAACAAGCAGGCCCGAGAACATTAGGGTCAAGTTTGGGTTTTTCTGAACATATATTCCTGGTACTCTGCTGAGTATTTGTATTTTAACACATAGGCATATGGCTAGGAAAACAACAGTCAATTCATTCCAAAGGGTCTTGGAATGTGATAAATCCTTCCCCTCATTCTGGAGATCAAATAAGTGAGATCAATGCAAAGTGAGATGCTGGGTGCTGATACAGAAGACCAGCCCTCCAGTGTTAGCATTTGCTGCTGGAAAGCTGGCCTGCTTGCACAATCCAAATCTCCTGAAGAGCACTTACAGATATTACTAGACTGAAAACAGACAACTCACCAAGAACACTGCAGACACTATCTATTAAGGTTTCTCATCTTACAGCCAACAAAAATCCCTGCAAATTCAAAATCTCCTTTGCTAAAAATAAAAATTCATAATACAGATAGCACTCAAAAACCCAAACAAAACTGATTCAAGGAATTTTGTCACAATCCAAGAACTTACAATTTTAAAGCTGCTTACTATTCTGGCAGAAGGAAAAAAAAATTCCAAAAGGTACTCTTGTGTAATATATGAATTTTAGCTGACACTTGGAAAAGAACGTGCATCCTCATCAGGAAGAGATCCTATTCCTATCATGCGACAAGAATTCCTGTTTGCAAGCATCATTCTGCTACAGACATCTGTAGTCAAATATAGACCCTCTGCATCCAGATGCTGAAGAGCAGGAGCAGAAATCAGCAGTGATCTGACAGGCATTTTGCTCCAACACAAGCTATTCACTGCTCTATCAAACCTAAAAAACAACGTATCACAGCTACAGTAAAGCCCACAAACCCAGAATTTCAGGCCGAATGTTAGCATGCTATTTTCACTTTTCTACAATTAATAGCTCAATGCCTTACATAATCTACTGCAGTCAGAAACAAAAAGGTTCCCTTTTATTGTCACCCTACCTCAGCAGCCAGCACACAACTTACCCAGTATCCACAACCTCTCAAGGCTTTTAGGACTGTCTAGTCTGCTGAGCACAGAGGAAAGAACCCTCATTTCACACCACAACATAGTATTTCCAATGTTCTGCCTCCATATTACCTTGATTGTAGATTACCAAGCCAGCTAACACAGCCAGGAGTGGGAAGATTTTTTAAAAATCACACTGGTTAAGATTCTAGAGTTGCTGATTTCCTGTTGTAGGAAGTAACAGTTCTAGCATAAGAATCCCCCAGGCAAAATGTTTAGTGATCCACTGTGTAAGCTCTAACAGCCTTTGTTCTCTTCCCTTTGCTAGATTCATTACTGCTTCCTTTTCTCTGAATCCTTCAGATTTCACTGTAAGATAAAAACATCAGCTCAAACCTAAGTACACATTTTGTGTTTTCTAGTTGAGAAAGAAAAACTAAAAATTCTATTGATTATCCATTGCTTTGAGTTAAAAGCAGTCACCCCTCTGCAGCTGCTGCACTGCCCATCCGGTTGCCTATGCACAATATGAAAATTCATGCCACTGATAATGCACTGGAGCTCCATCCAGCCCCCCAAAATACATCTTTCCACTTGGCTGCCGCAAAATCCTCCCCAGGTTACAACAGTTCAAGAAAAGCCATCCATACTACTTATTTGGACAGGTTTTTTCTCTGTAGGCAATATTAACTACATGTTTAACATCGAAGACCTTAATTAAAAACCATGTATTGGGTCACTGAGATGTGGTCAAACAATAACGTGTAAATAATCAAACAGCAAATTCTGCATGTGTGAGTCTCTAATACAGCACAGAACAGCTCCCTGCCACAACTGGTCCACAATTCATGACTGTCATTCAGAGGCCTATTCTGTATCACACCACTGTGAAAAAAACCGTATATCTGGATATACTTCAATGAAAATACTGTATTTAGCCAAGATATCACTAAGTCTTTACAAATAATAGCTTTAATCCTATTAAAACTGGAGTACCTTAATAGCATTTCTTCAGTAACACTTAAACAATTGTCTCCTTCCTAATGTGCCAAGTGTGCAGTCAGGATGTACCTCCACACTACTGTTATATTCAGCCCAAACCACCACGTCTCACCTTGTGAACCTTGACCTTTGAGAGATTTTTTTAGCCAGTGCTCAGTTACTGCCACAGCTGCATTACCTCTGCAAACACCGAAGGGTTAAAGGCAGCCCCAATCAATAGGCCTACAAGGAAAAAAAAAGGGAAAACTGAGTATGCCTTACAGCATCTTTTCAATACTTTTATGCACAATTCTACAACAATATTGTTTCCTTTTGGCCTTACAGAAAGGCACAGCAACCCCCCCCCTTAATGTCTCCTAAAGAAGCAAACCACAAGACAGCACCCTGTAAATAAAACAGCATGCAAAGCATCCTCAGTCACAAGCATAACTACAATTACAAATAATTCAATCCATTTTATTTAGTTTAGTTTTAAAATAGACTACATAACCAGTGTCCCACCCTTGCAAAGCAAAAATATTTTAATAAGGGTCATAAATCTCAGCTCTTGACCATTCCTTAAGCATAAAAAGGCACGAAAAGCCAAAGTAATCTCAGTTACTGCAAATATGTACATTCACATACAGAACCCTTTATGACTACGTTAGCCACATACCAGTGCTGTGTGTCTAAAGTGTGCATTCACATACTGTTTTGGGATGGTATCTTTCTGCAAGCTCCTCTGCTTTTGGCTGCCATGAAGGGAGGAAGCTATCCCAGTGTAGTAGCTCAGTGACTGCATTGTGTTCAGGAGCTGATCTGCCTCAAACCAGTTCCAGCCGGTTCTGGTCACCCTACATAAAAAGCTATGGCAACCCTCGCTGAGTTGCCAACAAGTCCCTGAAAATCGCAAGGGCTGGTTTTTGTGTGGCGTGGGGCCGGCACAGCCCTGTGCCCCGACTCCCCTCGTGCCCGGCCCACGCAGCCCCTGCTCCCCAGAGCCCCCCGCACGCTCCCTTGCTCGCCTCCCCCACTTACCTCCCACAACCTGGCTGAGAGCTGTGTGTGCGTGCCTGTCTGTAGCTAACAAAGAGACCGCAATAAAAATCCTCATAGGATCTCTCTTGCAGCACCAGGCAAGCTCGGCCACAGCCCTGGGAGACAGGCTTCTAACCCGGGCTGCTCCCCCAGATGAGGGGTGGCTGCTCACACACGTCACAGCTGCCCCCTCATGCCCACGGCCATGGGGTGCCCGATCAAGGGCTTCTCCCAGCCGCCCTCCCCACTCCTCGTTCCATCTGGGGCCGCCCGAGTGGCATTTTCTGTACTCTGAGCAGCATTACTACAGAGTACCCACAAACGCGCCTCCCTCCCCTCAAGAAATCCATTTCCGCAGCAGCAAGATGCCTACAAAATAGTTCCTTTGCCCCCTCCTCGCAGCACTGACTTGGCTGCTACACTGTTTTTTTTTCTCTTTTGCTATTCGACTATGCTGGAGGCCTTGAGAAGCAGCGAGCTGCAGCCCCACGGCTGGGCAGCCCCCCCGGCTGGCACCCGCCGGCTGCGGAGGCCCGGTCAGGCTCTGCGTAGCTCCCACCCCGCAGAGATTGTGCGGACCGACCGCCTGCTCGGCCCTGCGCTTCTCAGGCGATGCCTGCCCAGGGTCTCGGCCCCCTGCGGTGCCCACGCCGCTCCGGGGATCCGCACCCACCTGTGCCCGTGGCCGCTCTGCTCCTGCCCGCTCCCCTTCACCTCGGCCACGCAGGGCCTTCGTCCTGCATGGCTGACAGGCACCCAGACCGAGACAGCAGCCACCCCGCTCCTCTTGGCTACTCACCCTTGCTCTGGGAACACCAGTAACCACCTCCGCCTACGCGCTGAAACCCCCTCCTCTCGGGGGCTGCGGGAGATGCTGCTCTGCAAGGCTCCCTTCGGGCGGGTGGGCGACCCCGGCAAGCCCCTCTGCCCCTGGCTGCACCTGCAACTGAACAGAGGTCTCGGGCACAACCCTGCACCCCTCCCTGCGGAGACACCTTCTTCGCATCCCTCATCCCCACCCCGTTCTGGGGAGAACCACCATGTTCTTCCGCTGCCTCGGCCCGTCTTCCCCAGACAGGCTGTTGCGGCCGTAACCGCGGCCGGCCCTCCCTCGGCCCCTCGGTCCGGGGGGCCGCTCCCTCCTCCGGGCTGCCGTGGCCCCGGGCACCTCCCCGCGGGTCTGCGCGCTCCCGGCCCGAGTTGGCCCTGTCCGAGCGGGCCTTGCGAGCCCTGGGGACGGCCGGGGAGGGGTGGCCGTGGCCCCTTCGGCAGCGGGGAGAACGATCCGCCCCCGCCTGGCCGGCCCGGAGCCGTTGGCCCGGGCAATCCTTGCACGGGTGTCCGCGGGGCTCCGGCCGCCGCCGGGCCGGGAGGAAGCGACCCCATAGCATGCAACCTCCGGTCCCCATGCGACACACCTGCTGCGGCCGGAGCCAGCGGGCTCGGGCAGGGCTACGGCCCGCGGCGCGGCCCGGCCCCGCGTCGGAGGAACATAATGGCAGAAGGCTGCGGGGCTGGGCGGTGGGGGTGGGGGTGCTCGGCGGCACAGATGGGGAGACGCTCCCGTGTGATTCCGTGTGGAACGGCTCCCTGGAGAGTGCGGGGGGCGGGGAGGCGGCGGGCCCGCCGAGCGCCGCGGGGCCGGGGCCGGGTCGCGGCCTCCCGCAGCCCGGGCAGGTCGGGTTAGGGGTTTCCGAGCGGTGCCGGCGGGCAGAACCGCGCCGCCGCAAGGGCCGATCTCCCCCGCGCCGAGGCCGGCGTCGCCTGGCTGCCGTGGGAGACGCTGGCCGGGGCCTGCCAGGCTCTCCCCGTGCTCGAGCGCCTCAGGCCTCGAAGGGCAACCGCGGGAAAAGCCCGCGGCCGCTGCTCGGTTCCAGGCCGACAAAGGACGGGAGGAGCCACACGCTGCCAGCTCTGGCGGTTCAGCCCCTCCGCGGGCGCTGCGGCCGCTGTGCCTGGGCCCCGCCGGGGTCACCCCCCAGGTCCCGGGGCGCGACCAGGGACCGTGTCCCAGAGCGATGCTGCCTTTCCTTCCACACCCCGTTACCCGGGCATTCTCGGGTCCGCCTGCACAGCGCCTGCGGCCCGTGAGCTGCCTGTGACCAGCTGCCTTTGTTGGCTGCGCAGCATCCTGGCGGCATCGCCATTGCTAGGAACGGCAGGACTAGATCCCTCCCTCTCTCTCTTACCGCGGTGCAGCACCATTTTCAGAATGTAAAGTTTTGCACGCCAGTCGCTTTATTGAATCATACAAATGGCTCTAAATACATAACATCCGCTTCAAAATTATGCTGTGAGCATACAGTATACTACATATTCTAGATAGAATAATGCTGGTGTATTAACGTCTCATACGAGCCTGCTAGGGAGGCAGCAGAGTCCCAAAGGCCTTCTGCACAAGCTCACCTTTCGGGAAGCTGCCCCAGAAGCTGTGTCCGCAGGTATCGGTCGGACAGGAAATTACCCATCGGGCCATACCCTGGCTGCTCCAGTCCAGCCTCTAGGTAAAAATTCTAACTTATTCTAATTAACCAAAACAGCAACAGAACACAGGTTCTACTGATGGTCAGCAGTGGCAATCAGTGAGTCTGACAAGTTTCTAGAATTTGAATATAATAAATCGATTTTAGGATTTATATAAAAGTGGGTTTGTGCACTAGTTTTAATGTTCAAGAAGGGCCATGCAATTCAGCTTGCACAAGCCTAGGGCTCATCCTGCAAGTAACTTGCAGAATTAGGCCATGATAATCACAACAGCCTATTTCTTCCCAATTGACCAGTAAACTGATTTGATTGAAGAAGTGAAAACTACCCTCTCTTTACTTACACTGCATTTCTCTGGTCAGCTTGTGTAATGGCATAAAGAAGATAGCAGCTGCTACTACTACTCTGGTATTAATATCTGAAATGTTAATCGATTTCACAGTTCATATATGGCACAAAGATCCTTGCGCATGCTGCCTTTCACACAAATCTACTTGTTTTCCTTCCAGGTGTCCTTGACATCTCCATGGGAGAAAAAGTCTGTCACCCTAAGTATTTGACTTAAAAAATATAAAATGAAGAGAATTTAAAGTACATTTTACAAGCCGTGCCAGGCTGATAGCATTTCTCCAGTGTTTTTTTAATCCCAGCACACAAAATAACAGGTTCAGCACCATGAGTGTCCCTGCAGTCACTTCTGTATCGGGAGGAGTTTTTGGCACGTTGATCTTATGTCTTAGCTCTGAAGTCTTAAGACCAGAGGTCCTTTTCACTCTCCCAGACACTGTGCCACATAATCCTTAGAACTTGTGGTGGAAGAAATTCTCCTTGTTTAAGTTATCCTGTTTTATCCCTTGGCTTTGCAGCAGCCAGGATTGAAGTCCACAACCCTGCTGTCCTCACATGGACAATCTCTGTCCCAACCAATAAAAC
Source organism: Chaetops frenatus (assembly GCA_013400775.1). Taxonomy (NCBI): domain Eukaryota; kingdom Metazoa; phylum Chordata; class Aves; order Passeriformes; family Picathartidae; genus Chaetops; species Chaetops frenatus. The sequence goes on along the minus strand of VZTR01020087.1, from coordinate 68,128 downwards.
TATCACCAATGGATCCTTCCAGCTGGACTCTAGCTGAGATGGGATCTCCTGGTCACCTTGCTGACACCTGAGTCCCATAGCTCATACTTCTTTCCCTGGGAAGCAGGTAAATCTTGAGCCCCTCCTTTTCTTTTCCTGAAGAAATGCCTCCAGTGCAGCCTGCTGTTCCTTCTGAGCAGTCAGCAAGGAATGCTGCCAACTCAGAACACTGATGCTGCAGTGAATGCTGAACTTGAGTGCAATAATAATTTCTTAATTATTTAACTTCTAAGGATTTTAAGGCTCTTGAAATTCAGAACTCTAAATAGTGGTGTATTCATTTCATGCCTTCTGTACAGGGATCAATTTTAACTGCATCGAACAGAGCTACAAACAGACCTTCTGTGCATTAAAGATATGCTGGGTCCAAAGAGGATTTTGCAGGTGAATTGTCACAATAAAAACTAAAGTCAATTTACATTTGATTTTTTTTAAATATAAGAATAAATACTGCTTTTTCTCCTTTCTACTTTTGGGGAGGACAATAACAAAACATTTCCTTCCTAGCTAGCAAAACATGCTTGACTTAAGCAAGAAGGGTGAAATACAGATTTCATATTTCCAATCCTGAATTTGTCTTCAGAGTAATAGCTCTACAACTTCTGGCAAGTGCTTAATAGTGTCTGTTAATTCCATTGCTTTTTCTGCCATAAAATTTCTTGTAACATATTTTCAACAAGAGCAGAGCAGAAGCTTGTATTTCTTGTTTTAGAATACTTATATTTTTCTTTTTATCACTGTTTAGAATGCAGTGGTACTTTCCCTTAACCACATATATTTAAACATTCAGTACTTAAAAAACAGCTTACAATTAAATTTCCCCTTTTCAGATGCTCCTATCGCTAATCTCCAGGTATTTTCTTGGGGAAAAAAAATCATTTTCCTTTCCTGGTTATTAAGATATGTCTTCCATTACATTTTGGACTAAAACCCCCAGGATTGCTTTTAAAAAGATGAGATTTATTAAAAGAAGGTGATCTCATAGGAGATAAGATGAAGGACTTTGGTAGGGAGAAATCTACAAACGTTGCCCAGAGCTGTGGAACGTCTCCACAGCAGGCAATTTCCCCCAGATTTAAAGAATGTGTTCACAGAAGTTGGGAACTCATGTTATCCATCTGCAGGAGAGATCTTTAACTACAGTGAACATTTGCAATGCCCAAGCAGCATGAAGAGTGAGAAACCCTAACGACTCTCAGGATGTTAAATGCTGTAAAAGCCCAAATACTATGCAATGTCTTGAACAACAAGAGACTTCCATTTTTAATCATCTGTAAAAGAGATGCTGACTCAGATATAATACAAAGCCAGGAGGATTTTCCAGGGCTTAATTATACTTTTTTTCTGGCTGTTAACAAACCAAAGCAAACTAAGCATTATCCAAAGAAATCAGAGTTGGTTAGTGAGGATCATGGGCTTGAAATAGTTCTCTTTGTGAGGAGTTACAGTCAATACCTCAATTTTTCCACATGTACTGGGAGGTATGAGGTAACGTTGTGCTGTGCCATGCTGAGAGGTCACAGCTCCTCTGAACAGGCAAGAGTAGAGCACACACACCTCAGACACTCACCTACACATGCACTGTAGTATGAAGTGTATTCCCAGTGGGAAAAAACGGGCTTTGCTCAAAATCTGCACACATATGAGACTCAGTGTTGCACATGCAGCAGGCCTGGTACACAGCCCCTATGCCTGCAGCATTTGCTGGCTCATCCCTCAAGCTGCCAAGCAGTGACACTGGTGTTCACGGCAGACACCTGGATGTCACAGGGTTACATCTGTTGGCAAAAGTATGCCTTCAAGCCCAAGCATTTCTAGATATGCAATAGGAAAAATTAAATAGAAAAACTTGTACGACTTTGATGAGTGTAAAAAGCTGGAAAGGCATTTCTTCTGCACAGGAATACCATTTTTGGAGAAACTGAATACTTCCAGAGGTGGGGCCACCACAGCTTCTCTGTGTGATCTGTGCCAGTGCCTCACTCCCCCCACAGGGAAGAATTTCTTCCTTATTTCCAATCTAATCCTGCCCTCTGACAGTTTAAAACTGTCATCCCTTGCCCTGTCACTACAGGCTCTGGTGAAAAAACATGTATCCTAATACTTGATGTCTGTACATGCCATTTATAAAGCATCTACTACTCTGAGGCTCCCCTGAGCACTGGTCACTCAATACTGAGTGCACCACACCAGTAGTTTAGCCAGACCAGCAACTCAGGTTGTTCAGGCAGGAGCTGCTGAGGGACAGCACACACCTGATCACAGCCATCTGCCCAGCAGCAGAAGGGGCACAGCCCCAGGCCAGACCTGGACCTGCATTTTCCCAGCCATCACCTCCCAAACTTAGTCCCCCAGGTGCTTACGCAACACAACATAGCCACAGGCATATTGCAGAATGCGGATTTTTGTATTTTCTGGGACACTGTGCTCTTTTCCACTTATAAACACCTTCCAAGTGCTGGGCCAGAACCCCTCAGTCAGTTCCTCATCAGGAATTAGCCACCTGCGTGATTAACATCAGTACCACAGAGCTCAGCAGCCTGGCACATTGAAGAATGCCTATTTTTGTTCCCTTAACATGCCATATGTATGGGGCTTTTTCCTTCCTCCTCCTGATACTTACTCAAGTATATGAGGATTATTTCTGAATTATTCATCATACAATATCTGATTAGACTGTGGCGGTGCCGGTTCCCACTGCTTAATGAATGAGGCTTTTGCAGATGGTGCTATCAACAGCTCCTGTGCTATGTGTTCCCTGCATTTACCCAGCAAAAGGAGAGCACTGAACCTGAACTCGGGGTGGGAGATGAGTAATACCCATGCAGTGATCTTGCAAACCACACAAGGAGAGCAAGTGTTGCTGCAAAACTTACATTTTGTTCTAGATGTTATCTAACATAATTTTCTCAGAAAATCTTGGTATAGCTGAGTATATATCCCACCAAGCTACTCAATACATAACCTTGAGCAGTGAAGTAAAGGACAGAAACTGCCAGCAGTTTATGTATACATGGTCCTGCAAGGTGTGACAAGTACTGCCATGACTTATGGGGGTGAGCATGGGCAGACACCATCTGTTTGCTCCAGGCACTTCCTTCTTGGAAGAGGAGACCAAGAAGTGAGAGGAGACACTGTATTCCAGAACCCAAGTGGGTGGAGAACAGACACAACAGGCACAGGTGCACCCTTGCTTTGGGAGGGTCTTAGGAAGTGGGAAATGGTGTGTAGCGCCAGGCGTCAATGAACTTGAGAAATCCATCCCAAATCACACAGCTTGGTGGGGTTCCTGCTGGTCCCTTGAGGCTGGCACCTGGGCAGCTGGGGAGAGGGGCACTGGGAGTGATGCTGTGTGACACAAGGGGAGCTGCCCCTGTGCAGGAACGGGCCCACATGCACTCCGGACCAGCAGCAGACATGCTTACACTTCTGCCTTTCCAGAGCCTACTCTGGAAAATGGAATAAGCACATAATAGGAGGAATCCAAGAGTGATTTTTCTGCCACTTTTCCTCTGTTTACTTCAGGAAACGCTGTCCTCACAGATAAGGATGGCAGCAGCAGCTCAGCCTGGCTGTGGTTGCTGATTCCAAGCTGCCTGTGGTTGCTGATTCCAAGCTGCCTGTGATGATCTTCCTACAATGGAAGCAAAGTTAAAATCAAGGCACCTTGCTGGTTTGTGGCCAGCGTGGCCAGGCAGTCTTTCAAGCGCTCATACTTTCCATGCTGGTCCTTGGCATCTCCTGCTGGAAAAAGGACATCTGATTCATCCCCACCTACCGAAGATGAGTCAGGATTATACAAATTCCATTTAGTTTGTGTAACACCACTATTTCCCATGTTGCAAACTTTCCTGTCTGCTGCCATAGAAGTCTACTGAACAAATCTCTGAACACAGTGATCAGCAAGAGATGCTCCCAGTGGGAGCTGGTGGCTGGCATGTTCTGGGTTTTGGTCCCTCCCTAGGACAGACAGGGGTTGTTATCACCATTTTAACTTCTTTCAAATTGCAAACACTGCTGCCTCTGCAGTGATTCTCCCACCAGACGGGATTTAATAACAGCTGGCTATTGACTACAGCTCAAACAACAGCTTGTTGGCAGCTTCCCACTCCTGACAACTTGACCCCCAAGGTCTATTGCAGGCAGCTCCTTAGCCCAAGGTACACATCCTATCTGTGCCAGTTCACTAAATCCTACTAGGCTTTGGCATTACCTACGCTCCAAAGATGACTTTGCCTGTGTGAGCATGGTGAGAGAGAAGGAAGCTGCTGCACTCCCCACCTGGTGAGTGCTCTGCTACCCCATGGAAGTGTTAAAAGTACCTAACAACCTACACCACCAAAACTATTTTAGAATGCACCTGAGTTAGGAAAACACTTGTCCTGGCATACCACACCATCCTGTGGAACTGTCTGCTCCTCGAATGTGCCAGCACTACGGACAACCCTCTCCCATTCACAAAGGGAGGCAGGAGACCAAGGTGATCTCTTGGGTAATGAGGATGGGAGAGGCACCAGAGCAGCATCCAGCCCCAGCCCCGAGGGTTTCACTGCTCAGCAGCAGCCCATGCTTAGTTCCATCAGCCAGATTAGCAGTCTCAGTTGGCTTTTCCCTCTGCAGTACAAAAGGGCAGGTGGGCAGGCTCTTGGCTTGTTTCTTGTGAAAGAACAGCTACAGCAGACTTATCTGCTTGGAAGGGTCCCCCAGTGACAGAGCACCGCTCCCTGTGGGGCATAAGGTGTGGGGGCACACGTTTCCCCAGCTGCTCTGCCCTGTTACCCCAAAACTTGAGCATGGGTTTCCCACAGAGCACGGTGGCCAGCATGAGCCAATGGCAAGGCACCTGCTGCTGTCACTAGGGACAGTGCTGGGGACTGCCTGTACCTGCTTGGCCAAATTATAAGCTCACATTGTTGAGGGGAGGGAGTGGGGTCATCCTCCCTTCCAGCTCCAGGGATCTTTTCTCTTTGTCCCTTTACCTTCGAAACCTCTGTCTCAGAAGTTAGGCTCCTATGCAGCCATTGTGCAAGAACAGTCTTGGCTTCAGATCAGTCAGAAATCTCCATCTTGCACTGCATGGGTGCAAATAATAATGCAGGCTGAAAAAGCAACTGCTGAGCATCATCTCTCTACTCATGAGATTTCTTATTACTTCTTAGAGCTGTCCAAAACTGTCCGTTTTACATAACTAAACCCACTCTAGTTTGTGATCCATCAGAATTCTAATTATACCTTTTGTACCTTGTATGTACACTGCAGTTTGAACATCCTAGAGCTGGCAGGCAGATGGAGTTTAACAGGACCTATTCCATCAACAGATGCTACTACCGAGTTCTCTTTGCTCAGTCTGGTAATGAACTGATGGAAAAGGCAAGAAAACATGTTTTCTTACAGAGACACCATCTGCCAGCTTGAGAAGCTGCTGTCACCAATGACTCAGGATCACTTGTATAAGGAAAAACATTAATACCATTCTCAAGACAGCCCTATTATTAACTATATATTATATATTAATTGTATTGTAAGTATTGACTAGCATCAAGACTATAGCAATAAGAAACTACTGTAACTAATGAGTCTAAAAGGAAAGTAACTGTAAACAAAATTAGCAGAGAAAGGACAGTTATTTCTCTTGGGAACCTTTAGGTAACAAACCTGGGTTTAATCTTTCTTTGCTATCATATTCTGTTAAGAATTGTTGCATGATATTAGACAGGGCTTTTCCAGTTGAATTTACAGTCTCCAAAAAACAGTAACAAAAAAAGGTTTCTCTTGATCAGATCTTATAAAAAAAAGAAGGGTTTATTGGATTATCAGGAGCAGAGATGGGGAGTTCCCATGGATTGTTTTATAGAACAGGATGGTGGGAGGTGTAAAGGTGTCCCAGCACATGCAGGGTACCAAGGGCCCACTGGGCATGTGGCTCTTCTCAGCAGATTAGAAAAGGAAAAAAGATGCTGATGGCAAGGCAACACCAGAGTGGAGGGTAAAGCACCTCACTCCAAATAAAACTCACTCCAGCTGGCAAGTGGCTTGCTCCTGTGTATCCCACCACAGGAAAGCATGTTGTACCCATGTTAAAACCTGGATTATCCCAGTGCAGACAGCAAGAGAGAAACTAGCAGGGAGGCTCTGCAGTGGTAATGAGTCCCACCTCTGATTTATGTGCTGGGACACAGTGAGGTGCAAACAGCTGCAGTTCTGTACCTGCCAGCACAGGTAAATGGCTTGTCATGAAGCATAGCTACTTTCTGATTCAAATGAATTCACTATTGCACTAAAATAAGAGTTGGTAATCCAGTGGGTGCTTCAAAATCCTGTTTTCTTGCAGCTGCAACAATGAACCTGAATCTGCAGTAGTTTTCTGCATATCCCTAAGGCAGGCATGAAACAAAGCCTACAAAGCTTTGAGAATCAGCAAACCAGTATTTTATAGTGATTCTGTAGCTTATTAAAGGATTGTTATGCTTCTTACAGACCAAAAAATTACCAGATTTGGTACATTATGAATATCTCAAAACAGTCCTGAAAAATTTCTGGACCAATCCTGGTCCTGCAAGGCAGGTCTCATGCCTACTACAGGCATTCAGCAGAAGAGGAGAGAGGAAAAGAGCTGACAGGCACAAAAAAAGACAGGATATGAACAGAAGAGTCTTGGGACCACTTCAAACATCTACAGCTCTGGCAAATAGCCCATTCAGAGGGGAATAATCTGAGCAGTTTCTGTCATGCTGCCTGATGGTAACCGATGGGAGAGTGCCTACCTCTGTAGGCATTGATCTCTTCTCTGCAATGACTGTTGATAGTTGTGGCAGGGGGGGTTTAGGTTTAGACATTAAAAAAATGTTCTTCCCCCAGAGGGTGGTAGGACACTGACCAGGCTCCCCAGGGAATGATCACAGCCCCAAGGCTGTCAGAGCTCCACGAGTGTTTGGACAAAGCTCTCAGGCCCAGGGGGTCCTTGTGCAGGGCAAGAAGTTGAACTCCATGATCCTCAGGGGTCCCTTCCAACTCACCATATTCAGTGAGTCTGTGACATGTGCTGTCCTGCCACGCACCGCCAACATCCCTCTTCTTACAGGATGTCAGGAAGCAGAGCTGGCTCTTGTTTAGAGAGATGAAATAAATCATAACCACCACGTTAAGTCATCAGAGAGCCCAGGAAGCATCTGAGAGCTACTTGATCTTGTGTGTAGTGAAGTAATTTGCATAACAGGTTGAAGACTTTTCATCCTAATTGCAAGTGACTTTGAAAGCTGAAAGCAGGGTGCCAGCAGATTCTGTCTGAAGGGCAGATAGGGAAGGCCTGGCTGCTTCCTCCCACATCCCCTGCAGATGCAGTCTGGTCGCTGTGGTAACACACCCCCACAGGGATCCGGGGCTCCTGGCTCACTGCGTGCCAACAACAAGGATGGGAGTCAGCATTTCTTCTCATTAGCTCTTAAAATAAGCCTGGTATGACTAAATTGCTGCAGCAATACCATAGAAATTAGTAACTGCCTAATTGCCACAAAATGGAGGTGTCCTCACTCCATTCCTAGACTATTGCAATTACTAAGTGATCAGTCTTTTAAAAAAACGCAACAAACCAAACTCCCTGAAATTCCCAACCTGTTCTCCTCCACCTGATGCTTTAAACCTATCTCCAATTCCCAGCAAAAACCTTGGAGCTCAGAATGCTTGCACTCTAAAAAGCAAGCAGATCTTACTGTGCCTGAATTAAAATTCTACGCAAGGAAGAAGTAATACAGACAAATATATGCATCACAGCGGTGAGGAATTTATGTCAAGGTGAACATAGCTCAGGAGCTTACTGCATGTGAGAGCTGCCAAAGTTACTAATTAGCTGACAGAATGAGGAAATGTAGTTGGTGCATGAACCAAGGCAGTAACTACAGAGACAGCAACACCAGCCCTGCAATCTCCTGCTGAAGAGTTCCATGGTGCAGATGGTCTTCTGGAGCAGCTTCAGGCCTTGCAGGATAACAAGGAGTCAGCCTGAAGAGCTCTGCAGAGGTACAGAAGGTAAATGCACTTCCACCTTACTACACTGTGGTGAGGGACAACGGAAGAAATGTCTTGGCCTTTCTGAAGCACATGATCCCTTCTTTTGCCAGAGAAGCCTGAGTTTATTTAGCTTACCTTAAACCTTTCTTCTAAACCTATTCAATGTACAAACCCAGGTAACAAACACTTAAGTTATACAAAACCATACAGCATTGCTAAAGCAGAGGGCAAAGTAATTAAGCCGACCAGATACTTCAGCAAAAAACAATTATCTCCAAATAACTGCACTGCAGGAAAAAAACAAACCCTGAGGCTTCGATTCAGAAAGGGCACCACAAGCCAAAGAGAACTTTAACAACTGCCTAGGTTTAGGCATGTCTTTTAATCCCACCAATTTCTCTGAGACTGAAATGTTAATTTATGCCTCTTGAACTTTTAAAGTGCTTTCCTGGACCTGGGCCAAAGGAAATGGGTGCTGCTTGCAGCTTGCCCTGAAGAAGCAGAGTATTTAATTCTGAACACTAATGATTAAAACAGAGCAGCTCCTAAAGACAGTGCTGCAGTGAGAAAATGCCTTTCCATCACCATTCTCCTTTTAAGGAGAGCTCAGACAGATAAAGGTTTCCTCCACACACTCTATTGCCACAGGCAGACTTTTGTCAGACGATTTGGACAAGTTTGAGTAGTTTAGGTCACTTAGAGAATTTCTGTTAAAGGTATTAGCAAAAGCAGGTTTAATGTCAATGTGCAAAAGGGTGATGAGGTTCGATGGCAGTGTTCAGTCTGGTAACTGCTACATGGATGATGCACAGAGGAAAATCTGCCTAGAATCAATTGATTTACACAGACACCATGGATGCTAAAGGCTAAGGGAGGCCCTGCTGCACAGTCATAGGGTTCAGACTTGGGCAGGGGTTTATGCCTGAAGGATTTAGCAGCACCTAACTGCTGACTAATTTAACATTTGTGAAATGATTCAATTCCAATAAGCACAGCAGGAATTTGATTCTAGATCTAAGATGGCAATATCCATACTGTACTTCCCATAGGGGATTTAAATCAATTGACACACACAGAAGTACATTCATGCATATACAAGGTCCAAGGGTACCTATTAAAAATTTCCCTTGAGTTCAGTGAATTAATCAAATGCCTTCGCACCTCTCAAGAGGCAAGGGTTGAACTTTGAGGAGCAGGGGTATCATCCAGGCGCAGATCAGTACATCTTGAGCTGAAGCTCATGATTCAGATTTCCCCTTCTTTTCTGTTGAGGAAATTCTTTTATTACATGTTTTGTTTCAATAAAGTTTTGGGCTTTTTAAAGCTGGAAGAAGTAGAAGAATATAGCAACTACATATGCACAGATACATAATTTTGTGGACAACAATGTATTACACAGTAAGAAAAAAGAATAAGCTTTTATACAAATCAGGAAACTGACAAAGTATTAGCTCAATATTAAACTCCTAGACCATGTCTTGAGCTATAATCTGATTTAGAAGTCAACTGCACAGAATGAGGTACAGGTACACCTCATTCTTTAATAGGTATGGCACTATTTAANATCTGATTTAGAAGTCAACTGCACTGAATAGTTAATGCAGGTACACCTCAGCCTGCAGGAGGAAAAATTCAAGCTCATGTACAGATTACTTCAAGCATGGCTGTCATCCTGGCAATAGCTATATCCATGTACCTATATCCACCTTTCAGCACAACTGAAGCAACCTGAAGATCACCAGATCCAGTTAAAGATGCATTAACATTTCCATCTCAGAAGTTTCACGGCCACATCAGCACATCCCTCAGTGCTCATCCAGCATGTTGCCAGGCTACAAGATCTCAGCACTCTCCACTGGAGATTGAAACTGGCTTGTCTGTCCCAATAACATTCACTTACTTTATTTTTATGATGGGGATCTTAATTAAAGCAATACTACTTCTCAATATTACTCCTCAATAGTGCAGGAGAGGCTATTCCCCGTCTGAAAACTCCCTTTGATTTTAGTTTCCCCACACCCTATTATTTTCACATTTTCAAAGCATCAAGACTTTGAAAGACCTAAAAAAAGATCACTTTTCTTGTGATCCTTCTTTCACTCCTCTTTCCCATTCACTTTTAGCCCTCAGCACGTCTGTGAGACTGACCATACAATACCTTGCTTGCTAGGAGCAGGCACTTGGCATCATCTTTCCAGCTAGTGTTCTTCCAGAACATGGAAAACCAGATATCAAATCAGCAAAAATCTTAAGAGTGTTATGTAAAAGAAAAAAAATCACAGTAAGAACAATCCACCACAGTATGATTCTGTGACTTTGCTCCCTCTGCTAATCTGTAGGTCTCTTAAAAACAAAAGTGATGTCAGTTTGCTGGCTCTTCAGGTTTTGAGCAGCTTCAGGCCTTCTTAATCAGATGATGATTAAGATCTCAGCTCAGATGCTGCCAGACACTGGACATCTGACCATCAGAGAGGTGACCGCAGTCAGAGCTGCTTATTGGCTACATCCAAGGCACTGGAACATCAGTGACTGATCCTAACACATGATGGCCAAAGAATAGAATAGGAAACTCTGAGCAGTTCAGATTTTATCCTGTATCAAACAACAAATAGTAGGTAGAAAAAAAAAAAATCATGCATTTTTCATTCCTGAAATTATTGGTCCAGGTTTTTCTCTTAGGATATGAAAAATTTTCATCACAACATCATTTCCAGCACCTACTCTAGACTCTCTAGGGCCTTGTCTGGAAGTCTCTGTACTCCAGAAGATGGAGTTGCAGTGTGGAGGCCCCTCTGTTCAAGGATGCCACTCTGGTCTGTTCCAAACACATCCCAGCTATTGCTGTTCAGAGAAGCTAAGGCTGTCAGAGAGGAAGAATTCCAGTTCAACAGTATCATCAGTGGTCTCTACTGGTACATTACTCTTTTCCACAGTGGGTGAATAATGCTGTACTTCATGTCTTGAAGCCAATATCCTGGAAGTCCCATTGCAGGAACATGCATCTGGTTGTGTGATGCTGGCTGAGCAAGAACAGTTTGGATGGCAAGCACCTGGACAGGAACTGGGTTGGCAATGACTAGGGATGTAGTATTCAGCTGCCTCTGGACTTGATTCTACTGGATTATGAAAAGGATAACCAGGCATACAACAGGTCTGGGGACAGTTCTTGGTTTTGAATCCATGGTGAAGGCCTAATTTAGCAATAAGGGGCTTCCCAACATTAACTTCCTTTCTTTCATCCATTGTATCTTCTATTCCTGAATACTCATAGTGCAAGCAAACAGTGAAGATCAAGTGTTCCTGTAAAAGCGGAAAGAGGAGGAGAGAAAAAGTTATAATTCCTCTCCAAATAAACACTACAGGAGACCCCTAGAGAGGCTCCAGTCTCCTGGAGAAGCAGTGACCTTTTTAGGAGCTAGAGACACACAATGGGCAGGCCTTGTTTCCTGAGGTCCTCTTTTGGCCACTACTTGTTCACTGAACAGTCTGTATTTCCAGAAGCACTTGTGTTACCTCAACTGCCAAAAGCACTGAAGAAGTGATGCCAGGCTGTGTCTGGCACAGATGTTCATGACACAAAGACAGAGACACTTAGTGCCCCAGTCTGCTGAAGGGAGAACCTTTCAAAAACTGTGCCCAGGAGCATAGGCTGATGATACACAACATTTGCATCCTCTGCTAATGACTTTGTAAGAGGCAGTTCTGCTTCAGGTCCTGTTCTTCCTAAAAAGCACAGGAACGCCCTAAGAGCATGCAATGGGTGATCTGCACAAAAGTAACCATCTTGGCCAAGTTCAGCATGGGCCTGGAAAATACAAAGGGCCTTGCATGCCACTTTCAGGATTGCATATGCATAAATTCTCTGCCTTTCCCTTTTCAGCTGTGAAATTAAAGTTACTGAACTGTGTTATTATCCATTCTTTCCCTCCAAAGAACTTACTACACTAACAATACACAACTGCCTCAACACAACTGCAAAGCAACATTAAATTAGTGTCAATTATCTATGCAAACTTGTAATGAATAGCATATACTAACCCTTAATTTTTGCAGTGAACTCAGCCTGGTGTAGAGGCAGTGTTTGGGAAGATCCTTTGATACTAAATAGCTTCCAGTTTCCTCAGGAGTTCCTTTGTTGGCCTCTTTAGGATCTACATCCAAGTCCTGTTGCAAGAAAAAAAAAGAGAACTTAATGGATGATATAGAATTTGTAGATCATAAAATAGTATTTCTTCCAGTTTGAGAAGTTGCAGCACTTTAGACCCGTTTTATTATACAAGATGCAGCTTGATATGGGTGGAACAGAAAATTTTCAACTTCAGCGGAGCAAAATCACGAGATAGCAGCAGGAAGCACTTACAAGTGGGAAGTCTGTGATGTGGGCTCTGCAAGCTGCGATTTCAGGGGGCTTCTTTATTATCCGTGTATAGATTATCATGACATTGGAGAACTTGGCTGCAAACCCCAACTGAATCTGAACACCACACTGAAATTCAAGGGACATACTTTCTGGAAGCTCTGCCAATAAATAACACATTACTACAGTCTAAATATGAACTTAGCATATGCATTTTTCTTTGTCAATCATTTAACAAACAAGAATTAAGTGCTTGGTATCACAAATAAACATCTGCATCTCTGAAAGAGTCTTATATGATGAGTGGTCTTAGAAATGCCATCCCTGACCCTCTGGCGCAACTGTCAAAGAAATCTGAAGATGTACTCCAACAAATTTAGGTAAAAAAGGTAGAAAGAACCTTAAACCCACTGTCCTTCTTAAAAGGCTAGGGAGCCTGGAACTCATCTCAGTCTTATTTTATTTTTCTTAGTTGTCTGCATTGAAAACTTCTTTTCATCATGTACAGTTACCATACAGTTTACCTGGCTATTTTAGGTGATGACTTTGGAATGAGATCAATGACATCTTACAAATGTCACTGCTAGACACACAGTACTGGGAGACCGTTCCAGAAGGTAGACAACCTCCAGTCTCCCCTCCGGTGTCTGAGTGGTCTTAAATATACTGAGTATACATGAATTCTACATATCATCACCTTGTTCATTACTGTCTCATGTAGGGGTAAACCCCAGCACAAGAGCTTCGAACTGAACACAGTAATGGAAATGGAGCTGTAACCTTGAATTTCTTCCATTTCCATTCAATAGTACTCCCTTCTCCCCTCGTGGCAGTAGGATCATCTAAAAGCAGACTGTACTGTACCATGAGCTTTGGCCCACTGCAGGTTCTGTGCCAGGGACTCTGCAGAAGATGTGCTTTGTTGAACAGGATCAGTTAATGCCCTTTTCTCTGACAGGCTGCTGCGGATCTCCAGGGCTTGCTTGCCTTTGGTAAGGGGACACTTGCCCATATCTAAAAACAAGATGCAGAGAAGTTCTTTCAAAATCAAGCTGCTGCAATTCCAACTCAAATAAGTACTTCCTGCAGTGTGTGGTTGCTGTGGTTATGCCAGAGCCAGCACTTCCATCAAGAGCTGCACTTGTACAAGTATTCCTTGCTCAGCTCTTCCTTCCCTGAAGGCCAAAGCAGTTCTGCAGAGCCCTGAGGGGTCACATGCAGCCTGGCCAACATTGTCCCCTGTTCCTCAGAGCCAGTCCAAGCAGCATCACGGCTCTGACTGGGTAAGGTCCTAATTAGGATGACTAATTTCAAGAATGTGAATAATTCCATTGGAGATTATTCTAAAGAACTGGGGGCAAGGGAGTATTTTAGGTTTAGATACAAGGGCCCAATATTGATTATTTAACAGCATCACTAATGACCCACATGTCAGGACAGAGTACAAAACTTGGCAAGTTTGCAGATGATTAAAAACTGAGAGGAGTGGCTGATAGCCCACAAGACTGTACTGCTCTTTAGAGGGTCCTGGACAGGCTGTGGAATTGGACAGAGAGGAATGTCATGAAGTCCAGTAACAGAGCACTGAGTTTGGCTCCCAGGCAGGAAAAATCCCTTGCACAGGTCCACAAAGGGCCTGACACAGCTTTGCAGGGAAGGACCTCAGGGATGTGGTGGCCACTGAGCTCACCATGAGCCAGCACTGCACTCTTGTGGCAAAGTCACAGCAGGAACCACGGTGCCAGCAGGCTACAGACTTTTCCATGGGGGCTGTTTCCATGGAACACTTCATGGGAACATTCCTCTGGCACTGTCTGCACAGCACCTGTGTACTCCCTGACACCCAACACCTGGGACTACTCACAGCAGTGCTTGTCAAGCTGCCTGACAAGTCAATCTTTCCCTGCACTCTTGAACAGAACACAAAGCTCTGCAACCTGCAGCTGCCCCAGACCACTGAACCCAGGGCAGAGCTGGGCTGATAGCACTACACACACCAGTCTGACCCTGTTCTGTGCTTGGAGCAGATGTTTGCACAGAAGCAGTACGCTTTCCCTCCACACTTTGCACTTTAGTGCCTCTCCCATTAACTCAAAAATACAGTACTGAACCAGGCAAATTTACGCAGTGCATTGCCCTTTTTACTGCACTTTACTGCCCTTTATCACTGCTATAGCACTCTGAGGCAAGTAGGATTCTGTTAATTGTTTGAATGAACATGCAAACAACTGGACTACCACAAGCAGCGGGCGCAACAGGACAGAGGAGCAGTTTTGTGGACAGACAACTCAAATCTCCATGCAGAAAGATACTCAGAAAAATAAGGTTCACTGAAGAGGAAAGTATAAAATTGGACACTATGAAAGAAGCTCAGCATCAGGAATGTTGTTAATATGCTGCCCAGTAGCACCTGCTATTTGAACAAAACACAACAAGAAAGAGCTTTAAGTAGTGTAACATTCACCATGAGAGGAAGAACATGGAAGCAAAGTTGTTTTCAGTAATGCAGCCAGACGAGACTGTTAGTGCAGTAAGCTGGAGTTCACCTTCTGCAACCTCATCAAGCAGAACAGTGATCTTCTTGTTTTCTAACAAACGGTCCTTCAGGAACTTCATAAAGATTCCATTGGCCAACCCCAACTGCTGAATTTCAAAAGCTTCTGCTCCTTGGCACCTGTGAGATCATCAGCATCGGACAAGGAAAAACACTGAAAAACCTGCATGATTAAGAGTAAATTTATATTGGGAACGGGGAAAGAAACCCTACAATTTGAAAACCAGGTTCTGTCCAAGGCCAACCTGCTCTTTGTGTTCCCTTGCAAGCAGCTGATGGAAGTTTCTCCTAAAATGACATCACAGACTAGACCTGTTCACCAAACTGCTCATATGAGGAGCTTAAATTTATTATGGATGACTTTAGTAAAGCTCCTGACTACTTTTATTCAGCAGTTTTTGCACTTGAAAAGCGACCAAGGTTACTGGCCCACAGCACAGTTCTGAAAAAGATCAGCTATACAATCTCAGTCATTTCTGTGGCACAGAAGAAGAAAAACTTCCTTACGTTGCATATCCGAAAACAATGTTGGCCGTAACCTTCAGAGCATCCAAGATAAGAATTGTGTCATCATATTCATTTCTGTAATAAATGGAAACACAAGAAAGTAAAATAATAATGAGAGAATGAATAATGGCAACAAATTCAAAATACGTAAAAAAGGCAGAGTTCAGAACCAGTAATTTGTTTCACTCCTACAAGTCTGGAATGAATCCTGACTGCTAAAAATATGAAAGTCAGCACCATCAACACTCTGCCTGAGGGCAGTGTAAAGACAGAGGCACCATGCATTACCCAGAGAAGGGCATGCTGGAGTAACCAATAGAGTTTGGCTGCAATCTCTGCAAAACACAATTGTGATATCCACCCATTTTAGATTATTTCAAAAATGGCATGATTTTTTAATTTTAATTTTTTGCCCAGGTTCACATCTCTATCCAAGGCCACAGGCAGAAGTCTGTGCATGAATCCTACCGATGCTAAAAGCACTCAGGTGCAGGCTGTGAATTCTCAGAACCAGGAACTTTGCAGTACAGTGAATTCTCAGCCTAAAGACTTCTCATCAGCAGGAGGCCCAGTTTTCTGTTAGAAGCCCAAAGAGCTGAGGTCAGGGAATGCAGGGGATACCTTTTGCGACACATATCCAGCAGGAACACGTTGATTCCTGTCTGCTTCTCCTGCATCAGCCGCAGGATGTTCTGCATGCACAGGCAGTTTGCTGAGCAGTAGGGATTTGGGGCATCAATAGGAACCATGAAACTGTTCCCATAGTTTTCATAGCCATGGCCAGCATAGTATAACAAACCTGAGTTCAAAGCACAGTGAGCAGTGCATCAGAGACTTCTGTCCATTTCAGCAGGTCAGAACCACCATGCACAGCACTGACTGTGGGCCAGGCAGTTCACTCAAGCCACTCCAAGCCACATTAATATCAACTCCACAATACACAAACACAATACATTAAAAGAAGCACAAAAATCACACATGCAATAGAATCAGTTAGATATTTGCATCAAACACACCAAGGTAAAGACTATTAAAATGCTCTAAGTTGTTATGACCCCTAACAGAAACAGTCTGTGTGATGTGTAACTCACAGATAGGAGCAAGGAAATGTGCCAACTGTAAAACATCTCCGCATGTGCAATTACAAAGCTCTGAGCAGCAGTAAGTCTGCAGTTTATAGACAGAAAAAAAAAAGGTGGAGAGTTTGGTAGGACTCCAGAGCACATCCCCATTACCAAACTACCAACAGCTCATGTTCAGGATTGCAGCTATATCTCCTAGTTACAGACTCATGACTCTTCTGGGTCTACTAAACAAACGTTTTGCATGCTTACCTAGGCAGCAATTATTATCCTGCCATCATGGCCCTCATGTGTCACTACACAACCATCTACAACATTTTAAGATTTAGAATCTTCAATAAAACATGCAATATTTTTGTAGGAAAAAACCAATTTGATCATGGAATTAAAGGAAGTTTTTCTCAACCCTGAGAAAGGGAACTGCAAACTAGGGCTTAGATTTTCCTTATATGAATAAAAATGTCCAGTACTAAAGTCACATAAATTTGCATGAAGATTAGATGATCTTAGAATCAATAATCTCTACTGCCATAAAATGCAGTTGCCAGAGGCCTGTATGATTTAATTGAATTTTCCTATTGCCTATTCCCAGTGCTGGTTTTCCTTAATGATGCAAATTCCATCTTTTAAAAAGAATTTTTATTTATCCAGTCAAAGTAGCCCATAGGTCAGATCTGCAATTAGTATATAGTGCTCAGCTGAATAAAAGCCTAACAGACGTCTGACAATTTATGCTGGCTGTAGATATGATATTCTTATGTTGTTATTCTTACTAAAATTTGCTGAGAAATTTAAGTCACTACAACACTGGCACATTCAGAGAAAACCCAAAATAAGCCTCAGCCTAACATACTAGGATGATCTACTGTTAATTAGGCTCGTGGAGGTGGGCATGCTAGATGTTTTCACCTTTTCACTACACACAGCTACAAGAAATGAAAATATGAGGGCTATCTGAGCCTGGAGATCTTCAAGAGAGCTAAACACGGTATGAAGTGCAACTGCATGACCTTGTGTCAGGCCCTAAGTTAAAAGGAAAGTTTTAATGTGATTTCCAGAGTTTGGATCTGGACCTAAATCAGGGTTATATTTGAGATTCTATGTATTTGAGCATATATTCTGTAAGTAATTGGACTGACTATCTACATTCCTTTTCTATCCGTGGCAGATGACTGTGCTATGTGCCAAGTACCTGCAACAGTTAATATGTTGAGCTCAAGATCAGAAATAAATCTGCACATACCTGGGGTAAGTGGAGTAAACATGTAGGGAGGGCCTCAACGGAGACTCACACACAACAATTTTAAGTAGGCTCAAGTTCCTCAGAGATGTCAGCATTTAAGTGATATCTGCCACCCTCCCTCCCTCAGTCCCTCTCTTTTAAAAAGAAAGCAGCCTAAATATTTTTAGCCTTTCAAGCACATGGGTCTGTGCTTTTACCCTGTGTGGAATACCGTGTTAATTGCAAGCTACAATTAGAAGAGCACAGACCAAGACAGCAGAGGAGACAACCATCATCACTTTGTTTACTACTCCTGCCCTTAAGGACCAGCATCTGAAATGCCACTTTCCTGGCAGTAAGCCAGAATTACACAACCTAGTAGGCATCAGGTTTATATGTAGCAGGGGCTAAACAGCAGTAGTCACTATGCCTCTTCTATTTGAAGCTATGCCCACTAGAAAAGGCAATAAATCATTACCTATTTGTGCACTGACAGCATATTTTATAGGCTTTAAGCCATTAAAAGCCACTAAGCAGAAAGAACAAAGTGATCATTTAAACTGAAGTAGTTAGTGCCAAACACCACTAAAAAACTGTTCTGCTTACCTTTTCTATCAACTGTCTGTAAAAGTACAATTGCAAAAATATGCCATGTAAGAGCTTTCATATGGTGTTGCTGAGAAATTCATTAAAGCCTTTCAGCACTTTTATTTTCATTCATGTCCACAATTATAGAGAAAAACTGAGAAGGTGCAAAAATCTCAAAGCTCACCGAAACAGGTAAGCCCATCTATTTCCCAGAGAATAAAAAAACCAAACTGCTTTCAAAAGCCTCATGTTCCTGCCAGATGGAGGCTTCATGTCAGGCAGGTTTTGGCTCAGATATAAATGCCCAAATGTCAGAGCAGGCAGTTCTGCACAGACAGAGCATCAGGTAACACAACCATAAAAAAAAGTCATGCTAAGAAATAAGATGACCTTGTGTTCCAAAAAGGGATCAAAGACTGTTTTCTCAAATTGACTTTTACTACAGGAATTCTGCAGTCTATTAAACAGGGGATCTGGGAAGACTTTTTGCTCTCTGTCCTAAATAATTTCTGGAGTTTTTTATACCATCTTAGAAAAATGACAAAATAGTGGCAGTCAACGGAAAACGTAAGAACTTTTCTTACACTCCAAACCAGGTCACTCTTAGCCTTTTCTATGCAAGGCTTTTGCTCCATGCATCAATTCCATCATGCTCTCCCCCACTTCTGTCCTGTGCTTTGTCCCCAAAATCAAATCTAGCAAGCAAAGTACTAGCAATACTATCAAACAAAATAAAAGCCTGCACTGCAGTTTTAGGTGTGGTTCAAGAAAACGTTCCAACATTTGCTCTGTTCTAAAAGTAAAGCAACAATAACATTTTAACCAAAGTCAGAGGATTTGCTGGTGGGTGCCTTTAGCTTATTCTTCCCGTTCTACATACATCATATTTACCCTGAAGTCTGTTTAGCAGAGGCAAATACCAGATGTTTGCTACTTGATACATACAAAACTGACCTACTTCAGAAGGGATTTTACGTGTTCTTACCATAAACTCCTTCATCCAGGAGAAGTAAAAATTCATCCACTGCATTTCGCATCTCAGACTCAGTAAGATCCAGCAAAGAAACAACTTTGAAATCCAGCTGCCTTAGCAAACTGGTCAATTCATAGACATCTACCATTGGAGCCTTGAGCTGGGGACGATTCCAGTAGCTCATGTTTCCTATTAACAAAGCCACCTTGTCTGTGGCTGCCAAGACACACAGAGAAAAAAAATATGTCATATTTATATATTCCATGGATTCAACACCTTTAAATTTAAGGTTTTCCAAAGTGAAAAGTATATCCAATCTCACATAAGGCACAATATTTTATGTGATTTTACAAGTCATCCAACATCAACAACACAGCTCAACTCTCTTTTCAGCCTGAAGAAAAAAACCTACCCGTGTGAGAGGGGAGCATTTACACTCCCCCTCACACTGATGATCCTGAAAGAGCCATAAAATTCTGACAGAGGCCAGCAGCCTTTCCGCTTGGTTTGATATCAACAGGTCAACATGCCTGACCTCTCAAGTCTACAGTGCAAATTTAAGAATGCGATTAAAATCCTAGCAACTATTCTTCATAGGAGATGTGCTATCCATGTCTTTATGAGCTTCAGTTCAGCATCAAAACATCCACATAATGGAACAGGGAGAGCTGAGCTTGTAAGGACAGCATTTCCTCAGCAGATAGGATAGCAATCCTTTCTATCACATCATCCCAATACCACTGCCTGCAAGTGTTCAAAGGAATGGAGTAACACACTAGCTAAGGCCTGGCCACAGGAATCTGAAGCAGTAAACTGAAACAGATGAGAAGCTGCAGACGCTTCACAGGGCCACTAAAAATACTGGCGCCTTCAGCAGTTTACTCCTGAAAGGGCAAGCAAGCATTCTAAAAGGACTACACAAATACCCACAGCTCTCCCTCCCTGAAGCTCTCTATTTGCCCCATAGGTCTTGCACTGGCAGTGTCAGTAGTAGCAATAGTCAGAATGGCAAAGTCTGCTTCCTAGATGTCAAATACATAGTCATTTCAGTACAAAACTACTTACCCACAGGTCTGTGACTTGACTCTTCCTGTGGGTCTGCTTGAAATAGAAGAGCAGCCTGTCAGTGACTACAGAAAATGAACTGCATCTTCCCCACAGCCATAGTCTAGTGGCACTGCTTTGTTTAACACTTTACTAGTTTAATGCAAGAAAAAGCCCTCTTTTTGTTTTGGTGGGGCTTGGGGGTGTTTTGTTGATGTTGTTGTTGTTTAGCTGGTTTCTTTCACCCTCTTCCAGCAAACACAGCCTGACAGAATGTGAATAGCTAGTTCTATAGATTAAGAAAGAATAGACAGCTCCCTTCTGAAGCAACACTATGGATCTACACTTCTGTAAAAACCACAGGCTTCAAATCCCATTGGCTGACCCCAACATGACTGTAAGAAATATGCCATTCAACATATCAGGAGTGATAGCCAGACACCTCACATCTTTTTCACCTTAATTATCTGAGAAAGCAGAAATGTGCTAAAACTGAGAGTCCCAAGAAACCACAGACAAGAAAGATAATTTCCTTTGTATCTGTGTAAGTACAGCCTTTTATGTATGTGCAACCTTGGGTGATTTTACAAACAGCACCCCTATGATTCTCTGCATGCTTCAAGTTAAATCTCTTGGCTCTAGAAAGCTGTGCTGCTCTTACAGTGATACCAGCTCCTATTCAATTCTCAGTTACAGATATATCCAAATACTGGAACGTTTATATTGCAACCCAGCAAGGCTTTGGTGACTTGTAACATAAAATCAAGATGCAAAATTTAAGTTTTTCAAAACTTATCATTTACCTGATTGCTGAAGATCACTTAAATCTTCTGTGAAGAAAAACACCAATAAAATAATAGTTTAAACAAGAATCAGAAATCCCATTTTATAAGCAAAAATAAGAAGTGTCATGCCATTATTAAACAAAGCTGAACACAGAAAACAAACTACCTTTCTAAAATACTTTTGGCTTTGCATTTCTGCAAATCAGACCTTTTGTGTTTATTCCACACAGAGAAGAGAAAATCCCATAGCAATACATTAAGCTGCGCTAGGCACAGCATTGCAGTACAGTAGATGTAGAAAGAAAGGAGGGGACAGTTACTACACCTCAATCCCACAGGCATGCAAGTTGAAGGAACAAGGAGCAAGGTATCAGAATCATCCCACTGAAGAACAGATGTTTGAAGGGCTGCTGAAAAAGCAACATCCTAAGCAAAAAATCTGATTTGGGGAAGCCATGTCTATTCAGAAAGACTTCAGACACAATTTTCAAACATTCTAAGCTACCAGGGGTTTCACCTCTTTATTCTGAGAACACTGGAAAGCAGGGAAAAGAAAACTAACATCTCTGAAGCACCAGTGGTCTCTGGGAGCAGCCTCACACTGTTGTACATAATGCCCTGTGCTGAGAATATGGCAGACTCCGAGATGTTTAGCAGTCAAGGGATAGTACCAATGTTAAAGTTGACAATACACTTCTTCCTCCCTGTTGTATGCAAAGGAGAACAGAAATCATCCTAAGGAAGTTGCTAGAAACATGGAGATGACAATGAAACACTCTAGGGAGCTCTCTAAGATCACCCAGGTTCCTGAACATCTCCAGATTTTCTTGCTAGGATGTTGCCTCCTGAGCGCCACCAAAGAAATGTCCAGATCTTTACATTCATTTGAATACCACAAAAGAAGAAAGTAGCCTGGTTTTTCTCCTGTGTGCTCTAGATCATGGTGTCCAGCAAAGAAGAGAGAAGCACATGCAGGACTGTTGCACCATCCATCAACCCAAGCTCTTAACCCACACACACCTTTCAGCAACTCACTCAACAACCTGTCATCCCCATCCCTGATTTTTAAAATTGATTCACAACTAGAGGTTTACTTTACCTTCTGTGCACTCCACTGCAGTAGCTTTCCTTCCTTGTGTTTTAAGTAGGGGAAAAAATTGGAAGACAAGAGCTCTCAGTTACGAGAGTTAGCACACAAGGTGGAAGACAAAGGGCATTGTCAAGCTGCTCTGCAACCTGGCTCACTTTATAGCAGTGTAAATCTGCATTGGCCATAACACTGTACAGAAATGATTCCTGACACTGGGGAGTACTAAACTAGGGTGTTTCTTAGGTTAGGAAATTACACAATAGTATTGTCAGATAGATCTGGAAGCTATACAAACAGATCCACCCCTCTTCAGTTTACTGCAAATAAACATGCACTGAAAGATGTTCTATTCATTCATTCTACCTGAACAATTTCACCCCTCCTCATTGCTGAAGGACTCCATGTAACAGAATTCATGTCCCCAGCAAGGGTTAAAGTGGTTTCTAGTTGTCAAAAAGCATAAATCAGCTTACAATCTGCTAACAAGCCACATACATGCTGGCAGGGCGAAAAAGGAATAGCACTTCTGAGCTGGTTACCATAAAAACCCAAAGCCCTAAAATTCCATTTGCTGGAAGCAAGCACAGGTGTTTTAACAAACGCATAAACTGAAAATATAGAAGGCATGTGCTTGGCTTAATATTGAAAGCTTCAAAAATAAATTTTAATGATGTGGAAGAAATGGACAAAGGAGCTGACCTGTATAAAATAAAAAAAACTCCTTACCTATAATGACTTCTACCTTCTTACTGTCTTCATCCTCCCGGTCATTGAATACATGACACCAATATGTTCCTTGATGTTCCACATCCACAGAAGCTACCTATGCAAGCATCATCATAATCATCCCAACAGACCTCCAAAAATACCTGCATCAGGTATTTAAGCCTTGCATCTAAGCCCACGGCAACAAAGAGTAAAAAAAACTAAAAGCAGCACTTCAAGTGAGCACTTTGTCAGAAATTATCAAGGTTCTGGAGAAATTATTTTCTTCAAGGGAACTTTCTGTGGTAAGCTCAAGGTGGTTACACATTAGCTCTCAAGTGTGGCCCATTGCAGTAACTTACTGTGTAGACATTTTTGCTCCCATCTGCCAAAGGAAATCCATTTCTGAACCACTGGTAATGAGGAATTGGGTTTCCAACAGCTCTGCATTCTAGTACCAAAGCATCCCCCACTGTCAGGTTTTGTGACTGAGGCTGAATACAAATGCACAACTTGTTTTCAGGCAAACCCATGAAGCTCCCTTAAAAAATGAAAAGGAAGTAAAAAGAAAAGGAAGTGTGAGACAACCTAAGCACAGCAACAGGGACCCAAGTGCCTTGAGGAAGCAAGAAGGCACTTTCAGAAGGCTTTTTTGCCACTCACCATGAGCCGTATCCTGAAGCTCACAAACTTCAAGGCGTGCCCACTGGCTGAACATGAAAGAAGATTCACAGTTCACTTGGCAGATGTAAAACCCAGAATCCCTTACACTCACTGGACTCAAAACCAGTTCTGGAGAATTACCTTGGGGAACCTGCATCACAGGTAAACCAAAAATACGCCCATTTCGATTGGTTTAATCTAAACCAGGATCAAGCATTATAATATTTACTTCCAAGTCCATAACACCATCCTCAACTCCTTCACTTGAAACTTACTGGTAGGATGAGAGACAACTGAACTTACAGCTTCCTTTCTGCCCCATTCCACATTCACAGCCCCCAGGAATGAAGTGGTTCGAATATAAGGAATCACCGTTTTGTTTTAGCATGTTCATAGGATCATTATCCAGCATTTCTTAAACTTTTGGTTTTATGAGTATACACAGCAATCTTCTCTCATTGTGACTAAGAGTTTTTTTAAAAGGATGACCCAAAATCATTATATGTTATTTTCACTGCTTAAAACCCTGCATTCTCTATGAACTCTTACCTCTTTTTCCTGCTTGAACCACTGGTAGTGCACAAATGGGTGTCCTGTTGCCCAGCAGCACAACTTGACGACCTGACCAGAGAGCACTGCTTGAGAGTCTGGCTGTACAACAATATTTATACCTTTAAGACAGAATTTACACATAGGAAAGTTATGAAGATATACGAGTCCATAATTTTTATTTGCATTTAAATTGCCCTTGGAGCAAAGAACATTTCTGTCATTAAATATACTTGAAAATAATTTGTTTGTACCGTGTATATGCACAGATCCAACTAGTTATATTACTCTAAGACATTCAAAATTGTCTTCGACTACATTTCAATGTGGATTGTGTGTAGTGGAACTATTGAGTTTGTGATGGAGCTCATAAAAGATTTAAAGTAGATCACTCAGATATTTTAATTTTAAAGGAAATAATATGTCTCATGGTATCACAGATCCCTTTTTGGAAAGATATTCCCAATTTTAAGTGTTTGCTCACTCCCAACAATTTCTTTGAGCTTTTCAAATTAAGATTAGGCCAGAACTGCCTTAACTGGACCCTTCCCCTTCACTTGGGATAAGTTACTGACACCTCCAGACCCAAGTGCTGGCAGCAGTACCTGTCTGTCCATCTCAGGTCCATAAGCATCTCCCAGAGGCACAGGCTGACAACAAACCCCAGTCAGCAGACAGAATGACAACACCAAGCACACCCATGCAGTCAAGGCCAAGTCTGCAACAATACTGCATGAAGGCTTGGCTTACTTTTAATCTCAGAATCAGATGAGTCAATTACCTTGGTAATCATCTGGATCCCAACTACCAGGATTCAAGCACTAAAGATGTTTTTCGTTACTGTAGAAAATGAGTTGCTTGAATGTCTCCAGTCTAAAATCCAGGGCTGCAGTAAAAGCACAGCCTAGAACTGACCTGAATGGCTGAGACACCGGAGAGCCTCTGTGTGCTCCAGGGCCTGCAAGGACTCTGCCAGCTCCACCACAGTGCAGCCTCGATCCCCCAGCAGCTTCAGCAGACTCCAGCTGGGACTGCCTTCTGGCTCCAGCACCTGGAGGGAACACTGCTCCAAATCCAGAGGGCTATGGAATAATGTGAGAAAGACACGGCACAGACCTTCTTAATACTTTTTTCTCAGAAAGAATCTGGGTTAACCATCACTTGTAGATAAATAAGGAGAATGTTAAAAATAGAGATAGGAAATTCCTGCTGATTTGGACGTATTTGCAGCATTTCCTTCAAATTTCAGGAGTTCAGAGGTTATTCAGTGACACCTCCACAGACAGAAACTGGAATTAGTGAGTTGGATGGTACAAGAGATGCATATACCTCACAACTCCAAGCAAATATATTAAGAAACCTCCTGATTTTCACTTTTAAAGTCTCAGCAGAAAAAGCAGCATAGCACTTTTCGTTTCCATGAGCCTAATTCTGCAGCCGTAGAGAGAGTCAGACTCAAAGTCAGAAACTTCAAAGTACAGGAAGACTGATTTTAAAGTGGTAAACGAGTGACTGCTGGAGCCCAGCCTAACACACCGACTGTGCAGTGTAGTTAACGGCGTCTGAACTTCAGAATTTCAACTTTGGTGTTGTCTTCATGCACTTTCAATCACAGAGGATTCAATCAACAGCTACCTAAAGGGAATACAAGGTTACGTAGTCCCACTAAAAAGATTCATCAATGTTTCTTTCATTAAATCTAATTGCCACGCAAACCTGGGCGCGAGATACCTTCAGGATGTGGTGATACCTTCACTTATCAAGTGGACTTTCAGTGTTTTACGGGATTAGAGAGAGAAACACCCATCGCTGGCTACCGCGGTCCCGCCGCTTCCCGCGCCCCGCCGCTCCCCGCGCTCACCTCAACCGCACCGTGCCGCGGCTCCCCGCTCGCTGCGCCAGCTCCCGCCAGCCCTTGCCGGGCGCCGCGCGATGCAGTAGCTCGCTGAGCCTGCGGAGCAGCGGCCCGGCCAGGCAGCTGAAGGGCAGCGGCCCCGACGCACCGCGCTCCATCGCTGCCCGCCGGGGCGGTGCCGCCGCCCGGAAGGAAGCGCCGCGCGGGGCAGCGCGGGACGGGGCGGCCGAGCAGGGTCCGGCTGGGGGGAGCGTCGCCGCCACGCTCTGAGGGGGGCGCTCTGAGCGGACCGCGCCTCGAGGGAACGGCGACCTGAGGAGCCCGCGCTCTGAGGGGGCCGCGCCATGAGGGAGCCGCGCCGTGGCGTCCCCTCGGCCGGCCCTGCGGAAACCATGAGGGAACGTATCGGGTGTGGTTGTAACCGTGTTGAAATGGGAGTGTTGTGTGTCCGAGTTCGAGGGCGAGACCTCCTGCGGCGTTCCCAGCTGGCGCTGAGAAGGCCGAACGGGGCTTTAGAACCGGGGCTGAGGCGTAAACCAGACAAAGCCCACAGGACACTGAGGGCAGGGGTCTCGCTTTGAGGAGAAACAGCTTTATCCAACTGCAACCAGCACGGCCATGGATTCTCCTCCTTGGCACAACTTCCCCCAGCCCGCTGCCACTTTCCAAGTGTGCTGCATAAGGGTCAGGCACCTTGCGTCCTTTAGCGAGGGAGAGGAGGGGCTGCTCGGGAAGAGCCTCCCAAGGAGATGTTCTCGTGAGTGATCGTCATCACTGCAAAAGGACCGATGATCTGAGCCGAATTCTCACCTCTGGTAATGCAACTTGCTCTAAGAAGACTGAAAGTGTGTAAGAAAGTAATTTTACTAACATTTTTAATCAGTGATCAAGCATTTGGGTTGCTCAGAGACGTGGTAGGTGCCCCAACCCTGGAAGTGTTCAAGGTCAGGTTGGATGGGGCTTGGAGCAACTGGGTCTTGTGGAAGGCGTCCCTGCCCATGTTGGTATTGGACTGTGTGACCCTTAAAGGTCCCTTCCAGCCCAAACTGTTCCGATTTGAATGCGGCTACCTCTAATTTCTTTGGGGGTTATTTTGACTATTAGGCTCTTACATAAAACATAGATATCGTTGTTGCTATTTCTGAATGAATGTGATTGGAGGTGCTATATTTATTGCTGAACACCCTATTTTCCTATCTGTCTAGATAACACTGGGAGCAAGAAGTATTTAGCGAAGTAGTATCTCATAACCAGTTTCAGCTGCATATCCTGCAAAATGCTTAAGAAAAAACTTGGCACAAAGGTTGCTTTTCAGCCTCTTCCAGATCCCTTGAGCTCAGGGCAGTTTGTGCAATTCATTCCAGTTCTTCCTGTGTGAGACTTGTGTCCTTGAGTACCAAGAGTGGAAGTACTTTTACTTCATATTGGCCTTTGAGGGATGAGAATCATTAGGTGAATTTCTGTGTAGTGATTATAAGAAGTCCACTGTCCACCTGTAATTTTCTCAGCCTGCTTGTTAAGCACTGTGGATTTTCTCATGCTCAGCAGAACTTCTGTGTGCTTAACTTCCAGCAAGTAAGAAATTCCCAACGTGCCTAGGAGAGCACTTAGGCACGTGCTTCAAAAAACAACCCAGTGCTTTGTTATGAA
Source organism: Chaetops frenatus (assembly GCA_013400775.1). Lineage (NCBI taxonomy): Eukaryota > Metazoa > Chordata > Aves > Passeriformes > Picathartidae > Chaetops > Chaetops frenatus. Next base: position 40,458 of record VZTR01020087.1, on the reverse strand, counting down.
AAGCTAAGGCCAACACTTCCTCTGTCTCAAGGCCGTTAGGAAATTCCTATGGACTTCTATGGAAGTAGGTTGTGCCCTCTTCTCACTGCCAACTCCCTGTCTGGCAGAGGTTTTCCCAGAAAGGGCCATCTGCTGCATGTAATGAAATCGTCTCTCTTAAAAGTCAGACTGTTCAGTGATCAGACTCTCTATCCTGAGGTCACACTCCAAAACACCACTGAAGCTGTCGGCTGGCTTGCAGCTCCCGACAACACGCACAAATTCAGTCTCCTTTGTCTCCAGCAGGGAGGCCCAGCCCAGGACCAGCCTGTGAGCTCAAGGGTAAGTGAGGGGTCGGGATATTTGGACTTTGAAAATTACTTGTCTGCTTTTTTCTCCTGTGGGCAAGTAAAACGTGTATCGTAAAAGACAAATAAAGAAAGAGAGCAAGTTGCTTAATTATTAATGCACTACATGGATACAGTGATTTATACTGCTATTGACCAGGAAATGGGATTTGTAATTTCCTTCTGCTAAAGAAGAGCCATTTTTGCTTATCTTGATAAATTTGGGTTTTTTTAAAACATGTTGCATTTAGAATTCTGCTCACTGTTTCTGAAACTACACTCTGGTACTATTTCCACCAAGTCTCAGTAAGACAGAATTGCAAAAATTGCACAAAAGCAAGCTTCCTTCTCTAAAGAATGTGTAAGTGGTACCAGGTATCCTGAAAAACACATTTATCAATTCTAAATATTTATTGCCTGGTCTAATACTCATTAGGTAAAAAGGTTCTCCATTCTTGAGAAAAAAATCTGGTCACTTGGTAGCAATAGATGATTCCCAGACTTCATGAATTGCTCAGTCTGACAGGGTCAGATGCTTGACAAATGTTAAAAATAGATTAAGACAGATCAGTGTTAAGAGTTGTGCTGATTGCTTTTTTAAATTACTCTATATTAAGGTGTTTGTTTGACATGTGCAGAGCCAGTTATTTATTATTCCATTTAGCTGATGAATTATGTCTGAGGTGTTTTTATACCATGGTGCTGTTTACAGCGGGTACTGCACTAATCAAAAAGTTGTCAGAAAGCCTTGGATATTGGCAATTGAAGAACCATGACATATCACAGAATTTTGGGCAAGGGCATGTTTTCTAGACGTCTGCTTTTTGAACAGCCACAACTTCACTGATGATTTTCTTACCTAGGCCTTGTTAATCCAATTGAGAGTGTGATAACTGGTTTAGATAATGCAGTGTTTCTGTAGTTCAGTTTCTGACACTGTACACTCTTTGACAAGTATGCTGTTTGAGGTGTTCATTTGGTTGTGGTATCTTGAAGGACTTGGAGAGCAATAATGTCGTTATAGTTATTGTTTGTAGTCCAGACAAAACTGAACCAGGCAGAACTCCTGTGAGGTGAAAAAACAAGTAGAAAACGCATCATTGTAAATCTGTACATGGGGGTTCTCATTACTACCCCATCAAATGTTTCCCTCTGTAGTAGGCTCACTACTGTATAAATCCTTACTATAGCTCTGTGGTGAGTAGAGTTCACAAAGTTACAGTGAATTCTTGAATTCTGGTTTCTGTTCTTTGGAGATTGTAACTTTTACAAGGTAACAGTTTAAGAATGTAACCATGATCACAACACATTTGGAAAATGTTTTTACGGTGTTCCAACTTGGAAAGCTTGTTGTCATAGTTTGAAAAAGATTAGAAATTTCATGTGAAATTGATTTCCTTAGTGCTTAGAGATGCACTGAGCTTAGACGAGTCACAATGCCAGTGTTGATGAAACTTTTAACCAAAAACTTTTGAAGTCTAGGATTTCCGTTAAAGGAAAAGTTTAAACAGAGAACATCTAAAAAGGCATTTAAACATAGCAAAACATTCATGGCAACCTTTTTGGAAAGATAAAGTTTTATGTTTCAGATCATAAATATATTGTATTTCCATACAGGGCATATAATACCTCATTTAAGAAATGTAAATCAGTGCATTATGTCTGTGTTTATTGTATAACTGAAAAGGCTTAAGTTTTGTTTTGCTTTGGAAGAAGAAAAACGTTAAACATCAAAAGATCTCTGTTGAGAGGTGCCCTGCATGAGGAGTAAAAAAATGTGTATATTCCCAGATACAAAACAGTCATCAGGGTGGGAATGGGGATTGGATGGAATTACAGCTGTTGACTTCTTAGAGGAGTTAAACAAAACATATGCAAAGCTCTGCAGGAAAGCTAAGACATATTTGAGAAATATTTCAGGGAGAATGGCAAGGGAATTAGCATTAACCTTGGAACATTAGCAACATTTGAGCAGGACACTCAGATTTCACAGGTTATACAAATGGTGCTGTAGTCCATTAGTCTTGGGGTCCTATGGCTAGTGGAGATTCCTTTCTGCTTTTTTAATTGTTTCTGTTCCACTTTTGCTGATTTCTGTTCCTTTAATCAATATTTCTTATATCCTGCTGTTCATACCAGCAAGCTTTCTGGTTGGATCTGTGTAATGAATGACCATTTCTGTTCATCATCAAGACAGGTTCTGTGGTTATTGGTGGTTTGGTTTGGAGATAGTTCATGTTCATCTTAAATGAAGTTTAATTATATTGAGCAGCTTTCTTTGTGGTTTAGCTACCTGCCAGTAAAACATCTCTTAAAGGGATATATGGGAATGTATATAGTATGCTAAGGCAGGTGGAGGAGGAGCTTTTGCTAAATCTAAGAACAGTAGTAGGATAGGATAGGATAGAATAGGATAGGATAGGATAGGATAGGATAGGATAGGATAGGATAGGATAGGATAGGATATAATTGTGTTGCAAAAGAATAACTCCAGACCCCAAATTCAGCCTGTAGAGTAGAGGCCATAGTAGGAAACTCAGCTGGCAGTTGGGGAGTTGTCTCAGACCAAGAAGCTCAGATTAAAAAGCAAAACACACATGCATTGACTCCCTAAACAGGACCTGTCTGCTGGAGAAATGTTTGAAGAATATGTGAGCAGACTGCATGTTGCTCACATCCACATCCTCCTGAGGCGCACCTCCCTACAGAGGAGAAAGGCTGACCTTTTTGTGTGTACAGCTTTGGTGAAAGTTAATCCTCGATCACTTAAGCCAAAGGGTTCTGCCAGACTTGGTGTAGCCAGCAGCAGTTCAGTTCCTGCAGCCATGGTCCATGTGCTCTGAGGCACACAGTGTTTCTGGAGCCCCTCTTGAGTTTCAGGTATCCCAGAACCGCTGTCAGCTCCGTATAAAGAGCCCAAAGTGTTGGTTGATGAAAGGCTATTTCCCAATGTGAACCACTGTGGCATTATCAGTGTCATTCCCCCGGTGTTCTGCTGAGATATCCCCTGTGTGGGCTCACTCAGCCTCTCCCTTCCTACTCCTTTTGGCTGGGTGGGCGTGAGGCGAGTCTGCTCTGAGTAGGAGCTTTGCGGGGGTCGCAGCTTGGCTCNTCCATGCATACATCATAATTAAGAAAAATGCTTCAGAGGAGTCATAAAGGGAATTTTCCCGCTGACTCTAGAGGACAGGAACCTCACAGAAAAGCACATATTCGCTCCTGGATTGCTGAAATGCATAAGCTTCCTGTATAAATAGTTTCTGTGAATATAAAATTACTTACAAAAGAAGATTTTAATTTTGGTTATAATCTAGTAAAGTAGAAAAAAATGTGATGCAAGAAAGGAAATTTAATGATAACCTTTTAAGTTTAATCAAGTTTATATATTTTTATCAGTTGATGTTTTTTCTAACATTAAGACTAATCCCACAGGTCCTTCTGAAATCACTGGAAGTGGCTTTGTCGCCAAAACTACCTACAAAATATAAAATAATTTAAATCTTTTTCCTTCCATGTTAAAGTGTAATTCAAAACTATTTTGGTCTCAATTGAAATAAATGATCAAATATTGAACATCTTTAATAACATATAAAAATAAGGTTCATATTGGGGAAAATGTTATTTCAAGGAAAATAATTTTGAACGGTCAAATTTTTTATTTAGAATTGGGATTTCAGACAATATTTTCACTATGAATAGTGAATAGGCTTTTCACAAGCAGTGTGGAATTATGGCAAAGTATGAATTTTGAATGAAAAATCTTTTCTGAAAATTGACTTCAATTTGTTTTGTTATATATTTGCCTTACAGAAGCCTTGAGTGACTGTTTTAGCCATTGTGATGCTTTTCCCAGCCATTCTTTTGTTTAATATTATTTGAAACAGATTGTTTTTCACAAACACTGATAATTACCTGCCATGAAAGGGTTTTGGTGAAGCAGCTCCTTCTGCCTCTTGCTTCCTTGTTAATCTGACTATTGCAGGTTTGCATCAGTTCAATATTTCTTCTCAATCACACCCAGGCACACTTGTCAGGTTACTGTTCTCACACTGCTCCCAGCTTTGTTCTCCCTTAATCTCAGTTCCCAGGCACTGAGCTCAGGCAGCAGCAGACCCTGCTGAGCACAAACGTGTATTTCATTTGCCTCAAGGGCTACCATAAAAATTCCCCATGGTTCTGATCAGTACGAAAGGGAAAATCTGTTTACAGAAGATTAGGGAGCCAAACTAGGCATATTTCCTACCATGACCTGCTCAAACCTGGTGTGTGAATTCCTCCTATGTGGCTGTGCTTCAGTGTCTGCTCTTGTGAGCCGGGACCTGATTCAGCAAGTAACATCATTGATTTCCAAAGTGAGACTTGGGACAAGCAGCCAAACACCTTGACATGTTTAAATGTTCTCAGCAAGTGTTCAACTCCCAGTTTATCAGGAAGTGGGTTAATTTTCAGGTTACTAGTTAACAGCTGATGGTAAATTATCATGGTGTCTCCCATTCCTCTTCCATCTGTAAATTTCATTGTGCATCTTGTGTCACAAGCTTTCCTGACAAGTGAGAGTATCATACTTTCAGTTTCTATCTAAATTCAGTAACTGATTTTTAAAAAAATCTTAATACCTTCAATTTTCTTCCCAGATTAAAAAAAAAATTATCTCTTTGTCTTGGGTGGAAACCCATCATTTATTGCAGTTTTCCTCCTGGAACATGATTTTACTTTCATTTCTGTGGTTGCATCTGACAATGCATGGAAATCTAATGTAATTTTCATATGGAGAAATCTGACAGCTCTTTTTCCCTCAATGTCAAAGTGCAACCAAACTGTGACAACTATAACTGTCTAGTACAATGGCTTTAGTAGAGGCTCTGCATTAATGCATAATCTGCATTAAAAACATATTGCCAAAGCTCTTTTCAGCTGGGGAAATTACCATGCTTTTAAAATCATTTACACCTTCCAAAAAAGAGGAGAGAGACATCTGGTCTTCTGAAAAGCAAAGATGAGAGAAGTGTTGAAAGAATGCAGGAAACATTAGACAAATGCATATTTAAGAGGAGAGGCTGAACTCTGGAGAGTAATTCCATAGTACTGTAATAAAATGGACGAGGAAAAGATTAATCCCTACTGCTCCATTTTTGTTCTGTTAAATACTTATAATCTTTAGACTTGAAAAGGAAAGCAGAGTGTGATCAGAAAGGCCGGTCTGGTTGCCCCATGTGCTGTTTGTGCTCCATGGGGCACATGGACTCAAACTGTTTGTCACACATCTAATGTTGTGTCCTTCCTGTTAACCACCTTTGTTCCCTACTGTTCACCACCCCGTTGACTGTGGAAAAGGTGTTGGTGGCAGGTTTGCCCGAGGGGAACGAAGATATCTCTGGTTGCTTAGTGCTCTGTAAGAGAGAGGCAGGCTGCAGCCGGCCATACAGTCGCTGCTGTTTCACCACCAGGTTCTAGCCCAGCTCCACGCTCTCTCCCTTGGGCAGCCTGCAGCACCTGTGAGACAGAGCAGGGCCCTGCCTGTGGCCCTGGAGGCAGTGCTGGGAAGGGCCGTGCTGGGGGCTCTGGAACCTGGACCAGGGACATGAGGTAGAAACATCACCACAGCAGAAGCACAGAGAAGGAAAAGGAGAATGAACGGAGGTATCTTTAAATGCATCAGATTACATGGCAAGAAAGCTTTTCCTGCTGCTCTTCACCAATTCTGGAATAAATGTAGTCACTTCTTTTCAGAGCTGTTAGTCTGGTGTCCTCCAGGAGGTCAAATTTACTTGAAACTGCTACAGTACTTTTCCAATGTGACCCATGTCACACCTTTTCCAAGGTGACTAATGAAGCAGAGTGCTCCTAACAGTGTACAAAAACATCTCAAGAATCTAAATTCCTAAGAGTTGGGAATGCTAAGGAAACAAGGGCTTTGTTACAGGAAGAGAGAGATGATTTTACATTTCTTTGGATTCAGCTAGTGGAAGGCTTTTGGTGTATTTCAGTTGGATTTTATGTGAATTCAGCATTGCCGCACCACTGTGTTACTGCACACCAGCCTGAGGAAAAAACTCAATACGAGCAGGGAATTGAAGCCAACCTGCCTCATTTTGTTCTTGCAGCACAGGAATAACAAATATAAAGCCAGAGTACAAGAGAGTTGCTTTACAAAGAAATAGCCCTATAAAGTCTAAGCAGGCTGGTTTTTCCAGGTATCTTTACAGAGTTTGGGATTTATGTCCCTATGATGTCAATTCAAGGAATAGCCTGCTGTTGTGCCAATGTGACTACCAAACCAGCAGGTAGCTGTAGCAGTGGTGTGCATGTGAAAATGTATATTGTCTGCAGATTCCTGTTTGCATTTAGAAAAGTTTAAAGGCTGTGTACTAAAGCCCCTGTTGACGTGCCACACGGACGTGTGGGTGGGCTCAAGGGTTTGTTCTCTTAGCACACATCACTCCAGACAGTTGCAGTGTGCTGCCACTAAGTGCCATTGCATAGACAGCCAGGTTAGGATTACTGCCTTAATGTCTGTTGTTAGGTTTTAAATAATGATTTCTTGTTTTGGAAGTACTGACAAGTATGTGTCAATTGACCACCTTTTAGAAAATACCTTTAGCCATTACAGAAGTAATTTTAAACTTTGTGTTTCTTTTACTTGCAGGTGCACAGAACAAGATCTGCACTTCATTGACAGCTAGAATGACTTTTCTTGACTCAGAACCAGATACAAAGAACAGAACTTGCCCAGAATTTGTTGTTATCCTAAATGAGCTTGTGACAGATGTCAGGGTAGAATGAGCAAAATGGGAAACATTTTGCACAATGCAAGAGTTCTCCCTGTGAGGATGGGCCTGTGTTGATTTCATCAGGTTCTGACTCTTCAAAAATCATTCACTTACTGCTTGAGAAGCATAGCAAAGCAGAAGTTTTGTCTCCACTTGAGAAATCCCTCAGACGCTGGCCTAACACAGGAGGCAACATGGATGTTAAAAATGTAGTTAAATCCCAGGCAACATTTTCCTGCCTAAGGGATTTGTCAGAGGATGGTGATGACCTGCTTCATTTTAACGGTGTGGTTGATGTCACTGCTGGAAGAGCAGAGGAGTACTGCAGGCGAGAGGTGCCTTCCCACCCCACAAATGTAACCCCTTGTCACACAGGCAACTGTTGCCTTAACGCACACAACTCTGGATCTCCCCAGTCTCTGGCAGATGTCCAGGCATGTAAAACGACTGGGCTGGGCAGACCTCTAACCACAAATTCCTTGCTCGGTGAGCAGGCGGACACTTACATAGGAAATCACACCAATTTTGGAAAAGATGACCCTGAAAATTCTGCTGCTGTTCTCGAGATTTATGCAGAGAAAGTAACAAGTGTAAGTGATGACTTTTCTGATGATGGCCTGGAATACTTTGAATGTTCAGATGTGCTTACAGTGTATGAAGATGAAATCTGGAAAAAGAAATTACAATTTTTATTAGATAGTGATGATGAAGATGATTTAAAACTGAGTAAGGATTGTGATGGGTGTGCTTACTTCCTCAGTGAAATGCCTTGTGTGTTCCAAGTGTCAGATAACACTACGCCTATGGATACCCCCATTGGCTTCTGTGAGCATCAGTCAAAAATCAAAGGAGTAAACGTAAGGAGAGACCCCTCTATGTACAGCCAGTCAGCTCTGCAGACAGAGATGACTCTCACTGTTGGACACCACAGAGATAAAAGTACCATTTTGAAAGACAAAGAGAAGAATCAAGTGCCTGTTGCTTCTGCAGCCACTGGAAATGAACATCCCAGAAGTGAAGAAGAGACTAATGGAAGTGGTCACCTGGCTGCAGGTTCCTCAAGGGACGAGCCAAAGCCCACGGACACTGTCCCTGGCCAGGTAGACTCCTCTGCCAATGGCCTAGGTGCTGCTTGCACAGGTCAGGCTTCGGGGACAATGACAGAAACCAGCCCCGATGAGAGCGTGCTGGGGGAAAGCTCACTGCTGCTGGAGGAGGGGAGAAGGAATGTGCCAGAGGGAAATGCTCAGCGTACTGTCTGTACCTTAACAGAAAGTCTGAGGAGAAACCTTTTCAAGCTGTTAAACCCTATAGAACTTTGCAGATACGTAAGTACTATAGGACAGTCTCTCCAGGCTGCAGCAGAGGGTAGGGAATCCAGAGCTCCGTCTCCCAATCAGGAAGGTGTCCTTTCAACACAGATTCCTGAGGAGGCAGAAAGCCTGCAAATGCAGGCTGGTCTGTGTCTGACAGAAGAGGCAGATAAAGACAGTCACTGGGAAAGAAAGAGGACTCGGGGCCCGTCTGAGCAAAACCAGATGCCAGATGAGAACATCTCGTTTGGGGTAAGTAACAGGTTTATCATTTAACACAAAGAGCTGCTCTGCTAATATCAATGCAATTTATTCCTGCTTGTCACAGAATAATGTAAAATCAAAATTACTTTGAAAGATAGTCTTCATGTAGTTCTGAATGACAGCTACGGCTGGGAGGGAAATATGGGTTTAAAAAAGGCCCAAGTAAAGCCTAAGCTGTTCTAATTATAGAGTGAGCCTGATAATGGTGAGAGGCACTAATGGGCCTCTGGACAGCTGGATAGGGAAATCTGATATGGAGGCTATTGCACAGGTCTTACCAAAGTAATGCTTCTTTCTTCCCAGAAAGTTTCTCAAATACCTATTGTGGACAGAGAATGCTTTGATTTACTTTAATCTATATTCAACAAACAAAACTGTCCTCGAAACCTAAACCAAATCAACAGGGGTTTGCTCTGGTTTTATAACAATGAAGGGAATTCAATGCAGAGTTCATGTTACAGAGGTGAATGGAGCTCTGTGATTTTTTTAAAATGAAACAGTGATAAGAGTTGAATATTCCAGTTGAAATGTATAAACCAATTAAAAGGTAAAACCCCCATGGTACCTGCATCTTTTATGCCATTGGTAGAAAATGGGCTGGAGAAGTCACTACAGTTGTAGAGACTGGTATGATGTTCTACCAGATTTCCTAAGTGGGAAAATGGAATCGTCATTTTTATTTCAGATAGTAAAGACTCAAGATATATAAATACTATTAAATCATGAATAGTCTTGTCACCAATTTTTCTGATTTTAAGGTGTGTAGCTAATTGCACAGAAAAAACCCCATTTATCACAACAGAAGTTTTTCCCAGTTGCACATGCTTTTCTTCATCTGGTTATTTGGGCAAAAATATCTCCCAGTTCTGGGTGTAGTGTCACAGTAGAGTGACTTTAATCTCACCACTGGAGTGTATTCAGCAGTCAAAAATCACTGAGTTCTTCTTCCTGAAAAATGTTCATAGGTTTCTCTGGTTTTATAGTACATAAAATTCCAATCCTATTTGAGAAGCACATGATGCCCTTATGATGGGGAATACCCCTCACTGGAATTAACATCTTCAGAGTTTCCTGACAGGGTGTGTTGCTGTGGTTTGCCAGAGGCCTTGTGTGCTTTCCCCAAGTGCAGTGCAATAATTTAAATCCCAGAAGCCTCTTAGCCAAGAGCAGCTGTCAGGTGCCTGGCAGAGTGGCCAGTTAGACCCTTGTTGTGTGTAGTCAGTATGTCTGTATTTCCATGGCCAAAACTTTACATTGGGAAAAAAATGAATATTGGTGTACACTAAAGGATGAGAGCTGGGCGCAGACCAAACCCCTGTTTTTAAACGCGTGTATGACAGTGAAATTCAGGTGTAGGTTCAAAATTATGGCATCTTGAAAATGAGCTAAGCAAAAGCATCCCACCTGAATACTGTTCTTTTCTTTGGAGGACTAGAAAAATGTGGACAGCTTCTCACAGCACCCATATAATAAGCCAGAAATTCCCCAGAATTCTGCCTGTGTAATCTAAGAGAGGCAAGAAAGAATCTATTGTTGCACGTGGGTTTCTGTAAAAGTGCCCTGGGGTCTTTCTATGAGCTCAGGGTGAGACAGCTATGCAGGAGCAAGAGGAAGGGCTCACAGCAAACCCCACAGCTGACTGCTTTGAAAGGGTGTTATATTTTCCCTGTCCATGTGGGAATCAGGTCTGCTAAGGGGTACAGAGCAGCCACAGGATCACAGCACTAATGACCCAAGGATTTACACTTCCCCTAGGCGCCAAGTGTTCAAACTGGAACAACCTTTGCACTGTGTCTTGTGCAGCACCTGCTGTGCTGGGTGACTTTTCCTTCCATTACATAGTCAAGGTGGGAAGCTCCTCATTCCTTTCACGCCCTCATGGCCTAGCCCCAGGTGAAATTCTTTATTTGCCTGGTACTTCAAAGCAGCTTCATTAATAATAGGTCCAATACACCAACAGTGCCAGCTGTATGATGTTACACTGTACAGAGGCTTTCCTGGGTGTCACTGAGGAGCTGATCTCTGTTACCAGTCAGCCAGCACCCTGTCTCTGTCAGTGGTCGGCAGCCTTGGGTCCCTGTCAGTAATCAATGTTCAGTGCCCTTGGCACAAGGTGCCGCTGTCACTCCTGGGTTACAGAGCCATTATTCTGGTTTTGTTCATGTCAGAACAGCCTGTTCACATAAAATTTGAGAGATCCTTTGTTTGACCTTCCCAACACAAATTTATGTCACTTTTAGATCATTTTAAATTTTGTTATCCAATAGCAGAGAAGCAAAACTGACACGGAAGTTCCAGATAATTGGGTGTCTGGCTGAGATGAGAGCTCGGCGTTGCCAGGGAACGGTCCAGGCCTGAGCCATGCCGGAGGGGCTGTAGCTCTGTGTCAGAGCAAGGAGGGGAGTCCTGGTTGGAGTAACTAGAGCTCATGTTGCCAGCCCTGCTCCTTCAGCAGGATCTACCCTAGGAATGGCAGATAACATCCCATTTTCTTGCCCATGTCTTAAGCAGGCTCCAGTGTTTCCTGGGAGACACACCAAGAAAACATCCCTTAGAAAATCTGTACTGCTTTGGAGCATGGACTCCTGACAGCTGTGCATGGTCAGCCTGTTGTTCTATGTTGTTGGCAAAGAACTCACTTTATGTCCTTTAAAATATTATTGTTCTTCCTCTTTTTCTGCCTTTTGAGCAGAAATAGCAGGATGCTGGCAGGATATGCCTGTCAGTCTGCAGGACAAAGCATAGCTCAGGTCTTTTGTTTCACTTGTCTAAAGCAGTTGAAATAACTACAGGTATTGAGGTATTTCAGCTATTCCAGGGCAGGTGTGCTGTTTAAATCAGAGTGTCATTTTAGGAAAGGGGAATTTGAGTGGCATTCCATGAAACAGGAAGTGGAAAGATCCACTAAGGAGGATTGCTGGAGAACAATGTAAAGTAAAAGCAGTCCCAGACTTGGTGGATTTGAGGGAGCTGAGACCCAGAGGCAGTAATGTACTTTTTGTCTGTATTCTAGGGGTGGTTTGTTACACTCCATTTATGCAAACAGAGGGATATAAATGTAACATGGAGACTATTTGCAGAAGAGAATTACCTTGCTAAACTATTTCTGCTTTAAAAGCAGTGAGAAACTGAGGTAAAATGAATCAGCTTCATTACAAATCCTTCTCTAAGGAGCAACACTTCCAGACTTAGACCCAGAAGGCTGATTTCAATCCATTATGTTGATAGTTACAAATCAGAAACTTGACTATTGACAAAAATAATAATAATAAAAAGTTTTAAAACTTGCAAGCCTTCAGGCCTGTAGTTCTAAGTTTTAATTACATTGCTCTATTTTCCTTCTTTAAAGAGTCAAGATGCTAATCTGAAAAGCGTTACCTGGAGTGGTGAGAACCTCAGTATGGAGCCCAGAACAGAAAAGGAAGACATCTTCAGGGCTTGTGAGAATGCAGGAACCAGCCAGCTCTCTGCTGGAAACATGCTGCAAGTAAAGAATGCAGATTTACAGATCTCTTCTCTTCACTGTGCTCCTTGTGAAAAGAGAGAAGGTTGTCATCAACAGGTCTTCTCTGGACAAGAAATTATTAGTAATAGCAAAAAATCAAAGAATGGTATTTCCCCTTCTCCTCTATGGGATATGGACTCTGTTCCTGATAAACAGGAATGCCTGTGTGCTGTTCTGTCTTCTGCAAAGCTGTGTGATGAGCCAGGGGAGGGAGAGCAAAGGTCTGGGCTTGACATACATGATAGCAGTAACCCAGATACTCTCTGCAGCCGATCAGCCGATGAGGCTGTGTCTGAAACTAATCCCAAATCAGTCCTGGAATCTGGACAACCTGAGCGCAAAGGAGATGCTGATATATCTGCAGTGCATGACAAGCTGTGGAAACTTCTCCACGAGGATGACTCAGACTATCAAATCCCATTTGAAAACAGAGGCATCCCAACTTTAGGTACGAGGCTGAACTTTGTGCGGGAGACCTGTTCTGATCATCCTTTGCCAATGGATTTGATAGAAGAGCGGGAGCCCATCACAGAACCAGCTCATAACCCCAGAACTGAGAAAGCTGAGTGCAATGTTTCTGATATCCTCCTGCAGAGAGCTGCAGCATGTGAGAGTGCATCCATAGGAAACGTTTGTCTTGCACAAGTGGTAGGAACAGATGGTTTCTGTCTAGGTTCTGGCACTGGGAATGAGAGGGAAATGCCATCCATTTGTGTTTCAGCAAACAGTGTCCTCTTAAGTACCCAGGAGTGCTTGGAGCCTAATCCAATGGTCATGGACAGGAATGGATCCACTGTGGCTTGGGAAGGGAAGCTTGCTGTTAATAATGCTGCCCAAACATGTGAAGCAGATTCTCCTCAAAGGTTACAAAATGCTCAGAGTGATAATTTAGCATGTCCCAAAGCAAACCCAGCTGACATATCAGATATGTCACATGGGACAGTTGGACAGTTACTTCATACTGAATACAACATATCCATGATAAATGAGTCTGTACCTGGAGAAGACTGTCATTTTAAGGACTGTTATCCAGCGAGAGGAGAACTGGCTTATTTCCCTGAAGACATTTTCCCCAGTGAAAATACCACTCCGTTTACAGATGCAGAACACTCTTCTGTTAACACCATACATAAAAGTTATGAAGTGAATTTACAAGAAAAAGGAAGTCACTCAGGCTTGAATGCATCAAATGACATTAATTCTGGTAGCTACCATCTTTCAAAAAAGAATGGCTGTCAGGATTTTCAAATTGTTTCTAATGCACAGAAATACAGTTATGTAATGCAATCACCCACTTTAATTCAGATTCACGAAACCATAACACATAAGAATCTACCCCAAAATACAGACCAACTGACAGAAATAGCAAAACAAGAAGGGGCAGTCTCTTCGCCTTCCAGGGAGCCATTTTTAGAAGACTTTTATCTAGAAGTGCCCAGCTGTGAACCATGTAAACCAGGAGAAGAACAGAGAGAGATTTGCATACCTGAGGAACACAGGGCTGGAACTTCCTGTGACTCAGGAGTTAGTCAGGTTTCAGAGAGTCAGACTACAGCTTCCCCTTGTAATACAGCAGAACAACATTTATTTTTTGTTGACAGCACCTTCAAGTCTGATGAAGAATTAAAAATAGATTCTTCAAAATGTCCCGCCTCTGCAGCTGGAAGTGCAACATCAGCCAGTGCCCTGCTGCCCAGGGAGGCACAAAATGAGCACCACAGCACAGCAGGTGAGGAGGATGGAGGTTCTGGGGATCAGCAACCTTCCCAACAACTGCTCGGAAACAAATCCCTGCCCTTCCTCACACCTGTAAGCCACTCAGAGGGCCTTCCCAGTGAATCTGCAGTGGCATGTCCTGGCACAAGAAGTGAGGGAAAAACTGGATCCATACAAACTGGAGTCAAAGTAAAAGGAAATTTAACTACACTGGAAACTTCCTGCAAGTCATGGCAGGATCTGTTTCAGAGGGTCCCTGGAGAAACCAAAGGGGAAGCAGCCCTGTCTGAAAATGAACGTGAGATTCCAAGAAGTATTGAATATAACCCAGATGGAGCTGAAACAAAGGCTCCTTTGCACACTTTGACTGGTTCCCAGGCTCTGAAACAGACTATGAATATTAGCATAGAGCAGTCCTGTCCTGACTTGATCCCTTCCAGCAAGATAACTGAAGCTGAGAATTCAATTAGGTTCAGTGATTATGATAAAAAGGAGGAAGTAAGGACAGCAGAGAGTGCAGTAAGTGGTTCAGTTAATTTGCCACCAGTTGATTCAGGGAACAACCAGCATTTTGAAGAGCAACCACCCCGCAGAAGAACTCAGTCATTCTCTTTGGCGTGGACCATACTTGATCCATTCCCAGTCAACACAGAAAGTCAAAGAAATCAGGAAGGGTCAAAATCCTGCCAGACACCTCTGGCTGCTGCAGAGTCTGACCCTGTCAAGTGTAAAGAGGACTCAATGAAGAGTGGACAGGTAGCTGCTGGAGCGAAGAAGAAATTACCACCAGCAACTCTGTCCAAAAAACCCAGGCTGGAGGAGAGGGGAAGTGTCAGCAAGGATCCCAGCTGCGTTAAAAAGTCTGGGAAGAGTGAGGGAGGCGTGATTCATAAAGAGGATAGAAAAGAGCAAAGGAAATTCATTTTGAAAAAGGATAGCAAAGGTAAGAGAAAACTGATTTTCTTTTCTGTCCTTTCCCATCTTTCTGGCTACAGTACAATATTCGGATTATTGAAAGGCACTGCAAGCCTCTTTCAGACTGACTCAGTTAGCTAAAGATGTCCTGCCCTCATGGAGCTTTATTTCCAGATTTGTGCACTTAGTAATGAGTGCTGTGCCCATGCCACAGAGATGAACCCTTTTCCCAGCTGGCAAGTATATTCAATTAATGAACTTTGTAACCTATTTGAAATAGTCAGTGTCTCATTGGCCTCTTGCAGTAACTTTTCACAGATGAACAGCATAATGGTACCACATAACTCCACACCACGTAGCAGCTGGAAGCCCAGTACTTGTTCTGTTCCCACAGGGCTGTGTTCCCAGTTATGCTCCTGCATTGCAGCTCCCAGCTGCAATTGTCCCTTGTCCAGTTGTCCCCTTGTGGTTACAGATTAAGGTTACATGGTTAAGGATTTATTACTAGCAAAGTGTTATTGTTAGCAGTAGGGTACCAGTGATAAACAATGTTTTGAGGTCCTATGTGCTGACTTCTGACTGGTTCTGGATTGCTTTGCCCTGCTGCAAAAATGACATGGATGAAATGAGCAGTATTAAACTGACATATAACTGAAAGGAGATCCAGGTTGCTGTCAGAGTCTCTAGAAGGTTGCTAACACTGTAGCAGGTATGTGACAGCTGGGCAGATGAGGGATTTGTTGTTTCTATGGGTAGTTTGCAAGGACCAAGGTCTTATTTTTACCTTTTGACATTACATTTCATGTTCACATCATAAAACAATTTAACAGGTCAGAGCAAGACTGAACAGTGACTAAAGGTAAGCTACACAGCTGTGAAGCTTTTCACACACTAATGTGTTGTGAGACTCCTACTTTTCTAATCACGTTTAAAAAACCCAGACTTTTCTCTGTTCAAAGATGTGTCCTTTGCCAGGGAACCAAATGTGTGGGAGGAGAGACACATTCCTTCAAAGCAGAGCAAGCAAACTGCAGTGACTGCAATGCCTGACCTGTTTCCATTACTTGAGGCTACACTTGAAAAATGTTGTAAACATTCAGGCTGTCAGGGCATGTAGAAGCAAGACTGCATCAGATAACAGTGAATTTTCTTCACCTGTTTCTGCTCTTCCCCAGTCTCAACTGAAGTACGTCTGTGCTCTAGAGCATTGTTGTGGCCCTTTCCCTGGCATTATGGGAAGGCTGGCTTGATTGCTGTGGTGTATACTCAGTGTTCTTTTGCATTATCTCAGCTGCAGGAGGGAAGACTGTGGCCAGGGCAGGAACCTGGAGATATTAGTTCTATTTCTAGAGCTGTCACGTCCTGTCAGTGTCACTTTAGCTCTGATACAGCAAGGTTCACATGGCCCAGGACTCAGGGACTGCCAGTCCAGTGAGGAAACCTGGACTGGATGAGGCCTGGACCTGGGAATGGGGAAAGCCATAGCAGTGTGCCTGACCCTTCGAGTTGGGTGTTACTGTAGTATTACTGCAGGAATGGGATCCCCAAGGGACATGTGCCGTGCCAGCTCATTCAGAGTGCAGCAGCTCAGAATTACCACAGTAGGAAGCAAAACATCTTGTGTTTTACATCTCTTACATTGAGCAGGGATGTGTCACTTCAGGCAGGGCTGTGTCATGATCCCAAAACCTTTCTCTAAGTATATGTTGATTCCCTTTCTTTCCAAGTCCCCTCCAGCCCCCTGCGCACACCATACCCATGTGCAAAGACACTGGAGCATTCTGCCAGGCAGTGAAAAGTCCTAGCAGAGATCCAGGCTGGCAGGATCTTCTGGGACTTTCTCTCAAAGGCTGTGATCAGCTAAAAAAATCTACTAGTTACTAGTATGGAGACACAAGAAGTCATAATTACTTACCAGGGTATTATCAGGGTTCATGTTCTTAACATGACATGTTAAAATACCAAAACAATATAATTGTCTTCAAATCCTAAACTGTTGTTCCTCTGTTTCAAGCCCCCAGGCTGCTGAAGAAGATCCAAGCAGAGTTGTTCCCTGACTGTTCTGGACATATTAAGCTGTGCTGTCAGTTTGGTGACATTCATGGTGACTCCACCATTACATGGACTAAAGATTCCAAGGTACTGGCTCAGCTGCAGAGAAGGTAAGGGAATGCTTCTGGGAGTTTCGGGGTAACTTTGCTATTCAGAGGAAGCAGATCTTCTTGCAATGCATTGATATTGGTCATAGTTTGTGTTCCATCACCTCTCAGCCTGTTCACAGCCAGATCCAGATTTCAAAAAAATATCAAAAGAAGTTTGAACGTCATTTAACCTAGAGAAGGGTAGAAATAAAAGCTTCTTAAGGCCATTAAAAGGACCTAGTTTTCCATTTTAATGAAATGAGTTGTCTTCCTTGTAGCAAAAGGAAACTGTTTAGAATGTTTCAAAAATAGAAAGGTAAAAACTCTTCAGAATGTTTCAAAAATACAAAGTTAACATTACCCAAAGGAAAAAAAAAGAAAAGATGTTTCCATCAGAATGCACACTTGTGAGAAGATGAAAAATTTTGTAGGAAGGATTCTTCTTAGATATTCTTTAAAGTGGAGAGAAAAAGTTGCATGAATTGGTTAAATTTTCCATTCTGATTCTTTCTGTTTTAACTCTTCTGATTTTGATTGTTGTATTGCAATATCCATTGTAGTATTAATACATATCATTATCTGCTAAATAATTGTGCTATGTTTTAACAAATAAACAATGCAGAGAGATCAAATTTGTCAGCTTTTCCAGTGATAACAAGTAAAATATGTGATAGCACAAAATGCTCTGTTCCAGTGCCCAGGATGACTCTCCTGTCTCTCTGGAAATAGCTGAAGCCAGTTACCAAGACCAGGGAATGTATTATTGCTGCTTGAATAACATGTATGGAAAGGTGACTGCTGAATTTCATCTGACTGCTGCAGGTAAGCCTCAGGTTACAGTTTTGGTTAATAATAATGACAATGACAGTTTCCATTCAGAGTTTTTTACTACAAAATTAATTTATTTGTTTCCTCCTAGTATTGGAACGTCTCTCAAGTTTTCAGAGTTATGAAGGTAAGTATGAAGTGAAGTAGCATTGCATGGCATCATAAAGAGACACACACACACACAGAGCTCACTGGCACCTCTTTGGCACAAACACATGGATCTTGCAGGTCACCTGCTGTGTAACTGTACTCCAGGAGAAAGGCAGGCATGAAGCTTTGGAGTGCTTTCCCTGTGTGTTAACTGGTGTTCAGTGGCACCCGGCAAATGTCCTGTGCTGCAGCTAAAGATAGCGCCTTGCCAGTGGGGTTGGCATTCCTTAACAGCCTGCAGAGATCCAGGCCTTCTGTTGGCATGGTGAATTTTCTTTCCTTTCCTTGAAGAATTAAAATTAGGCATTTATTTCCTTGTGCTAATAAAGACAGGACTTCTCATGTAGCAGCACTGTATAACTTTTAATCAGAGGAGTTTAGGTGGAATTAAGGATTGTTCTGATTCTGGCCTTATCTTTGATGTGTTTCCTCTGTGCTTCAGAGAGGCAACAGTGTAAAGAGGCTGAACCAGAGGCAACTAACTGCAAGGGGCAGCTGTAAGAACTTCCTTGTTGTGTAGTTCTGTTCTCTTCTTTATTTTCTTCACTGATGGTCTTGAAATGTTATGATTAGAGACACTTGAAGTGCAGTTAGAATTTTTTAGTTTTTCTCAGTGCTTAATTTTTTCCCCTTAAGAATTTTTTTCCGTTTGGATTCCAATGATCATTTAGAGGGGTGAAATCCAGAATATTCCTTGATTTCATCTGTAAGACAGTTGTTTGCTACACTCTGTCTTCTCTCCAGCCTTCAGTAACACAAGTTGTGCTTCCACTGAGCATTTTTTCCTCCTCTCTGGAGAGATGCATTTGCTCTCCCATGCCCACCACTCCCTGTGCCTGCAGAGATTCCTGTTGTGTTTTAGATGTGGAAGAAATTGAATTCATGCAGCTGATGTTCAGAGAAGATCCCCTCAGCTCCAGCTACTTTGGTGGGACCCTGCATGGAGCAATAACAACAGAGGGGCTGCACTTTGGCGAGGGGATGCACCGCAGAGCCTTCCACAGCCGCGTGCTGCAGGGCCTGGCACCCGCCTTCGCCCCCGGCCACCCCTGCGTGCTCAAGGTGCACAACGCCCTCACCTATGGCACCAAGAGCAGGGACGAGCTGCTGCAGAAGAACTACAGTCTGGCACTGCAGGTGAGCTGCCCCTGGCCTTTGTAAACCAGAACTGTGGGCGAAAGCTGTCCTCCTATTCAAATAGATGATCTGTTGAATGTTTTGAGCAATATTCCCATAGGTGTGTCTGTTGTAATACAGGAATGCTATGTCCAAAATACTGCAAGAGAGTATGCAAAGTTATATGCAGCTGAAGCTGAACCCTTGGAAGGCTTTGGAGAAGTACCAGAGTGAGTATAGATAGATATTTTATATACATACATTCTTATATATACTGTCCTGTGCTGTGGCAGCTTGGACTTGCTAGGACTAAAGAGGAAAGAGGAAACCTGGGAATAGTGTTACAGCTCTTGCTGGTTTAGAGTTGGTAGCTGTTCATTAACTCTCCAAGATCACTGGCCACTTCTGTTGTTTCTTAACCCCTCACTGAAAGATTTCTCAGGATTTTATTAGTTTCTATCCCTTGATTTCAGAATCATTCCGATTTTTCTTATTCATCGCCCTGCTAATAACATCCCCTATGCCACAGTGGAGGAGGAGCTGGTTGGGGAGTTTGTGAAATATTCTGTCAAGGACGGCAAGGAAGTGAATTTCCTGAGAAGAGACTCAGAGGCTGGCCAGAAGTGTTGCACATTTCAGCACTGGGTGTATGAGAAGACCAATGGGAACTTGCTTGTCACTGACCTGCAAGGTGAGTTGTTTGAGTAGGGGCAATTTTTATCTAGCTTACATTCTTGTAAGAGGACAGTTTGGAAAAGAAAACCAAATCTTACACTCTTAATGGAAGTGTTATTCTTTCACATGTACCTTAGTGAATCGGAACACTCAGTATGAGCCAAATCTGGCTTTTTGTCTCACCACCATTAGTGGAATGGCTGCTGAGTGAAAGACTTCAGGTGTTAATGACACCCTAGTCCCCCCTTTTCCTTGTATTTAAATACTCACCCACAGTCACTCAGCAGTGGAAATGCTCCATATTTGGGTCCTGGCTGGTTTTGAAGAAATATAATCCTTCATAAAGGAGGTAAGTAAAGAAACTCCCTTGTGTTTGCTAAGTGCTGCCTCAGCTCCCATGGGTGTGACTCCTCCTCAGTCCTGCAATATATTTGGGACAGGGAAAGACAGACCCCTCTTGAAGAAAAACAGAAAAAGCTGGAATCTTAGGAAACATCCTATATTCTTTTACAACTGAAGGCAGGAAAATCAGCAACAAGGCATCTAAAGAAGATCCCTGAAGTTATTTAAAGGGAAAAGGAAGAACAAAATCCTAGCACAGGAAACAAGCTGTGCTGTTGGTCACCCTGACAACTGTAAAATAGTGGCATGAACCTAACTTCTAGAAACTGTTAGTGACACAGAGTACATCCTCTTCTTTACTGGGGTGTTCTAAAATGCTTTGAAAAAAATGTGACAAAAAATTAGAATTAAAAAGGTGACTCGATAAAGAAATTTAATGTCCCCATATGTGAAGATTGTCCTAGAAATTCCAGTCTGAGCTAAGCTCTGTGTTTCCTTGCTGCCTTGCAGGTGTGGGGATGAAGTTAACGGATGTTGGCATAGCAACCCTGGCCAAAGGGTGAGTGAATGTGATTTCTCAGCAGCATGGTTGTGCTTTACTCATCTGTCTCTTCACACTTAAATGTGGGTGGGGAGAGTGCACTGGAGTTTAGTTCTTGCTTTAACTTGAGAAGAAAACAGTCCTCATCTAAGTCTTTGAACTTGTTTGTGTTCATGTTTATGGAAGCCTGCCTGTAAAGGACACACATTTATTTTGTTCTGAAAGAACGGGGCTACCCTGTAGGTTGAGCTTTGTTTTTTCTGCATGCCTCCCTTGAAATGGGCTTGTCCAAAAGGCGTTTCACAAGTGACAGGGTTCTGGTGACAGCAGGTAAGGCTCCTGGTGGTCCATCAGCTGGAGGAAGGTAAGGCTGAACACACCGGGCCAGCATTGGCTACAGCCCGGGGTAAAAGGCAAGCTGGAATCCCTCCCGCAGCCAGCAAAAGTGCCAGAGCTTTGGGATATGTATTCGTGACACAAGCTTTTATAAAGACAGTTTTCAGTGGGATGCTGTGTATTGGCCACTTCCCTGATAAACAAGGACAATTGTGAAGGGATTTGATGGTATCTCTCCCCTTTCTCTCTCAAAACCAGCAATTCTGAGCCTTAACAAAAGATTGTTCAGGACATTTCTAGAACCAGTTTTCTAGTGGTGTTGCAAAGGCTTCAGCTCTTTTGGGGAGACTTAAGCATATGTGTAAAGATGTAGGCCTGTAATATTCTAACTTCAGTTCACTTCTCTTAAGTTAATTAAGGTTTCTAGTTATACCACAGGCCAGCAGAGCTGTGGATAGGAGTAGGCAGTGGCTGCTGGACAGGGAAAGTGGATGGGGGTAAGTGCTTTACTTCATATTCTCCTTTGAGAATCTGGCTGGAGAAAGAAGATCTGATCATGTGTTCAGCCTTTATTCTAGACTGGATTTGTCTGTATACCTGGGATACAAGAAGAAACCTCACAATAGTATCTAAATTATTAAAAATATGACTCTAGAATATTCTAGAATATTCTGAACATTTGCAGGCTAGCATCCATTCAGTTAGACTGATTTACTCTTGCAGCTGTGCATCCAAAGTAAAAGCAGTTGAACTGCATGTACATCATCCTGTTACAAACCAAAATAGTCATAAATGTTTTATTTAGGCAACACTGGTCTCAGGAATCAGATTTATAAAAATGCTTTAGTGAATGTTGTGGGAAATGATTCCTATAAAAACACATATTGTGTTGGGGAGGAGGAAGGTGAAGTGAGGAAGTGAGCACACAATGCAAACTACAGTAAAGGTCACCTCAGGCATATAAAAAGGAAAATAATTTCCCTAAATGAAAAACCTCCTGAAAATGTTGAGTATAACTGTTTATTTAGCTAACAGTATTCCTGCAAAATGACAGATTTTTCCTGGTCCTGTATTTTGTTTTCATGCTGCTTTCCTGGAAAGAAGACCTCTGTATTAATTTCTGCAGTTGGATTTTTAATTCTATGAAGGTGGGTGAGGAAAATCAACTAAGTGCCCAGAGCACCTGAGTGTTGCTGGGTCTTGCTGCCTTGGGCTGTGTTCAGCCGAGCTGCTGAGAGCTGGCCTGGTCCCATGAAGGGAGAACACTTGGTCCTACTGAGCCAGAAATGCACAATGGGGTGTGGCTTGAACTGTGCTGGCAGAGGACACAGAACGGATCCCTTTTGTACTCCTGAACAGGGTCTGCAATGAGTGGAGGAAGGAGTTTTGTCCTTGCTCTGTGTGTTTTGCCAAGGAACTAAAAAGCAGAGAAACCCAAAGCAGAGTGGTGTGGTCAGTGTGCTGCAGGAGCTGCAGTGCAGTTCTGTCAGGAGAGGGCGAAGTGGCCCTAGGAACAGGAACGCCTGGGAAGCATTTTTAATGTGGCCACAGTGCTGCACCAGAGCCTTAAAATCAGCTACTCTGTAACTTCTCTGGCCAATGGAAATAAAAATACCACAGCACAATGCTTGGCTCTGTGAACACAGTGAGCTGGGTAAAACTGTGCAGGAGGGCCCAGGGATTTATCCAGGAATGGTGCACACACAGGAAGGAGTCAGGAGCACGGTAAACCATGGTTCTGGTCATTAACAGGAATGCTGGTTGCCAAGTCTGGATCTGAAACTCTGCCTGGTTCCAGGGCACTGACAAGTTTAGCTTTACTCCACATGGTAACAAGAGGCATTGGGGAGTTCAAGCCCGAAGACAAATCCAACATTTCCCCTTCAGATTTAAGGAAGATTTGGTTTGGTTTGGTGCTGGATAGAAGAGGTTCCCTTTCTGAGGGTAGGTGTGTTTGCCTGTGGAACTCCTGTTCTGTGAGCGTGTCTGGTGCATCCACCAACACAGCACGTACCTGTGAGTTCTTGAGAGCAGCTCAGTAAAGTCTGAAGCCTCTGATTTCTCCAAGGGAGCAAGAGAACCATTGATGATCCTGCTGGACTCCAGGATATAGTCTTGAGGTAACAATGACACTGCTCTTCAACCTGCTTTGGTTAAACAAACACACAGCTTACTTGGAGAGGAGAGGAGAGGAAAATCCTTCAGAGCTTCACCTGCTGTTCAGAGCCAGCTGAGTGGAGTGTCCAGAGCAGGGCCTGTCTGACAGCAGGAGCCTGACCTTCTCAGAGCAGCAGAATTCTCTTTAGCACTGTGCAGTCTGCCTGAGGAAGGAAGTTCTCTGGATGCTGGGAATGAACATCCTCTGTTCATTTCAGTACCAAATCTTGTTTGGTTGGTTTTGTGTAGTCACAACTCACAGTTCACCTCTGAGGACACTGGATGTCCAGCAAACCAAGAGAACAGGGTAGAACAGGCACTGATTAAGGTTAAAAAAGGAGAGGAGCACCCTGGCCTTTCTTCTCCCTTCTCCATCCTGAGCATTTAACCAAAATTACTCCTTTGAAGAGCAGGTGCACCTTTTAAAATAAGCTGATACAGCCTAAAAAGCAGGCCCTGGGAGGACTGTCAGCAGCCAGAGGCAGGGTGAGAAGAAGAAGGGTACGCATGCCCTGTACTTCTCATGGTGGGAGGTACCGTGGCAGCTTGGGAACTGTGGAGGCTGCATGAGACTGCCTTCCTCAGGAACATTCCTTCCACCCTTCCCTGAGGGGCTTGGCTCCTTGAGATCCTGTAGGCAGCCAGGGGAGGAGAGCAGCACAGCATGGAAATGATACATGTTGAGATGGAAACAGCTTCTGGTTCTGAAACACCTGGTACAACAACCTTGTCTCTTCATGGTGGCCAACAGAACTGTTCACAGAGAATGATGTAGCATGGATTTCATTTGTGTGTTAGTGAGAAAAGTAGCCAGCTGATGATTTTATTCCCAACTTACTGCCAGGAAAGAGTGCCAGGACCCAGCCCACAGAGCTTTGCCTCTAATGCTTTTCCCTCTTCTGTCACCACCTGGTTCCCCTCACCTCCCAGTGACCCAGTCAGAGTTTCTGTGGCAGTTAGTGCTTCTCAAGCCAGCATGGGTGGAAGAGACTTGCTTATTGTCTTCAAGTTGCTTGTGAGTCAGCAGTCATACTCTGCCTCCCTGTGCTGAAAATGAATCTTGAATTCCCATTTGGGTTTTTTTTCTTTGTTACTACAGATACAAGGGGTTTAAAGGGAACTGCTCCTTTTCCTTCATTGAGCAGTTCAGAGCCCTCCACCAGTGCAATGAGTATTGTGAGATGCTGGGGCTGAAATCTCTCCGAACCACTCATCAAAAACAGAGGAAAGCAACATCCACCAAAAGCAAAAATCTGCCAAACTCACCAACGGTAAAGAAAATGGTGCCCAAGAAGGCAAGAGAACCTAGAGACTTCATTTCTTCAGAGCACTGAGTCTCACTATCCCACCTTGTGAAACTGCTCTTGAGGACATGGAGCAGTGACATACACCAGTGACCTGAGGGGATAACTTTAGTCTTTTGTCTTTTGACATTGTTTGGGAATCATCCTGATGCTGATGCCAGCAACAAAGGAAGGAGCTGATCCTGTGCTCTTGGTGCCTGAGATTTAACACTGGGGCAAGGTTTTGAAAACAAACCAAGCCATCTCCTGGATTTTCTTACAGGCTTCTGTGGATTGGTATTGGAGAAGAACATCTTCTCTGTGTCTATGTCCATGGCCCTGTGGGTTCAGCTGCTATGGAAACATCAATATATTTAAGATGCCACTTACAAGTACAAGTTTTGCACAGTATTGTTGCTCAGGCTGCTATAGGAAAATGATTTTCTTTACCAGATTTTTGCATATTGTAATCCTACTGTATTCCTACTCTTGTAATTTTTTTTTCTCCCACTTACATGTCTTGTATTAAAAGACAAAGCCATTTGTGATTGGACATACATATCTTCTGATCCGCCCCCAAGTCAGCATCTTTATGGTCCTCACAAAATGATGCCATCAGCTTAAAGATGGGCAACTTGTGTGATTCTCCATAAAATTCCTTGCTTTTCATGCAAGCTTCCTTGAAGCTACACTCCTATGTGATAGTATTGTTGTGCTTGCACTGATCCTGTTGAAGGACATGGTTGGGGTCTTCATGTGGCCAAACAGCTCCCTCTGCAAAAAAACATTCCTTCCAGAGGGGATTTCAGCATCTGGAAGCAGTTTCAGACACAGTAAATGCAGTGCCAGAAACACTCCAGACTACAATGTAGGTATCACATCCAGGCTGGGCCTCCTGGGCTCCCTGCACAGGGAGGACTTCTCAACGGAACTGAGACCAAAGTACAGGTCATTTGAAATAGGTTGGATTAACTGTGCCAAGAAGGGTTTGTGTCTGTCCTTTGAGGGCAAAGGAGTCAGGGTCAGACAGACATCTGCAGTTTAAATTCCTGCTGTGACATGGGACAAAGTTCTCTGGAGTGGTTCCAAAGCATTTGAGATTTTAGTAGTTCTCTGCTAACTGATGTGCAGGAGACCAACTACTGCAGAGCTAAGTCTTGATGTGAAGTTTTTCAGATGGTAGAAATGGATCATTTCACCTATTCTTTCACAGTTTTTTGTGCTTTAAAAACTATTAAGCTGCAATGGTGATATTTGTCTAAAATGCCTGAGGCATTTCAGTATCTGTGTCCATATCCACAAAATATTAGACACATAACTCTTAAGTTGATCTTCGTTTTTCCAAAAGGTGTCTGTATTTCTTAGAACTTTCTTGCTCAGTGGCAACTGGGTTCCTCAGTCCCTTTTGAAATAGAAGCTTAGGTACATTTGGAAATGTCACCTGAGTGTTTAAGAAGTCTTTGTGGTAGCAGTGAGAGAATCAGTCAGTCCTCCATGGACTCAAGGAGATAGCCTGAAATGCAGTGCACAGTACTGGAAGCCACTGTGGGCTCTGGGTCCAGCTTCAGAGCTTAAATAACCATCTCACCTACTGAGGAAGTCAGTGGGTATGGAAAAGCCAGCCTGGGCCTGAAATACAAGTCTGGAGTGCAGAAGAATTTTCTCTAGAACTGAAAAATTGGGAAACTTGTAACCAGAATTTCTGCAGCCATTTTAACCTCTGCAGAAGGATAGACTTTTGTCATGGAAATTTGGTTATTCTTCCCATTTCCAAAGGGCAAAAGCCAGACTGCAGGTGTCAAGGAGTGATTCTGTGCCTGCTCTTGGCTGAACAGACCACTGCCACTCTGTGATCCCCATTCCCTGGTCGTTGTGCTTACATCTGTGAACCCAGGGCTCCAGAGGGGCAGCTTCAGCAGGCAGCTGATGGATTTGAATGCTCTGCCTCGAATATTTATTACTGGAGGGAGGTGTAAGGTGGAGGGAGGACCCATAGAAAAAGAGGCAGTATGATTCCCAATCCTTCTGTCACATAGCAGGAGAAGTTTGTATGCAGTTGTTACTGGAGGAGCTTCCAGTGTAACTTCTGCAGCTTGACCTCATATAACCTCCCAGTGAACTGCAGGGATGCAGATCCATCATGCCATAATTTCTGTGTTCTTACCCTCAGGAAACTTTAGTATATCTAGTACTTGTGTGCGACTTAGGAAGGTCGTGTTGCTCTACAATAAAAGCCTCAGTGCCGAGCTTCTCATTTTTGAGCACAGTAAAACGGAGAATTAATCTGCAGTGCTCTATTGCCACAGAGCACCAGGGAAGGTTGGAAACTGTTTGCCCACGTGGATATTTGACTGAATATTTTAAATGGACTTCCTTTAATAACATCACAAACAAGGAAGCCTGCACAGGCATTCCATAATGGAGCCCCAGCAGTGGGGATTAATGTTCTGCATCTCTGTAGGAGTGAATGATGTAGAACAGGCTGTGATGACATTGCAAATCATAGAGCTGGTCCAAAATGCCAGCTCTTAATCTCCACCCTTTCTGTTGATGTGGTATGAATACTGTGCTGAGGCAAGGAACACACATGGCTTGCTGAGGGGGAGAAACTGTAAAAGATGTTTTTCAAATGAGAAAACTTGTACAGGCTCCCCAGAGAGCACTGCTGGGTGTGGAAGGACAAGAGAGCCTTTTCAGACTAAGGCTGAGGAAAAAAAAAAGTCACAGCTGTGAAAAGATGATACGCAGGGCCTTGCAGACACCCCACTTCTGTTTTCCTCCTGCAAAGCCATGGAAAAGTCCTGGACAGTGGGAGAGTATTGGCTTTGGGATCCTAAGGTTGTTTGTTTTGCAGCAGTGGCAGAGCAATGTCACAGGATAATGTTGATGCTTCGGGGCCTTACAGTTGCCCAGTCTGTGACAGAGGCTTTGGATCTGGCCCGCTACATCAGTCTTTCCAATTAATTTTTCTGCTCTCTGCAGACAAGGGAAAGGGCCCGACCTTATGCTGTGGGTCAGGCCCAGCCCAAACCTCTCCCTTTGCACCTTTTCACTAAGGACCTGCAGCCTTTTTCTTTCTACATAGCTAAAAGCTCAGCACCGACCCATATTTATATTCCCCAAATATGCAGTGAGAAGGCATTTGGTGTTGTGACAGGGGCACCTGGGATCAGATGGTGAGAGCTGGGAATTATTTTAAAAACATCTAGACTGGAACTCAGTTTTAATATACAGCACTGTAGTTCTCCCATGAATTTCCTGCAATAGACATTGTTAATGACTGTTCCATGGCAATAAGTCATGGAAGGAAACAAGGTTTAGGGAAGAAAAATAAGTAACTCGCTGAAGATGTTCTGTTGTGAAACCCTGTGTAATAGAATTGATTGCACATGGAAACACAGTATAAGCCATAAATGATAAATGTCATGTACTCCTCGGGGCTTTCTTCCAGCAGCACTCTGCATCTCACAGCCATAGGAAGCTTCCCATTCCATACATGTGCTGAGTTACTTAGAACTAGAAGTCAGGAAAGGTGAAGTTTGGAACACACTGATGAATATTAAAGCTTACTACTTCCATTGCAAATCAGAGCATAACATCCTATGAGCCTAGCTCTTGGATTATTGAGTGGGATTTAGGCTCCCCAGTGCACTGCTAGTACCTGGCTTTCATTAGGCCTTTGGAAGTTCCTACAGATGATGCCTATTCTTTACAATGGTGTTCAGAAGAATTTCTCTGAGGACATTGTGACTGTTCCTGAAACAGGAGGTTTACATGGCTGGATGGGAGCAAAGCTAAAAGCATTGGATAAATGGTGTTTCAAGTTAGAGGCAATAGATTTTTATCAAAATTTTGGGAAGCGTTCTTCTTGAAAAATGTCATGAGCATCTCAACCAATTAATGTTCTAAATCTATGTTGTAGTTTGGTCCCAAAATCAGATGGAGTTTCACCCTATTGGCTAATTGCCTTCAGTTTATTGTCCTGGTCAATGTAATGAAAATCACAAGCTGACCTCTCAGAGGTAAACACAGCCCTATTAATGACAAGGAAATCCACATTCCTAATGGTGACAGTATAGTGATAATTCCTTATTATGTCTGGTGTGCTTTACAATGGGGATCTGGAAGTGAATGTGTCAGAGTATGGATTTCTCACATATTCTGGTGCTTTTGCCTCTAAAAGAAGGAGCAGAGTCATCCTGCTGTGCACATACCATGGTTGTTTATTCTTCAGCACAGTGGGAAGATGTACTGCTGGAGGTCTCAAACCTTCCTGAGCTGATGCTTGGTCTGCCAGGAACTATTTAGTGTGATAATGGCGTTTGATAGACTGGACACAAACACCATTGTCACACTCCACAGCTCTGGGAGCAGGTCCTTAGCCCATGGAAGGAGTGATGGAGGCACACTGCAGATTTCAGCAGAGGAGGCTTCAAAGATCTGCAAAACAGACACAAGACCAGGTTTGTGCATATTTGTATGTGGTACATTGGAGTTCCCACAAGGATCCTGAATTGCTTTGAGGTGAATATTGTGTCTCAGCTAGGTGTGGGAATGTAAAAGCTAAGTGGCTTTGAGTGCCCTTACAGACAAGGGGGATGGACAGCACCTGAGAAAGTAATCTGTACTATTCTAGAGACAAATTCCTGAGGAGAGGGATGAGTCATTCCTGCAAGGGCCTGTATCTTCCTCTAGTTGGTGAAGACAGCCCAGAATCAGCACCAGACTTTTATAGCTATGTCAGACCTGAGGAACCACAATGCTGGAGATTATATTTGATTTTCATATGCTTGTTTTTAGCAGCATTTTTGAGTAGCCCACACACAACAGCCAAGTTGGTCTGTACTCCTGGTCCCACTGCCCCTATGCTATTCCATGCATGTTCTTCTGGCATATATCAGCACCTGTGCATCAGGGAATTAAGCTCTAGGATCCGTAGCTGTGGTGCCCACCTCTGGACAGGCTGGGTGTTTCAGAGTGTTTCTCTGTGTGTTTAGCCTGCTAGCCAAATAACATTTAGGCACACTCTCAGTGAGTAGCTGACATCCCATTAAAGATTATGTGGACTAAGGAGTGGATGAAGAGCACATAAACATGCTGCACAGGGATTTGTAACCCATGGAAATTGTTATATGTCATCATCACATCTGAACGCTGCAGAGAGGCAGAGAAAACAGGAGGAGGAACACATGGAAGAGAGGAGGTTAGAAACCAGGGCTGGGGTGAACAGCAGTAGCCTTTGGTTTTTGTAGCTACTGAAAATTGAACTTTCTGGCTCAAAAGAGAATCCTATGTGGACTGGTAAGAAGCCCCTTTTGAGGGGATGCAGTTGTCTTGTGCCAAGAGGTGAGAACGGGATGTCTTGGTATAGTGCTTTTCAACTCCCCTCTCATTTATTTTTAAGCTCAGAAATGCATTCCCCTTTTACGTGTGGGGGAGAATTTGCTCCGCACGTGTAGTAAACCTAGACTTTCCAATAGTCTTCTGGATCTGGTTCTGCTTTAGCAATACAGTGTTAAGGAATTTAAAGCCCTCAAAAGGCTCTGAGAACTCCTCCCTGGGTTTAACCTTCTCATCAATCCCTTTTTGTGTAGGGAGCACAGGGCTCACAAATCAGCTCACTCAACTCTACAGCATCAAGTGTCGAAGTGCCCACAGAGAGGTGACACTAAGGCACCCAGATGAGCTGCTGCCCACCTGTACTGACACACCTGGACCACCAGCCTGCTCTTCACAGTGTAACAGGGGTCTCCTCACCAATCCTCACCCTGCGATCTAAGTTTATACCTTATCTAGACCTTTTTCCCAATTGTAATATAGTTCAACCAGTGTTGATAGGTCA
Organism: Chaetops frenatus; assembly: GCA_013400775.1. Classification (NCBI taxonomy): domain Eukaryota; kingdom Metazoa; phylum Chordata; class Aves; order Passeriformes; family Picathartidae; genus Chaetops; species Chaetops frenatus. Next base: position 10,238 of record VZTR01020087.1, on the reverse strand, counting down.
AGGCAGACTTAGTAGGACTCTGGATTGGTTTAATTCTTGATTTACAACTAATCAAACCTCCGGGAAGGGTTTGTGATAACTCAGTGCCACAAGCTGGCAGTAGAAGCTGGGTTCTGAGTGCCCTTTTCTGGTGGACAGAACAGCAGAGAAATGGACCTTCAGTGTCTGGTTACCAGATCAGGCTGTTTCATTTCTCCAAAGTGATTATTGCAACAATAATAATCTGGCATTCCCATCCCTGCCACAAAAGCAAGCCTAGAAATGCTTGGGCATGGCTGACATCCAAGGGATTTTCATGTCCCACTGGTTATGTCTGTGTTTTGAGTCTGTAGTGCTGCAGTGGGACAGAGCTGAGCTTTTGAACACACACACACACAAAACAAGCAGATGTGCAGATCCACAAGTCAGGCTCCTGTGCAATCCCAGCTATGAAGGAGACATCTCTGAAAGGAGAGGAGCTGCAGCACACCCTGAGCATCACATGGCACCGAGTCTTTGGAATTAATGATGCCAAAGACCCAGTCATGCCAGAACATTCTGTCAGTTGGGATGCAGCTGTAGCCCTGAGGTCTACGGGGCTGGTTTTGATAAATGTGCCTATGCTGCAGCTGGTGAGAGTGACAAATGGATGCTAAAGGGACAGAGGTGCTGCACTTGGCTTTCTAATTCACCTCAGTGTTGGTGTCTTCCCTTACCTTTCCTCATACACACTTTACTCAGCTTTCTCTCTGCAAGACAGGGGAAGGATCACCCAAGGTCCTACTAATGAAGCTCCCTGAGGAAAAGCCTGGCAATCCTGTGCAGAGCAGGAAAGCCCAGAAATCCTGGCAGAAGGACTCGACTTCACTGCAGAACATGTAAGGAGAAAGTGAGGCAGCTGATGGCACTGCAAACAGGCAGTTCATAGTCCCTCACCTACATGGAAGCTTCCAGCAAATCAACAGGAATATTTACAAGACAAAAGATCATGAAAGAAAGAGACACAGCCACTAGTTTTTAGTACTTCAAGGGAAAAGAAACTCCAAAACAATGGGAAAGTTACAGGGAGAGAACAAAGCATAATCATTAGAGAAAAATCCCCTTTTTGCTTCTCTTCTGCTGGAAATCTGGAACATTATTGGAATGTTCCAATGTAGAGAAGCATTGTGAGGAACAAGAGGGTTTTCAAGAAGGCTTTTTGAGATGGGTCACAGAACCTGTCCTGCCCATATAGCCAGACCCAGGAAGTCTGTCAGCTTCCCCATGCCCCCACGTTTTAAAAACAATAAACAGGGTGGTTTGCACTGCCCTAACAAAACCCTAATCTCTTTCCAAGTGCAGGTAGAGATCCCTAGGTCCAAGACTTCAAATCCTGTTAAATTACACAGTTGAGCCCTGGGCACGTGTGGATATTTTGGTATGCTGAAGTGCTTAGTGTTGGAAATCCACCTGCACTATTTTGTTTTTGTTAATATCTTTTAGCATTTCCTTTTCCTCACATGAATTTTGCACAGGAAGGCACTTACCATCGTAAACAACAGCCAAAGGATCCTCTGGTGTGTTGTTAGGGCTCGGCAGAACCAGGACTCTCTTGCAGGACATTTTGCTGACTGTCTGTACTCGAAGCTTTGGAGTCCTGGTTTCTTTTCTGAGTTCTCAGCAGTGGGCAGCTGCTGCAAGGCTCTGCGTCCAGTGGACACCTTTCCCTCTCCCTTTATGGAATCCTGAGGTTTTAAAGTAAACAATTCATTCTTGTTCTGATAAGTCATATTAAAATATTGATCTGGGGGAGGGAGATGACCCTCGCTGCGCTGAGCCGGAGTCACCTTTAGTCAGACTAAAGAATGGAAAAAAAACCCCTGAGACCTCAGTTTTGTCTGTTCCTTCAGAGAGAGCACATGTGGGGAGGGAAAAATGCAAAAGATAAGGGGGTTTCAGCTCTTTGTTTTGCTGAACCCTGAGATGAAGAGTGTTTACTCTGGCTGCATGTTAGTTGCTTACTTCTGCCAGTGAGACTGATTTCATCAGTTCCTCAGGTCACAGTGCTCATCTCATGTTCACTGCTGGGGCTTACCAGTCTTTTTTCTTTCTTAAATTTTTATGTACTGCCTGCTTTGCTTGGGAATTTTCAGACCTTACTTTCCAGCACACCTAGAAGGTAAGGGGAAAAGCCTGGCTTTGGTTGAGCCTGTCTGAAAACCACTGTCAAAGCCAGGAATGGTACACACCTCCCAGAACCTCATCCAACAATGAAACAATTGCATAAACCTCCACATTTAGGGCCTGACGAAGTTCACATTTTTTTGTGAAGGCTAAAATAGGATTTGAACCTGAGATTTTCTCTGAACATAAAATAAAATCACATCTTAGATATGAGAACATTTGCTAGTTAACTAACAGCTATTTCATCTCTTACTTCCATTACCATACTTCTGTTCCATTAGAACATTTTGGAACAGTCTGAGGTAATAGTCTGGGGATTTGGGAAGCAAAGTTTTCAATATAAATATCTCACAAAAGTGAGGAACCAGGTCACTTTACTGATTGTGGCTGGATGTATCCATCCAGCAGCAGAAAATTACCATGAAATCAAATCTGGAAAACATTCTGTGTCTTGCCCTCTCCTCCTTACACCCTCCTTTTTACCGGTTGATGACACATCTTTTTTGCTTAAGGCAAAAAATGTCTTAGATGTCTTGGACTGCAAATCTGTCATGGCAAGAATAATCTACTGTACAGTATAATACTGTTTCCTAAAATGCTGATTTCTAATCCCAGTCCTGTTATGTAAATAGTAATTCCTCATTTAGGACTGGTGCATGCACACAGTGTAAAGATGACAGAAATACTACTAGCTACTAGTTCAGAGTCTGCCCTAGTAGTCGAATAAGGTTTGGGGAAAGTAGGGGTCTAAAAATGACCTGTACAATTATATCAGCATCCTGTGTGCAAACTCCTTATGCTACTCTGAAAGTACGGATGTGCATTTGAAGTCTACAGAAGGTGTCTGACAATTTGCTTAATCAGAAAAAGAGGACAAAAGACCTCAGATAAAAAAAACAACAACAAAAAAACCGAAAAACAACCAACCCAAAACCAAAATGCCAGATGTTGTTCAAAACTAGCAGAGAAAAACTAAAATGTGCTGCTTTTAATCGCAGCAGAAACACCACTTACTTGGTGTTTGTGGGTTGTGTTTCTAGGGGAAAAAAAAGCAGTTTCCCTCAAAATGGGGCTCTGTAGGTGAAGCACTGGTCACTCCACAGGGAGCCTGGGGAAAGTCTGGAACTGCATTGCAACATCCAGTACTGCTGCAGACTGGTTGGGGTCCAGTTCTCTGAAATGAAATGCCAAAGTATTGGGAAATTCCTAGGGGAAAAAAAAGGAACTGTTTTGTTTAAATGTTACTAAAGGTGACACAGGGACAGATAATGCAACATATGTTGCACATACACCTGAGGGCCAGATTCTTCCCTTGGAAATAGGTAGCTATGACTGCAAGCAAAATCATCTAACTTTGCAGTGCAGTCCGACTGTGAGTCTGCCACTGCTCGGAGCAGAGGACTGAGTCCTGTGATCTCCAAAAGTCCCTTCCAGCCTAAATTATTCTGTGCTTCCATTTTATATGCAGAGCTCCTAGTGAGTAAGGTGTCACTAGAGAAAGGACACAATTTGATCCATGCAAAAGTTCTTTCTTCTCATTTTTCTTATATACAATGTGGAGGACATGTTGAGGGAAATGGAAATCACAGGGATGGTGTCTTTTCTGTGCAGAAACAGTGGAAGACCAGCTTCAGAACTGAAGGAATGACCACAGGGGCAAAAGCCTAAGCTTTATCTTTGTGGCTTTACTCCAGCACATAATCAATACTTTTCAACTGATTTAGGGCTGGCTATTTCATCCATGGAAAAATCCTGTCACAGTCCCACCAGCCATGGGCATGGCTTCCTTGGCTTAAATTTCCAGACAAATCTGGGTCAAAGATTTAGGCCAGAATCTTTTATGCAGCAAAATGACACGTATCCAACAATGGAACTGAATTTATCCCTTTGCTTTCTTAATGTCAGTGACTGGGCTGACTCACATCACTTTTGGATATGGCCATATAATTTTTGAGAGGACATTGCTACAGGAATTCTTGGGCTCAGAGTGGATAAAGGTGGTGTTTATCAGCTTGTCCCAGAGGACTGCAGCATTCAAAGGGCACATTTACCATGATCTCATGGACAGAGGTAAGGGCTATGAGTGCTGGGACACCTCAAATCCCAGAGGAGAAATGCTGTGATCCTTGTCAGTCAACGGCCGCTGGTTAAAGATTACCTGTACTGGTCACTCCGATGGCTGGGTAGAGAAAGATTAACTCAGGGCAGCAGAAAGTTGAGCAAAGGTCTTTAACCTGGAAGCCATGATCTCTTCTGATTTCTGCTGGGGATCAGTAAATGAAATTGATTTGAGTTTCCCAATCATCAAACTCATTACATCAGTTCTGGATCATCCTGGCATTTCCTGTAACCATTCACCCTCTGACAGAGGGAATCTGGGTTGGGAATTATCTTCAGATTAGGAGAGTAGGGTTTGGCTGACAATGTACCCTCCATGACATTGCTGCTTCCCCAGCAAAATAGTTGTGGGCAGAATTGAAGCAATTTTGCTGCAGGCAGAAGGCTAACACAAAAATCTTGTATTTAACAATCCCTCAGGGCAACTCCCCTTCCCCAGGAGACCTGCTGGCTCTGCAGACAGGTGTGCTGGGCACACCAGGGTGGGAGGGGTGCCCTAGGGTAGGTTTGAGGGAGCACTTCCAGCTCTTAGTGTCCCCTGAGCCACACATGAGGATAAGCAACTTGACTAATTGTTTGTCTCTGCAAGTAAGAATGCTGTTTAAATCCACTTCTCAGAACCTGAAGAGACTTTGGTGACCTGAACTCTGTCAGTCCCTAGCACAATCTGTGCCCGGGGCTGAGGGTGGCTCTGCCCCTGTCCCTCCGTGAGCCCAGCCCCAGCACCAAGGCCTGGGGAAGGTCTGAGGCAGAGTTTGGGGCAGGGTGGACAGGGCACTGGTGCCCTTGGTGTGCTGCAGCCAGCTGTAATTAACTGTTAGTTGTTTTAATTGCAGTGCTGCAGTACAACCAGGAGCAGGCCTGGTGTGGCTCCCGTGCCTCAGGAGATGCTTGTCAGCATCTCACACGGCTGCTAGTTTGGCTCTTTTGAGAAAAACAAAAAATCAGTTTGGCCCCTTGAAAAATCGTGAAGACAAAGTTTTTATAGTGGTTTTATAACTCCATGCTGATGTTCTACCCTGCCCTGGCCCAGTGGTGACTGGAGAAGCTCCCTACAGCTAGCCTGGCCACCAGAAGGCCTTAAAGTCAGGGCCCAGAAGTAGCCAAGATAAAGCCAGTTAAACCCACCTTGGCACGGGCTGGACTTGGCTTTCCTTTTCCATATTAATCTGTTCCTAATCCTCCAGTTACACAGAAAAACAGTGCAGTTGTGGTGGCAATGTTTTGGAGACAGTGGTGACAAAGTAACAAAGAATGAAACATTGAGTGTTTTGTGTGACATTGCAGGCACTTTCCTTGCTAAATGGAAACTTCACACAGATTCCATATTTAGTCTAATCTGTTTTACCAACGCATTTACCACCCTGGGTAGCATGAAACTGCATTTCCCATGGCTATTCCAGTCCTGTTTGCCATGGCTGTGCTGAACTGAAGCATTTTTCACAAAATCCTGATTTCAAGACCTCAGAGAAAAAGAAGCTGCTATTTTTTCCCAGTCTGTCCCTGTGGGTAATCCAAACCAACAGGTTTGAGAAGCAGGCTGTGGCTGCTCAGTAGCTGTAACTACTTAGGTTGGTGCTTGTGTTGAGCACCAGGCATCCTTAGGTGTTCAAAGATAGTTTTGAGTGAAAAAAAGAACTAAAGTGGGAAGAAAAGTGAGGCAGCAGCTTTTGTGAAAGAGTTGAAGTGCTCTCTTTCCACAAGGAAAATATTTGTAACATTGGTAACTGGAGAATGCTCCAGAAAGGATTTGCTTCCAGTGGGCAGAGGCTGGTTGTCAGTGGCAGCCCGAGCACTTGTTGCGCAGGGATAACTGGGAAGTTTCCAAGTCAAAACTAGAGAATCCCAGCATGGTTTAAATAGGAAGGGACCTTAAAGATCATCTCATTCCACCCTCATAGGCAGGGATACCTTCCACTCTCCCAGGTTGCTCCAAGCCTTGTCCAACCTGGCCCAGGACACTGTCAGGGATGGGGCAGCCACAGCTTCTCTGGGCACCCTGTGCCAGGGCCTCACCACCCTCACAGCCGAGAATTCCTTCCCAATATCCCATCTAACCCTGCCCTCTAGAAGTGGGAAGCCATTCCCTGTGACCTGTGAGTCCAGGCCCTTGTCCCAAGTCGCTCCCCATCCCTCCTGTGAGCCCCTTAGGTGCTGCAAGGCTGCACACAGAAACAACAGGGGAGTGAAATATGGATCTTGAGCTCAAAATAAAGTGAGCATTGGCAATTCCTGACTGAGCACTGGGAATTGCAACATTATGTATCAAAAGAATGGAAAGAAGAATTCTTAATCTACTGTGCAGGCTGTAGAAACAGGCGTGAGAATTACACAGGTGTTCAGGCACGGTGGCAGTTAATTAGTCCTAATAAAGATCAGCTGTGAGGGTGGCTCAGGGACCTCGTAAGGGTTTTTCAGTCTAAAGTGATTCGCAGTGAGGTGAAGGCTTCCGAATTGGTTCTGCTAGGTTGGAGAAGCTTACCTATTGTGTTGGATATTACATTTACTGGATAACAACAGCTCTGGAGTTCCTGAGACTGCTCTTCTAGACTGACTTACCTGGAGAAACTTAAAACTGGCAAGTAAGTGGACTTTTAGTTTGTGGTTGGAATGGAATGACTCAGGTTCCTGCACTCGGAAATTAAAATAGGTGGTGTTGTGCCTTGGCATTTATTAGATTTGGTGCACTTTATAGAATGATTATCTGTGGGAAATGGGCTGGATCAGAAAGAAATCACCAGAAAGCTTTTTGTCTGCCTGCCAGAATCTTCATACTTTCTGAGGATAGCTTAGAAATAGAAAAACAGAAATAAAAAAGAGTGTGGTTAGTGAATTAGAGGTGGCCTCATGTTTCAGCCTCTGGAGGATCAAGGGTGATGGTGTCTGGATCCTGGACACTTCTGCCTGTTTTGTGTTCCAGGGCTTTTTCAAGATCAGCTCTTGGAAATCAGTGGGTTTGCACTGTTCTCACTGAGCACCGTGGCACAGAGCTTCCGAAAGTATTTAGCTGAAATGTAATCCCAAATACTGTGTTATGGACTAGGTTAAGGTATTCATATGCCCACACTTTAGAACCCCCACGGTTTGTACCAGCATCTGCAGGTTCAGTGTATGAGAAACAGGACCAGTGTGAGCACTGGAGTGCCAGTAACTAGGACAAGAGGTCGCCTTCTCCCTGTTTTTGGAGTCCTTGGCTGGAGCTCTGTCACTGCAAGGATGAAGGGTGGCTGCAGAGTGCCAGGTGTCACCAGGCATGTGCTCAGAGTGTGCTGTGGAGCTGAGGGAGGGCTGGGAGCCCTTGCAGGCCATGCTGTGTTTCCAGGTGCTTTCAGGGTGCTCGGGGGGCTGAGGCAGAGCAGCTCCAGAGCAGGGCCCGTGTGGAGCCTTGTGCTGCCCTGGGGATTGTGGCACTTGCCTGGTTAATGGGACCAGGGTGACCTCGCAGGCTGCTGGCTTTGTCCCCTGGGCAGTGAATGCTCCTGCGGGGAAAGAGCTGTCCACAAAGCTCTAGGGCATACATTTGCTGGCATTAGAGAATAAAGAACAGCCTCTCCTCTCCCTTGCTGGGAAAACAGACACAGTCACTAACCTGGTGTTCCGTGTCCGCCTTTGTCCCGCGCACCGTGGAGATGTCACTGGGCAAACGGGGCTGGCCAGGGCTGAGCTGGGCTTAAAAGGACACGAGAGGGGAGTAGTGCCCAGCTCTGTAAGGAAGCATCTGGCTGTCTTTAACCATTAGGAACTGCATGCTAGACCTGCCTGTGTAATCACATACCAGTTCAGCACCCAGAGCTTGAAATCTATTGCCATAACCTCACAAGGTTTCCCAGTTACACAATGTTGTCCTCAGAATAGGTAAAGAAAAAATATTTTGAGAATTCCTTTCTTGTATTTAATTTCTTACTGTCTTACAGTATTAGTAGTATTAGTGTTTGAGAGGAACTAGTTTGCTGGTTAAGTGAATTTTCTTATTTTTCTTTTCTTTTTTTTAATGGAGAAATTAGATCCAACAATGAAAAGTAACCCTTTTTTAAAGAAACACAAAATGAGGGAGAAGGGAGGAAAATTCTATTTGATTTGCAGCAAATGCCCACTTTAAATATCTATATATTGATATTCTTATTTGGAGATACTCCTAAGGTGTTTCAGTAAATTTTTTTGGACCAAAGATACCTGCTCTATCAATCTGTATCAGTCCCACCAAGGGTTATATGTCACAGCCACTATAGAGTCTTTTCATGCTGTATGGGACCCTCCTTTTGCTGAAGCATTGGTATCAGCTTGCTGTGTTTGGAAGTGTTTTTATTTTAAAAGCTAAAGCTTTCTACTGCCTCTAAAACAAAACACTTTCCAGCCTCTTGGAATTTTTCTGTTGCATTGGAAAACAATTCAACACATGCAATTCTTGTTTCAGTGATCTCTGTGAATTAATTATTTTTTAAGTAGGAGATAGAATATGCTCATTTAAAGATCAAGAAAAAATTACTTAATTTCATCTCCAAGTGAAGACACTTAAACTGTGCAATTTGCAGTAATTTCAACATTATTTACTTCCAAGGCTTTTTCAGGGATTCAGAGATTATTCTCTCTGCTTACCAAGAAAAAACCCCAACTTTTAATTAATGCTTGCAGGATTAATTCTATATTAACTGAAGTTTAGAACTCACCTGCTGTTCCTAGAATACTCCTGAAAACTTGGTTTTCTTCTTCAGAAGTTTATTATGACTGGAAAAAACCAAAACACATACAAATCTGAATCTTTATCCCCAATGGAAAGTGAGTTATTTCCTCCAGATATCAGCTGATGCTTTCCCAACTTACATGAGAGCTTTCTCCCACTGCCCAGGCTGTGGAGCTGTCTCTGGCATGGGATGGGGTGGTCCTGGTCCCTGCCAGAGCCTCCAGGTGTGCGTGGGGCTGGATGGGCCGTTCCTGGAGCTGGGCTGGGGGAATGATCCCGGGAGACTGCCCCAGCTCCGGCTGTGCTGTGGGTGGTGTTCCCAGGGCTGGCACCTGGGCTGCTCTGTGCCCTGGGACAGGCTGTGCCAGGTGGCACCGGGCAAGGCAGGGCCCTGGCATGGACCCATGGCGGGTGCAGCACCTGGCACGGGAGGGTCCCGGAGCTGCTTGGGACACACGGATGGAGATCTGTGGGGCCTGGCTGAGAGGGGCTGTGACTGTGGGGTCTGACCACGGACCAAGCCAGGCTGTGCTCACTCCAGGGTGGCAGGGACATGGATGTGTGGGTGTGGTGACATGTGCGTGCTGGTGGCACAGCTCATGTGTTCCCAGTGTGCCTGGTGAATTAAGGTACCATCTGCCCATAGCTGGTATGTTGGAGCTATCTCACATACGTGAGCTGGAGCATGTTAAACATTAATCATTCCTCTCAAGCCTCTGTGGGTGTGGGCCAGGGCTCTGTTTTACCCAGGTCAATGAACAATGCTCTGGGGCCATGTTTGAAGCTAAGTGATTGTGTGGCAAGATTCTGTGTGTTTCACAATTCTTAAATGCTAGTAGAACATTCCTGAGTGCTAGTGGAACGTAAAGTCCAGTTTTAATTTAGGATCAGTGAGTAACTTAACCAGCCACGAGCACCATACTGCTGTGACAAGCAGTCTGGGAAATTCCTGAAGTTTGTTGAGGATGTCTCATTACAAGTGCTCAGCGAGCCAGCTAGGAAAGGTGCTCTGCCACAGGGGTTTGTGAGTAGAGGATTCATGGCAGGAGTGATGGTCCTGGTCACAGTGGTCATGAAATCGTTGGGTTTAAATTTTTTGGCGTAGTTACAAAAAGCAGAGTTGTCACCCTGGATTTCAAGAAAGCAAAGTTTAAGCTGCCAGGGAGCAGTTGGTCGTGTCCCCAGAGGAGCTGCCTCAGAAGGCCCAGAGTGCTGGTCAGGTTTGAATGAAACGTGTGCAGGAGGGGCAATGCCGTTCAGGCAGAAGCCAGGTGGAGGGGGTAGGTTGCCAGCTTGA